>VDFB02000017.1:46493312-46705547 GCA_007258455.2 Sequoia sempervirens | reverse complement strand
CCAAAACACACATTTTTATTGTCTTTTTCAACAATCTGATCCCGACCCATTTGGTTATTTTCCTCCGCGAACAAAACTCATGTCTTGAAATTTTTAAAATTGATTTTTGATTTTTACTCCAAAGCTTCCGGAGGCCATAACTTTTGACTCAGGTGTCCGTTTGAGCTGAAATTTGACGGGTAGTTGCGTTACGCGATAACGAGTGGATTTCCAACGGGTTTCTATGAAAGTTGTTGGAACCCGTTTTGACCCATTTTTGGGGCCTTAAAGTTTCATCTTGACCCTCAAAATCCCAATTTAGTGTTTTTTTCCAGCATTTTGAAAAATTGTTTTCACTCATAACTCAAAATGCATATCTCAAATCTGGGATGTTAGTTGGCAATTCATCCTATCTCACCAATGGGTATTTCTTGGAAAAAATTGGGACTCTCAAACATACGACCATGAAGTTTCCTAAAATGGAAAAAATTGACAATTTTTGAAAATTGCCAAATATGGAAAAATTTGCTTATCAACACCTTACATCCCCTAAGCCGCAGAACTCGGTGTAAAATCAATTCAATCGTATCCCTCAATCATTCTAGTCTTCGATCCAATCCTCATCTGAGCTTTAATCTTATCCCAATCTGAGCTTAGCCAAACCCCTAATCTGGGCTTTCATCCATCTGCAACAAAGTCTTTAGATCCCTCCCTCCATCTTCTTCTATTTTGTTCTAATAAATCCATTCACTCATTCCATGTAACCATTCATCTACTTCAAACCTTCATCTATTATCTCAACACTTCATCGAACCTCCTATCATCTCAAGCATTCATCAAACCTCCTTCTATCATTTCAAACTCTCATTCCATAATCTTGATCCATCGTTTACTCATTCTACTTGTTCCCACCCTTCACCTTCTAGTTCCAAGAATCAGTCATCTATCCATCTGGTCACCTTTTCCTCATCCAAATCTTTATCCCTCTATCTAATCCACCCAAACAATCCTTTTCCTCCCCCCATCCTCTCCCCTCATCCCATCTCACAATCCCTTGTCATTGGTATCTGGCTATAGGCCTCTCCCCATGCAATCCAATGTCATCTATCTTATCGTCATCACTTCTTTTGCACATCTTTTCTATCTCATCGTTTATCCCTTCATCATTCATCTATATGGCATGTCATTTGCTCACTTCATCTTGGATGATTTGGATAACTATCCCATCCCTGAGCTTTATATAGTCACTATCCTCCAATCCAATCCAACAGGTCTATCTTGTTCTGTCATGTCAGTTCTATCATTTTAACCCCGTATCTAGGGTTATCTCCTCATCTTTCATCCATCACTTGTTTGTGGCCTTTTGTCAAACTACGTTGCCCCTACGCTTTCACGTAGGCAAGGTCGATCATTTGATCCGCCCCCGAGGTTCCATCCATCATCAATCTATATTGTCTACTTTTCTCCTGTTCTCCATCCTATCTTGGTCATCCATCAAAATCTCCATCATGGTCAGTTGTCCGCCTTTTATCGAACTACGAGGGCTCTGCGCTTTTACGTAGGCAAGGATAATCTTTGATTGGCCCCCTGAGCCCCTAGGTCTTTAGGTTGTGTCTGTCTCATGTCTTGTCTCCCTCATGTCGTGTCAACAAGGTATGCCCTTATCTGGCTGGTTCTTAACAAACAAGATCCACTTATATCAGGAGATCCAATCGATTTTGTGCATCCCGTGTCATAATGATCTTTTAGTTTCATATCCATCATCTTTGGTCTCAACAGGATGCATCCTTCCTAACAGACCTCATCAATCCCATCCATCCCCTTGATCCTATGGCAATGGATGTTTGAAATTGATTGCGATATTTTGATACTTTTGGATTTTGTTTATCATTTGAGCTCCCTATCATCACTTGTCAAGGCTGCCATGATCCATCATATTATGGTGTGTTTTGATTGGTCAACATAGGGGCATATCTTGCTCTTTTGTTTGATTGTGTCTTCTTGGTTGTCCCACATAATACCCACCAAGATCCCCGAGGTCTTGTGTTATGCTGGGGCATCTTTTTGTGCTTGTGGTTATCTCAATACCTGGCCCGACCAAGGTCTTTGTGACTTTGGGGTGTTGGGATAGCCTTATTGTCTGTTGTGTTTGTTTTATGCATTAGACACTAATTTGCCTTGGTTCTTCATACCCTAGTGTCTTGTGTCTTATGCTATAGCAAAAATCAGTGCTCCAAGGATGGCAAATTGCATTAGGATTGCATTTCATTTTCTATTCTATCATCTTGCATGTATCCCCCCATCCATTCATCCTTCATCCTTATCTCACATCACTATCCAATCCCCATCCATTTCATTTAGCCTGAATCATCTAATCATATCTTTGGTCTTGTCCCCAGTCTCGTTACCAGCCTTGCCCCATCATCATCATCCATTAGTGTCATTCACTATCCCTTTGGTGTTGTTTTGGGATGTATCCTTCCCTCATCAACAACACTTTCATCATCATCCTCCATTAGTGTCATTCACTATCCCTTTGGTGTTGTTTTGGTATGTATCCTTCCCTCATCAACAACACTTTCATCATCATCCTCCATTGGTATCCTTTCCTATCCCTTTGGTGTTGTTTTGGGATGTATCCTTCCCTCATCAACAACACTTTCATCATCATCCTCCATTGGTATCCTTTCTTATCCCTTTGGTGTTGTTTTGGGATGTATCCTTCTCTCATCAACAACACTTTCATCATCATCATCGGGAGGTATTCTTCCCTATCCTTTAGTGGTGTTTTGGGATGTATCCTTCCCTATCCTAGTGTTGTTTCGAGATCCTTCATTCCCTCATCGACAACACTCCATCCATCCTCAACCCATTTTGGCTTGTACCTTGACTGGGGCAACATCATCTTTTGAAATCTATTTGTGCTTCATCCATATCACTTACTCTCTTACCCATCACCTTGCATCATCTTCCTCATTTCCCCTTGCATCACATCATCTATTTCGAGAGCACACACGTGTTCTCTTCAACCCGCATGTCCTCTCGAGGGGGCATCCTCAATCCCTAGTCCACCACCTCCCATCGCTCTTCCTAGTCATCCCTTTTATGGACTGGGGCATCTTTTCCACCCAACCATCTTCTTTCTAGGTTCTATATTTTAATATTCTTTGAAATGATGCTACTTCGTGAATACCATCTCAAAGAGGGAAATGTAGACACTCAAATTTGACACTTAATTTATCCAAATTTATCAATTCTCGCCTAAACATCCTTATCCTAAAGCACTAAGTAATATTACTATTATTTAATTAATATCTTTAACTCTGCCAAATCCCTAAGGTATTTAATATCCTTAATAATTAATACCTTACCCTCCTTAATCCTTTTTTCATCAAATAAATTAAATAAATATTACATTTATTTAATTCCTCACATGTCATTTTCATCTAATCCTAATCCATTTCCTAATCTTTTCATTAAGGATGTGCACATGCCTAATCCTTGATTAGGATGTGTCACATCCTCCAACTTTTGCAAGTTGGCTTCTAATCCTTATTTATCCTCTAATTACAGATTAATTAAGCCTAATCATTCTCTAAGGAATTTTTAATTCCTTTTTATTCTTCCTAGATTCCTCTCTTTTATATGTGAATTTTTAATTCACATTCCATCCTTCCAAGGCTTCTAGAATCTTGGACTTGTCACAATCTCCACATGTGACCAAGTCCCACCTTTTTGGAGCCCACCTTTTACCCTCTAGACTTTCCTAAGAATGTGAATTTTTAATTCACACTTATTTCCCCAACCACCTTTCCTTTTCCCATGTAGATTTTTGAGGAATTCCAAAATTCTTCAAAAGTCCCTTTCACTCCCACTTGGGGACAAGAAATCCCCTTTTTGTGGAAATCTCCTCACTCCCCAAGGTGCATGTCCTTTTTCCACCGCATGTACCTTCTTGACACCTCATCTCCATCTCATATCCCCTTGGCCACTTCACCCTCCACATGTCAAGATGTGAGGGCTTGTGGGTTCTCAACCCACCATAGCCCTCCATCTTGACCTTGTTGGAGAAATCTTGACCGTTGAATTCTCTAGAGAATTCAAATTCTCCTATAAATACCCCCTCCTCAAGGGAATTTTAAGAAGACTTTGGATTTGAGCAACCTTATGCTGCTAATTTTCCTTCCCACAACACTTTGCATTCTCATAACTACATGCTGTCAATTTGAATCCTCAATCATTTACCATCATCTAGCAATCTTTTTAATCATTTACATATTGAATCTTGCATTTTAGTCACTCAATCCATCATCTAAGGAGCACACAAATCATTCCAATCAAGGGCCAATCAAGGAGAAATCAACAACAAGGAAGGTGAAATCATTTGTGTCTTATTTAGTCCATTTTCCTTATTGTTCATCACTCTTTTGGCTAATCTTGAGGTGTCCTTGGTATTTTGTTATTCATATTTCTAAGTTATTTTGCACGTTAGAGTAGGATAGATATCAAGGTATACAACTACATTCAATTTTCCACAAATTCTATTCTTACATATTTTTGAAATAATATAGATAACTTATTCAAATTTTTATGTCAAGTTGCCTAACTCTGATTTTTCTAAATTTTCATTGCCACTTAAGGGCCTATTTTTTCCATGATGATCCTGCACATTCTCGCTTGGGGATGGGCTATCCATTTTCTTACTTGCTCCAGAGTCCACTAGAAACTCTCGCTAAAACATCTACTGCTCTATTTAATTAACCCCATCAACTATCATGATTGTAATCAAGAAATTCATATAAGAAAAAAGGGGTCATTGGTTGTTGCCAAAATAATTCATACATTTATTAGCATTAGAAGGAATGAATAAAATAACATAAATATTTAATGTGTAAGTAATGGAGCCATTAACTAGAGTCATGGATTGAGAGATATTGGTATCACTCATTGTATCACCATAGCTGCTAAACATACAACTCAATTCTACCTCTAATATGCCCCCTTTCCTCTGTAATATTTTACCCAAGGAGGATAGATATGCAGATTGTAAAGTTAGTCCCTCCACATTAGGAAATTAAAGAATTGGGAATTACATACCTCTATTATTTTCTCCAATTCACTTATATGATTGATAAATCTGCACATTAATGTTAAATGTGTTGTTGGCTATGAGGACAACCATGCTTAAACTCAAGACTAATTTTTGTCGTGTACTATAGGATACTAGGATAGCCATGCTTAATTTTATGGATGATTTCTCTTATGTTTAGTTGGCTACTAGGATAGTATGAATATGTAAAAATTAGGCATTCTCTATTATGATATGAGAAAACAACCCCGTATGAGTCCATGTCTAGAAATATATCTAAGGGATTAAATATAAGTAGGGTATCAACCAAAAACTATCATGGGGTGAAGAGTTATCCTACCTACAATTGAGATGAGTCTATGAGTGTGTAATGATTCTATATGAAATATTTATTAATGCCATTCGTGGTTGAAACTAAGTTAGGAATGTACTTAACCATGTTAGGGACCTATCTTCCAGTGAATAGTCCTAAGAGTAGTCAAGGAGTAGTACTTTTATGCTTGAGATTGAAAAGTGTCTAGGGATAGTACTATGCTCAATATGAATAGTATTCAAAGAGTAGTACTTTTATGCTCAAGATTGGAGGTTGTCTAGGGGTAGTACTATGATCCAGATGGATAGTAGTCAAGGAGTAGTACTATGCTCGAGATGGATAATAGTCAAGGAGTAGAACTTTTATGCTTGATATTAATAGGTGTCTAGGGGTAGTACTATACTCGAGATGAGCAATAGTCAAGGAGCAGTACTTTTATGCTTGAGATTAATAGGTGTCTAGGGGAACTACTATTCTCGAGATGGACAATAGTTAAGGAGCAATACTTTTATGCTCAAGATTGGCAGGTGTCTAGATGCAATACTATGCTTGAGATGGATAGTAGTCAAAGGAGAAATACTTTTATGATTGATATTGGTAGGTGTCTAGGGGTAGTACTATTCTTGACGTGGATAGTAGTCAAGGAGCAGTACATTTATGATCGATATTAACAGGTGTTTAGGGGCAATACTTGCTCAATATGGATAGTAGTCAAGGAGCATTCTATGCTAACAATGGATAACCTTGGATTCTTAGCCGTCCAATGGTTTGGAGGGAAGAAAACTCCTAACAAGGTCAAGTAGGTAACATATAGTCCCCTTGTAACCTTATAAATGTTGTGAAATGGTATCTTAATTCTACTAGTGGTAGGTGTACCTTGATATTTGATCACTAGGGAGATATTTTATACACTTCTTATGGGTTTGAATGAAAACTCCCTCTCTTAGCAAAGGCCACTTAATCCACTTGGAGGGGTGGATAGGGTTTGAATCAACTTTAGTTAGGATCATTTTTCACCTCACCATAATCCAAAGAAAATCATGGACATTGAGCCTCCTTGAATTGAAAAACATTTAAGGCATGTGCAAATCATATTAGCATCAATCTTCTATTGGTTATTGAAGTAAGGTTTTGTTAGTAAGATGTGTTATTGACTTGATGATTAGAAGTATATGCTGATTTCTCATGATATTTTTAGTGGTTAGTTGAATTCCATGTATTTCTTCTTACAATGATAACAAATAAAAATGTCCAAAAAATCTTCCTTTTGTTGGGGTTGTTGTCACATAGGTATTAGAGCTTAGAAATCAACTCTAGGACCTAGGTGCTCACTCTTTTGTTGCATTAATATGACTGTTTGGTATTGGAAATCATGGGTTGTGGGAAGAAAAGAAAAGGAAAGAATATAGTCTTAGGAAAGCAACATCCTTGGTGAAAGTAAACTCAAGGATCCAAAGACCTTATTATCATAGGATTGAACATAGAAACCAAACCAATATATGACACCGAGCCTTTGGTTGAAATGATCAAACAATTAAAAATAAAGAAAGGAAAGGAATTAGCTAAATTTGAAAAGGATCATGAATCATTAATGAAATTCCCTCAACTAACTCCCATACCCAAGTCCTCAACTATTTGAGACTTTCCCTTTGGATGCAGATACAATACTCCTATTTTCACTAAGGAAGCAATTTCATAATATAATAGTGTCCATGCTGGAATGTTTGTAAATGCGTGAACCTCAGATGAGGAAGAACTTGAAGAGGATTAGAATCCTACTTTGTAACTAGAACTATGTACAAGATGATGAACTAGTACTAAATAACATTGTCCCACTTAGGTAAAAGCTACTAAATTTTAATGAGAAATATGAGGATGTATATATATATATATATATATATATAATTCGTTATCTGGTATATGAGAAATGGGAATGGATTTTTTTTAAATTTTCTAAATCATATGATGCCTTTGATTTTTTCCCTAATTCTAAATTTGATAAAAGAATAGTTAAATAAAATAACAAAGACACTTAAATAACACTTTCTTTTAGCTCACATAATCAATTTAATTCAATGAGAACAACTTTAAGGAGGGGAACAAGCCCTAGCCTTGTTGAAATGCTACAAGAAAGTAGGGGTGTGCCACCTCACTACTATACCTAAAGAATTATAAGCTGAATTCAATGCACTTTGTGCAAAAATAACATCATAGGAGAAAAAAAATTGAGGATCTAATGAGAAAAAAGGAGCAAGGAACTAATCATAACAATGGCATAGGAACTTAAGAGCTGGATAGGGAACATGATGTGAATATAATTCAAGAACATGGGAGCAATTCCAAAATTCCTACCTACAGTCACTCTTTTCCAGAGCCACAATGGGGAGTGGGAAAAGACCATTGATTCAAAAATTGAAGAAAATGCAAGCCCCTAAGTTTGACAGGACTAGAGGTGTTTAGGGATGTTGTTGAAGCATGGCTCATAGGAATGAACAAGTATTTTGGGTTGATGGAGCTAAGTTCCAATACCAAGGCTAGGATTCTCATTTATCACCTAGAAGGAGAAGTCTCACTATGGTGGGATCACTTGGAAAAATAAAAGGATGGAATAGGGGAAATGGATCTACTAAAGGTTGTCCTAGGGCGTGATTAAAGACTAAAGAGGGGTTCACCACCAAGCTAGGGCTTAGAAAGACGAGTAACATGTAAAAACTAATGACAAAACCTAATGATATGCAAAACTTAAGTAAATGACTTAGAATATGAAATTGAAATAAAAAATAAAATACTAAGAAAGTACAAAGGTGCACCTGGAAATTTGAATGTGCTTCTAGAACAAGGTCTAAAATACTGAAAATGATGACTTTAATGCTCATTTGGACTCATACGCTGGTAGGGGTGATTTAGTCCTAGTTTAAAGGGTTTCATGCCAAAATTAGAAGTTGGAACTATTGAATCAGGATCTATAGAAAATATCTAAAAATAGGTATACTAGGACTCATATGCCACAAGTGGCAATTTAGTCCCAGTATTAGGGTTCTTCAAAACTCTACAATCCTCTAGTGATCTGCTATAACTTCTTTCCTATTGAATCTCGAGTTTAGAAACACTAAATTCTACTATGTGACTTTCCATGATCTTGTAAGTAAGATGACAACTTTGACAAATTGAAAAATTTTCTCGAATATTTCTCTTCAATGAATCTTCAACCTAGATCTACAAATCACACATCAAAGAGAGGGGAATTTTTTTTTTTAGTGGATAGGGGTTTTCCTTGGTCAAACCCTATTTTAGTAATCAAACCTCGAAATGAATAGAAATATAATGAAGGAATGATGAATGAAAAAATATGTAATGTTGCAACTCACCAAACCCTTAAAAAAAAGTCTAAAATCTTGTAAGTAATGACTAGCATAAATGTGGATCTTGACTCTTTCTTGAATGATAGAAATCTTTGACTTGAATGCTTGCTTGAATAATAAAACCCTACATCACAAATGTTAGCTAAAAAACAAACATGATGCGTGTTGACTTTGACATGATGCTTGATACTTTAATAATGATCCAAAATACTTGAAAATCAGTTTTGAATTCTCTTGAATGCTTTTGTAATAAAAAACTTACTATACTACTTGAATACTTAAGTTTCTAGGAGAAAATATGTGAGATAACCTTGCATTTATACTAGGATTATTGAAGCAGCCAAATTTTAGTAGGGAGGGCCCAAACAAGTGTGAAAATGAAAAGGAAACCATTTTTCTATACTAATTTTATCCCCCACTTTAGTTGGAGGAGGAACTTGCCTCAAACTAACACTAAAGTAGACAAAACTCACATCAAGAGGGACCTCCAAATGTACCAATGGTAGTAGGATAGGACAATAACGATCAAGAGGGATGATTAAGCCCCCAAGATCAAGATCCTATGAAAAACCAACATAGCAAAAAAATAAAACACATGGAAAATGATATGAAGCAACAACAAGGCACAAGCATACACTGCCAAAGACAAAGAGAAGAAAGAAAAACAAAAGGGGTGGATCAAACTTCAACCATTTGTCCCACACAATGTGGATTAGATCTATGATATTTGTCCAAAAAAAAATTACAAGTGGAACATGACTTCCACTATCCAAACCAAACACAAGCTCAAAATGGATAGCGAAACCTTAGGCCATCCACTAGGTGAGCCCCCAACGAGACACAGACACACGCGATCGGTATGCACTCACACAGACAAGAAAGTGCCAACGGGAAAGTCATGCCTAAGTTTAGCTCCCATATGTACAACCATACCAAAGCTATACGTCCTGTTAAATTTGATAAGGTTCCACACAACAATGAACTTTGAGCTTCATGAGGCAAAAAAAGCTTCGTATGCATGAAACTGAAGAACAAACGAGATGGATCCATGGGTGAGCAAAGTGTATTATGTAAGGTGGCCATATAACATATATTATAAAATGAAAAAATAATGTAAGGTATGTTCAAAGGATTTTTTATTAGTTCATGTAAGGTCTCAAATTTGGGAACATCATGCCTAGTGTCTCAAAGAGAGGACCAATTGAAGAATATAAGATTCACAACTTAGGGGATGCAGTGTGTCACATCAGGCCACTAAGAAGAATATAGTATGATAAGAGAGATCATGCTCTTGGAGGACATCGCACCCAATTTCACCACAAAGATAAAGACACATTGCATGAAGTAAGAAGACTACACAATGAAACATAAATTTTAAAAGAATAATGCCAATGTATGCCCTCACTTTAAAGAAATTGCTAAACACCATGTTGTGAGAATTTTTTAAAAGTAGAAAATGATAAATGCTAACAATAAAGAGGACATGAGAGATTATTTGGAAAGCCCTATGCCAAGTCATATACGTTTTAAAATAAAGCTACATCATGAAAAGAACAATGGGTTGCCCCCAAAATGAAATCTAAAAAAAATCACTTAAGGATCCATGGATTTGGGGTTAGTATGTCTTTGCTACAATGTTTTTAGAGAGCTTAGAACTGTCCTTATTCCCCAAATACTCATGGAATAGGAAGAATGAAACAAAGAGAAAAATAAAATAAAAACCTTTCAGGTCAACATGGAAGAGACGTAAATGTCTCTTCACCTTGCATCCCCCAAAGGAAAGCACAAGAAAAATGAAAAGATAAAGAAAAATATTTTGGGTCAACATGGAAGAGACATAGATGTATCGATTCCTTGCATCATCCACAAAAGGAAAACACAAGACAAATGATGAAAGATAAATAAAAAGCTTTTGGGTCAACATGGAAGATACATAGATGTCTCAATGCCCTGCATTATCCATAAAAGGAAAACAAAGACAAATGAAAAAGGTATGACATAGAGAAGAATGTAGATACAAATAGAGGAATGTCACAAAGAGAGAGAGAGAGACATCAAACATAATGGTATGAGGGAGATCACATTACACACATGTAATCATACACAAAACATGAAAAATAAAATAATGAAAACATGACTAGTAAGGCACATGAAAGTCAACCTATAGCAAGTCGTTTGCATTCCAATTGTGTTTGTTGTATACGTAAGGTGGAAAACTAGCCAAAGGGACAATAGAAAGTGTCAAACTAGGGTCAGTTCCACATTCAAAACTCTTCCTAGGAGAATTATCATTTAAGCTCATAGAAGAGGAAACCATTATATTCAATTCATTATGCACTTCATCTATTTTAGAAACCTCATCATCATCATCCAAGTTAATCACAATGGGAGGTCGAATGATAATGTCTAACGAAGGATTTAGCTCTTGTTGTAGTATAGGATCTTGTTGTTGTGGTAAAGAGGGAGTATCATCATGTGTTTCTTTAGTCAAATTTGGATTTTTATTTTCTTTTTTTGTTTTGTTCATTTAACCTTTGAGCAAGAGCATGATGTCTATGCTTACACTCCCTTGCATTTTTGCTTCTTTTAGTTCAATTTTCAAGTTGTGTTTGTGTAGGAGTGGGTATATATCAACCATAGGTTTCTTTTCTTCCCTAAGGTGAGGAATGCAAGGAAGCATGGGAGTCTGTTCAACCATGTTCTCTTTAGCTTTTTAAACTTGCTTTATCTTAGGTGGTGTGATGGGGTTGTTTTCATTATCTCTTTCTCTTTTATAGGAGATAGGAAAATGATCAATATTAGGTTGGTCTTTTCTATTTGGAATGTCTTTAGGTTTAGGCATGGTTTTGTCAAGGATGGTAGGCTCAATCATAGGTTGAGGCATGTTTGTAAGGGATATTTTTGCTATGCATTTCTCCTTGAACTTTTGATAATATTTGAAAAAAAGTCCTCACGAGGTTTAATAGGTTCCATAGGCTTAGGCCAAAAGAAATCTAATGAAAAATTCTTACAGGAGGATAGAGGGTTAAAGCCACTATGGTGCATGGTGAATATTTAATTGTCAAAGAGAAACTTTGACTATTTATGCACAACCAATGAGAACTTCCATGGAGCATAGCCATGGATAGGCAAGATTCACATGGAATTGGTCCAATTTCAATATGATGGAGAATGAGACATCCGATTTCTTTGGTCCTATTTGTAAAGGAAGAGTGATCAGTCCCATCGTAGGGAAAGCAAAACCATTACGCGTTTTTATCCATGATTTCGGTTTATCATACATTTCTTGATGGAGTTCATGCACAAGTAAGAATTCTACAATGATCACATTCTCTCCATAGATGGGATTAATTAATATCCCACTAGTGGGATTTTCATTGATTTAGCTGACTATGTAAAGAGAACCATTGGGTGAATTTCTAATTATATCTTTAGATGAGAATGCAATCTCAAGAGGTTTTCTAGTTTGAACCTTACGAGGTAGAATTTCAATCATTCCAACCACATCATCTGTAGGATCTTGTTCATCAATATCCATAGGACCTTGCTTAATAGTATCCATGTTGTCATCATTTGTGTTCACATTCATCACATCATTCTTCTTGGTTTCACTAGCTCTGAAAAATGAAATGTTATGATTGGGAATAGGGTTGGTAAAGATTTGCAAGTTCTAGTTAGGAGGGGAAATAAACTTACAGTTTCCTTGATCATTAACACCTCCAATTGAAAGTTGACCGGAATCAATGAGGTCTTGCACAAGATTTTTATGACGCTTATAAGTTTCCGTGTTGTGTCCATTTTATTGGTGATAATGGAAATAGGAATTGGATCTAAAATTTTAAGGTAAAGGCTTATTAGGATCAAGATTTTTAACAGGAGGAAAAGCTATCATTTTTTGTTCTAAAATTTGTGACATTGTGTTATGGATGGTATCAGGTAAGGGAGTGAATTGTCTAGTCAAATCCCCAAATGTGAAAAGAGTTGTCTTCTTTATAGCAGCCACTTGGGTATTGATATGTTTAGTTGGTTTTTGATGGGGATTAAGTTGAAGGAAGAATTTATTCTATTTTCTAAAAGGTTGATAATTATTTTTATTTATAGATTTGGAATTTTCAGAATGGCTAGAAGTCGCTTTTGTTTTACGATTACTAATTGAGTTTTGATAAGGGTATGTGTAGGATCATCATGGAAAAAAAAGGCCCATAAGTGGCAAAAAATTCAAAAAATTCAGAGTTAGGAAACTTGATGTAAAAATTTGAATAAGTTATCTATATTATTTCAAAAACATGTAAGAATAGAATTTGTAGCAAATTGAATGTCATTTCTAGACTACTAGGTTTATTTTTTATTTTTAAATATATTTGGTGAAAATTTGAAATTTCAATGTAGTAGTACTTAAATTTGAGGGAAAAAATAAGTAGGTGTTTGTCTGAGCACCCTAACCACTATAAAATAATAATTTTTTTATAAGATTTTACACATAAGCAAAGGACTCATGTCTAGATGTGATGCATATCTTTTTTGTAATTTTTTTCCAATCAAGTAATTAATTATGATTTTTTTTTACAACTTTTAAAAAATATAAAAACTCGTATGTCTGACCACCTTAACTTGGTCAAAACTTCATGAAATTCAATTTTTCTTTTTTTAATCCTATAGTATGTGAAGCATAAAATGTGATGCATGTTTTGGATTCCAAAATGTGATATCATTTGAAAGCTATAGATGTTTTCAATCAACCTATCAATGAGGACTTTAGTTGTAATTCAAATAGAAAATGAATAATAATTATTTACTAAATTCAAAGTAAATCATAATTTATATTGGTGGAAACCTAAGAATATCCTTTAAAAACCGTTTTCATTTCATAAATTTTGGGTAAAAAAAAAGTCATCAGCCATATAACCTACAAATACCCACCATATTACCACTTTTTGGCCCATCATGATTTTGCACATACCCATAATCATGAAGGGTATTACAAAAGTGTACAAAGGAAGGAAATTTCATCATGGTAAGTTTATCTTGTATCTTAGTTTGTAAGTTTTCAATGAACATTCATTGAAGGTGAGGGTCAAGAATCTTTATGTCAATTTGGGAATAGAGTGATTGGTATCGTGAAATGAAGTTGGTAAAATTTTCATCATATTTTTGCTTACATCTCATAAAATAAGCTAAGGTCATTTTAGGAGTCATGTGAACTTGGAAATGGTTTATAAAGGCCTTAACAAGTTCATTGAATGAAAAAATTGAGTTGTTTGGTAGTGAGGAGAACCATTCTAAGGTGATATCTTTCAAGGACCTAGGGAAAAGATTAGCCAAGAGCTTATCCTCAAGGAAAAAATCAATACATAGGGTAGTATAAGAAAAAATATGGTTAGAAGGATCTCCTCCCATTATATTTCTCAAATCTTGGAATCTCTAGACCTTGTGGTATCGATGTTATCAATATCTCTAAGGATAAGAGATTGCTTTTGACATAGTATGTAGGTTGGCCATTTTGATTTTAGTTTATGAAGGGATGAAGCATTTTGCAAAATTTGGTTTATGATGGTGTCATTGGTTGTGTTTTGAGATGGAGGTGAATATGGTGGAGGTGTATATGTGTTCGAGGGGGAAATGAATTGAATGATTACAAGAGGTAAAGTGGTAGGAGATATGATGTGCAATGCCACAAATGTACTAGGAATGCTAGTGGAAATACCCAAGGTAGGAATGACATTACTAGTAGGTAGCATCATTGTTGTAATTTGAGGGCTAGTATAGGTAGGAATATAGGAAATGGTTGTGACAGGAATTCGGGTTCCTCGACTTTGGAAATTGTTCAAAGATAGAGCATTACAAGTGAGTTTACCAAAAATATAAGCTAGGTTATGCACAATTTCAACTCCTTTAGTTTCAATCATTGGGTGTATGTTATCTATAGTAGGCATAGCAGTGGTTGAAATGTTTTTAGTACTCACTTGATTTTGTAGGTTTGCTAAGTCTTCATGGATTTGGATTATGTTTACTTACAAAATACTAGTAGCCATTGCTTCAACATTTTTCACACTACTTGAAGGCAAAGAGTTGTTAAGGGTATGGTCCATACCTAGTGAACTAGTTGTGTCACCAAAAAAATGTATAGTTGGACATTTTTACACTCACTTGAGTCTCTCTCATGGAATTTGGCTTTATTTTGCCTAGATTTAATGTTTTAATGTGGTCAACACATTCACATTAGGTCTTCGACCCTTGAGAACCATTAAGAATTCTAGGATGTCTTGTAAAAGTGTTGTGAAGTGTTGTAACCCATTTTCACCCTTTTCTAGGACCCTTTCATTATAATTCACTTAAATATCCTCTTTTTACCACTTACCAAGTCTTTTCATCACCAATTCAACCCTTTCTTATGTTTAAATGACCACTTAATGCATTTTTCAACCATACTTAAGTGTATTTTTGAGAATATTCCCTTTAAACATCATTAGATGCACTTTAATTTCTGACACCTAGTAAAATTGCCCTAGTGGGACTACGTCACCACCTAGGTTGACTTAGTCCCACTAGGCATAAAAATCAAAATTATTTTAATTTTCTGGTGGGATTTTATTCTCTTACCTTAAGGTTGGCCTATGATGCGTTATTTTCGGGAAATATTGGAAAATTGAGTATAAATAAAGGTTTTATTTCTCTCATTTTCACCCCCATTCATTCACTTAATCATTCAAGCAATTATTAAGCATTCTAAGCACTATCAAGTTATCCATTGGAGCACTTCATTGCATATCTTTAAAGATTTATACATCAAGGGTTTGGTGAATTTATGACATTGCATGTTGTTTATTCATCATTCTCTTCATATTTCTTTTCATTTAATGGGGTTTGATCACCAAATCAGGTTTTGACCAAGGCAAACTTCTTTTCTCCTACCCTTAACCCTTTTCCCCCTCTTTGCATGTGTGTTTGTAGGCCCTACATGTAGATTTGTCAAAGAGCAAGGTGTTAAAAATGTGTTTTCAATCTGTCAAAGTCATTAAAGTCAACAAATCCCTAATTGAAGCTTGGAGACCTCTTTTAGCCTGATTTCAACAAAATTTGAACTAGACGCCTATCAGGAAATGAAGTGCAGATCGAAAGCTACAATATCCTGTCCCAAATTTCCTGAGATTCCCAAGTGGACTAAGTCACCCTTTGTGGTGAACTAGTCCCACTGCCAGGCCTGAAAAGTGGTTTTTGTGTTTATGAGTACCCATTTGGTAGATTCCTATTCTGACAAATTTTCTTTGAAACTAGACTAAGTTGCTTAGCTTGGCGTAAGTGGACTAAGTTGCCATTCCCATTGCTAGGCCTGAAAAGTGGTTTTTATATTTATGAGTACCCATTTGGCAGATTCCTATTCTAACATATTTTCTTTGAAACTGGACTAAGTTTAGCTTGCTCTAAGTGTCCAAGTTAGAATTTTTAGTCAAATCTACAAGATTCCATGACCTCTATGCATCAGACTTCATATTCCAGGTGCACCTATCTAGTCTCGTTTAATTTTTTTATCATTTACTTTCATTCTTAGGTGTTTTGCATACATCACTATGTTTTCAAAAACTTCGGATTTCTTAGGTTTTGCATTAGTAATCATCTTTCTTTTTCAGTTTATTGCATTAAAAATCATTTTTAGACATATTTCATCTATCCTTGCATTGATTTTGAGTGTATACATTACACATTTTGGGTCCATTTCTCTCCTTTTGGGTGAAAAATCCTAGAAGAGTTAGAGAACCCTTGGATACCGAAAATTAGTGACCACATTTTAGTGAACTTGAATTTTGAACATTTCCTTTCTAATTTCAAGTGCATCCTACGTTTAACTTGTATCAACATTGCATTAGGTTTTTCATTGTATAATTTGCATCTTAGGTTTTTTTTTTTTTAATTACATTAGTGGAAAGCTCATATAGCTTGCATTTTTGCATTATATTTCATTGCAAAACAACAATTTAATTCTGCATTTTCACATTGTAGCTGCATCTGTGCATCTAAAAAACATCAAATTACATTTAAAATTTCTTAAAAATCACAAAAAAATCATCACTGGGACTAATTCACCACACTGGGCAACTTAGTCCTTCTATACATTTTGCATTGTCATTTCTGGCATTTTTTGGGCATTTTCTGCATTTCAGTTTTCTGTTATTACATTCTATCATAGTTTCTATATTTTTTTTTTCTTGCATTTAGTTTGCTTTCATTTGCATCATGGCTTTTGCTTTAATAAGTTTTGGTTGTCTTTAAAATATTTAGCGGACATGTCAAATTGTGCCTTTCGAACTGATCCTAATGACCTTAAGCTTCCTCATGCTCCTTCAACTCCTCATGAATGTCCTCCTCATGTTGTTGAAATCATTAGAGAAGATGATGATATCATGAGTAAGTTCTTAAAAAAATGTCTTGATAACTTTAAAGCTAATGCATCCTTTTATCCCTCCATGAAACAACAAGACCTTCCTATTGTATCACCTCCTAATATTTTTTGTTACCCACATCCTTAAACAAATGAAGGACCTAAGTTCCCTCCATCAAGTGGACCTAGTTCCTCAATAAACAAGAAACTCCTCAACAATTCTATGATAAAAAAGTTACAAAAACACCAATCAACCTTGAAGAAACTTATGGAAAAGTTTTTACCATATTTAAAAGAAAACAAGGATGTGACACCACAATTGAACATAACATTCACCAACTTTTAGAAAAAGGTCCAATAGATGAAAACACAACAGGGTTAGGATATCAAGACCCTCCTCATGATAGAAAGCCTCCCTTAAAATATTGGAGACTTCATGATGATGGCACACTGATCTTTGATTCCCCTCCCAATCTTAATGTTCTCATTCCACATGAACAACCCTTACATAATAACAATGACAGGGATGATAAGATCACTTTTGGTCCTCCTCCTCCTTCTATTTGAGAAGAGGGTGAATCTAGCAAATGTAAGAGGCCTTACAAGTTACAAAAACTAAATTTTCCTCTCTGTCCACCTCTGGAATGTGAAAGGAAATTGAAAATCCTTCTAAACAAAGGACTCATATTATTACCACCTATGAATAGGTTGGTAATCTATCCTAAAGATGCTAATATTCCACATTTTGCATATCATCACATTCTTGGACATATAAGTGATGAGTTTTGTCAATTGAAAGAATACTGAGCAAGTATCATTTTGATGGCGATAATTGCTATCCAATAAATTCATAAATCTCTACCAAACCCCTCATCATCCAATAGTTGTAGAATATTCCATTCTCACCATTGCATGACCTTTCCCATCACCTATCTCGGCTCATTCTTGTCTTTCACTCAATGGGGGAAAGAAGTTCTTCGCCTTGTCCTAGTAATTAATATTTCATTGTCCCTTCACTATGTTATTCACCTTCCACTTACACTAATTGAGATTGGGAGGAAAATGAATTGCTTGATGGTTGAATTGCATCTAGTTTACAAGTCTTTTGCATTTCCTTTTTCTTTTATGTGTGCATGTGTGTATCGTGTTCCATCGTGATGTAACATTTGATGTTCTCCTCTCTTTGTGACATTCTTCTATTTGTACCTTAATTCTTCTATATGTCGTACATCACTTTTTCTTTCCTTTTCCTTTTGGGGATGACACAAAGTATTGAGATGCCCTAGGTCTCTTCCATGTTGACCCAAAATGATCCCTTTTCCCTTTCTTTGAATTTTTTCTTTTCTTATGTTTTCCTTTTGGGGATGGTTCAAAGCGTCGAGATACCTTATGTATCTTCCATGTCGACCCAAAAGGACCCCTTTTCCTTTTCCTTTTCTTGTGTTTTCCTTTTGGGGATAATGCAAGGCATTGAAACTGAAATGTCTCCTTCATGTTGACCCACAAGGCTTTCTTTTTCATTTTTCCCTTTGCTTTTCTCTTTTCAACTTTTTCTTCTATTTTCCTTTTGGGAATGATGCAAAGCATCGAGAAATCCTATGTCTCTTCCATTTTGAACCAAAAAAATATTTCTTTTTCTTTTTTTTGCTCTCTTTGTGTCATTCTTCTAGTTGTATGTATTTAGGGAATGATGATAGTTCTGAGATATTTACAAAACATTGCAGCAAAGAACATACTAACCCCAAATCTATAGATCCCTTATGTGTTTGGTATTTCTCATTTTGGGGAAAATACTTTCTTTTCATTTTCCTTTCTCTCACATGATGCAGCGTCACTTGAAAACATGTGACTTGGCATAGGGGCTTTCCAAGTTGGTTCTCATGTCTTATTTCTTTGTTTTTTCATTTTTCATTTGCTACTTTAAATTAATTACTCACAGAACAGTGTGTAGCAATTACTTTAAAGTGGAGGCATACATTGGCATTATTCATTTTGCATTCTTTTCCTTTTTCTTGGTTCCTAGTGCAGCCTTGTTACTTTATACAATGTGTTTGTCACTTCGTAGATGGAATTGGGTGTTATGTCCTTCATAAGTGTGATCTATCTTAGCATGATATTACATTCCTCTTAGTGGCATGATGTGTCACATTACATACCCTAAGTTGGGAATCTTCTATTCTTCGATTGACCCTCTCTTGGAGATATTAGACACAATATTCCCTAAGTTATAGACCTCACATGAACTAAACAAGACTCCTTCAAACATATTTTGCATGTTGCATTTTGCATTTGTTATATGGCCACCTTGCATAACATAGATTGCATGCCTATAGAGCCATCCTGTTTGTTCATGAGTTCTAAGCATACAAAGCTTTGCTTGTCTCATGAAGCAAAAAATGACATTTTACTTTGTGGTTCCTTATTAAATTTATTAGGAGGTATAAATTTGATATGATTGAGTGGGAAGCCCATTTTGAGGCATGAATTTTCCCCATAGCCACCTGTGTTTGTGTGAGTGCATACCAGTCATGAGTGTATGTTTCTTACCTTTTGGGCCTTCTCACCTAGTAGACAACCATGAGTTCCATCACCTGAGAGTGAGTATTCATTTCTTATTTTGGAAAAATAGCCTAGATCTGATCCACAAGGAGATGGACAAATGATTGAAGCTTGATTCAACTTTCTTTCCTTTCAATTTATCTCTTCCATTCTTTTTCATCATTTTCATGTGTGTTCCTTTGAATTCATGTTTAGCTTTCCATGGGATCTTGATCATGGGGGATTGATCATCCCTCTTGATTATTTTTGTCTCATCTCAAGTGTTAAGCATCAATGCATTTGGTTTCCTCCTAATGTGCATGTTGGGCTACTTTAGTGTGACTTTGAAGCAAGTTCATCCTCTGACTAGACTGGGGGCTTAATGTGTCACCAAAAAAATGTATTTTTCTACTCACTTGAGTCTCTCTCATGGACTTTGTCTTTATTTTTCCTAGATTTAATGTTGTAGTGTGGTCAACACATTCATATTAGGTCTTGGACCCTTGAGAATCATTAAGAATTCTAGGATGTCTTGTAAAAGTGTTGTGAAGTGTTGTAATCCACTTTCACACTTTTCTAGGATTCTTTCATTATAGTTCACTTAAATATTGCCTTTTTACCACTTACTAAGTCTTATTTCAAAGTGTTGTAAAGATTTGTAACAAACTCTCACACTTTCTAGACTTTTCATCACTAATTCAACCTTTTCTTATCTTTAAATGACCCCTTAATGCACTTTCTAGCCATACTTAAGTGTATTTTTGAGAATATTCCCGTTAAACCTCATTAAATGCACTCTAATTTCTAACACCCAGTAAAATTGCCTTAGTGGCCCGACCAAGTCACCACTTGGGGTGACTTAGTTCCACTAGGCACAAAAATCAATTCTTTTTAAATTTTATGGTGGAATTTTATTCTCTTACCCTTAAGATCCGCATGTGATGTGTTATTTTCAGGAAATTTTGGAAAATCAAGTATAAATAAAGGTTTTTTCTCTCATTTTCACCCCCCATTCATTCACTTAATCATTCAAGCAATTCTCAAGCATTCTAAGCACTCTAAGCACTATCAAGTCATCTATTGGAGCACTTTATTGCATATCTTCAAATTTATACATCCAGGGTTTGGTGAGTTTGTGACATTGCATGTTGTTTATTCATCATTCTCTTCTTATTTCATTTCATTTCAAAGGGTTTGATTACCAAATCAAGGTTTGACCAAGGAAAACCCCTATTCTCTAACCCTTAACCCTTTTCCCCCTCTTTGCCTGTGTGTTTGTAGGTCCTATATGTAGATTTGTCAAAGAGAAAGGTGTTAAAAAGGTGTTTTTAATCTTTCAAAGTAATCAAAGTCAAAAAAGTCCTAATTGAAGTTTGGAGAACTTTTTCAGCCCAATTGCTATAGAATTTGAACCAGACACCTATCAAGAAAGGAAGTGCAGAATGAAAGCTACAAAGTCCTATCCCAGATTTCTCAAAATTCCTAGGTGGAATTTAGGTCACCATCAGTGGTGAATTAGTCCCATTTCTAGGCCTGGAAAGTGGTTTCTATATTTCTAGGTACCCATTTGGCATATTCTTGTACTGGCAGATTTTCCTCGAAACTAGACTAAGTCGCCCATCTTGGCCTGAGTGTCCCAGTCAACATTTCTAGTAAACTCTAAAAGATTCTAGAACCTCTCTACATCAGACTTTAGATTCTAGGTGCACCTCTCTAGTCTTGTTTTATTTTTTTATAATTTACTTGTATTCTTAGGTATTTTTGCATACATCACTATATTTTCAAACACTTTGCATTTCTTAGGTTTTTCATTGCATTTCTTAGGTTTTTCATTAATAATCATTTTACCATAGAAAAAAGGATCTGCTACTTAACATAATATTAAATGGACTTAATGAGGCCCTATTCTAGTGTTGTGAGGCATTTTATATGTCCATACTAGGCCTTGGACCCTTACAAATCAAATAACATGCTTTTAATGACGTCTTGTAAAGGTGTTGTGAAGTCTTGTAATAAGTTTTCACACTTTTCTAGGCTTAATTAACCTATTTCTACCTAAATTCAACATTATAATAAAATTATTCCATCAATCTAAGATCTTAACATAAACTTAATGTTAAGCTAGTGTTATAATGTGTCTTGTACATTCACATTGGTTTTTGTGCTCTTTTAGGCTATGCGGACCTTGTTTTAGTGTTTTTAAGTGCATTTAGTTACACTTTCACATTGATTTATGTGTCCCAAGCCCCATTCAACATTTACATCATCATTAAAAAGTCCTATTTTACCCATATTGTGCATCCTGAGGCTTTAATTGATCAAACACTCAACAAGATAGCAATCTAAACCTTATTTCCTATCTTCTAAGCTTCCTAGGTGTCAAAATGGCCCCTATGGGACCCATTTCCATTCTTGGATAATGAGTACCATCTAGGTGAGACCCATTCACCATGCTTGGTGAATGAGTCCTATCTAGCCCCATTTTGACCCTTGAGTGGGAAAAAGTGAAATTTAAAGTTTATTTTCACTACATGTCAGCCTGTGATATAGTATGAATGGGTACTAAGGAACACTTGTCTATAAATATGTGATTTTAACATCATTTTACATCCATACACTCATTATTACATCTCTCATTTTGAATTCAACATCTATCTTTCATTTCAAGTCAAGTACTTTAAGGTTTCTCCATTAGAGATCTTCAAGTTAGCATTCTAAAGCATTCAAGAGCCGAATATTCATGTAATGTTACAAACCAAAAATATGAAATAATCATGACAAGTTAATCACTTCTATTTTTAATGCTTCATTCCTTTATTTCACCAATTTGGTTTAATTACCTAAACGGGGTTTGACCAAGGCAAACCCCCATGCCCTAACAATCAACAATCTCTCTTATTATGTTGTTTGCATGAAAATTTAGGTCCTTTTTAATCTTGAGGATCATTGAAGATTAAATTTAAAAGTTATCCAAGTCTTATTCCCTTCATTCAAGTCAAATTATCAAGGAAAAGTCACTTTTAGACCCGAATTCGACAGTTTCAGATTCAGACACCTGGAGGTGCATATTGAGCAATTTGAAAGCCACAGATTCCATTTTGAGTTCTTAGAAAGTCCAAAGTGGACTAATTTTCTACCCTTGGTGGATGAGTCCCACCCTAAGGTTAAATTTTGGATTTTTACATTTCTGAGTACCCTTGTGTCAGAAACAAGCTTCGCTATAGTCACCTAGAACTAGGACTGATTCACCATGCTTGGTGAATGAGTCCCACTAGGCTTAAATTTCAATATCATTAGCCTTCTAGATTTACTTTCCATCCTTCATCAATATCCTAGGTGCACACTTTCATTTTGATTCATTTCTGTTAAGTTTTGCGTTCATTCCTAGTGCATTCCTGCATATCACACTGTTTTTTCAAACAAAGCATAAATCTTAGTTTTGCATTCATTTTCAGTCATTTAGATTAATCTATTGCATTTAGTTAAGTCAATTTACATCATATCACTTCGCATATTTCCTTTATTTTAATGAGCATAAGCATTTTAGGATCTAACTCTCTCTCTTTCTATGTGAAAAACTTAGGAAGAGAGCAAGCATTTCAAGTCCTAAAATCTATGTTACATTTTGGTGAACATGATGTTTTGAATACTTTTAATTTATGATTTTGTGTCTTTTTTTCATTCATCTAGCCTTGCATTCATTTTTCATTAGGATTTGCATTAGGGTTTGCATGCTAGACTTCAAAATTTGCATTCATAAAAAGTGCATTTAGGTTGCATTTGTTGCATCTAAATTTAATTAGATTTATTGAAATTCTACATTTTTCATGTAGATCTGTGTGTTGGCTCTTATAATTCCTAAAAATTAGTTTTAAATTTTTGAAATTTTTGAAAAAATTCCATACTAGGACTCATTTGCCACCCTGGGCGAATCGGTCCCTTTGAACCCTTAAACAACATTGTTTCAAACTCAAAAAATCATTTTTAGGCTTCTGTTTGGTGCCTTAACTTGTACATATAAGTTAGTATCATTTTTGCAGCATGCATTTTGTTACATTTTGTTTTGATTAGCTCATTTAATGCATTGTTTCATTTACATTCTTCATATCATTTTCCGATTGGTGCATAGTGTAATCAACACATTACCTTGTTTCATATTTGAAAATTTCATTTCTTTTTAAGTCATTGCATTGCACTTTATTTACATTCTCATGTTATTATGTGTTCTCTTAAATCATTTCATGTTTCTAGCATAGAAAGTGGCTTGTATGATTCTCTTTTCATGAACATAATCGAGGATATCAAAGTAAAACATTTGATAAGAATTTTGCATACCCTTCTAGTACTTATCGGATTTTCAAGAACATAATAACATGAGAGGATGAAAGTGTAGATAATCATGACACCCCTACTTGTTCTTCTTCCAATACCTCTCCTAATAGCGATGAAGGTATTTTGGTGAAAGGAGTTACAAGCATTTTTAGTCTTGATTGTCCCTCTCCTCTTCAATCTTTGGAAGACAATGAAAACATAGCACATTCCTGAATACTATCTTACCTCATCTCTATTCATCTCCCAACACTTCCCCTATTTGTGACAATAATTTCATGAATGATTCTGACCAACACATTTTTGAGGAGAATATGTTGGTATGAAACACCCCAATGATTGAGAGGTATAACATAATTATTTCTTTCCTTCCTAATGTTCCCAAAAAATGGAAGGATCTACTTGAACAAGAAGCTCCAATCATTGACACACATGCCAATCCTATTTTTCCTCCCCTTCAGGACTCCCCTATTTCTGATGAAGCTTTGACATATGATACAACTCTCGATTGTCACCTTTTTCAAAGCTCTCCTACTAGAGTAGATACTTTGAACCAAGACAATGAGATTATGGAAAAAAATCAACTTTTCCCTTCTCCTAATATCTCTCCCATTAGTGAAGATGATATTATGATATTATATAATCCAATCCTTGAAAATCATGAGAATCTTATTTGTGAAAATAACATAGAACAACACAATACAAGCATTAATAACTCCCTTAGTTGTGATGAAGTTATGTTGGATGAACCAAATATTAATTGTCACGAACATGAGGTTTGTTGTTCTCCTACCAACTCTCCTCTTAGGGAGGATATTATGATTCATGACAAAGATAATATCCCCTTCAAAGACAATAAAGAATCTCATTTAATACGTGATGTTAACAATATTCAACCTAAACTTATCCCTTAGCCACCTTCACATCCACTTCATCCTTCCGATAAACCTAAAATTACCCTTTACCCACCTTCACATCCACTTCATCATTCCAATAAAGCTAAACTTGTTCTCTACTGACCCTCACATCTACTTCATCCCTCTAATCAACCTAACACCAATGTATCACAACAATCTAGTGATGATAGTGTTTCTCATACATATAACACGCGAAATAACCCACAACCACCACAAATAATTCCACCATCATTACCTTTTCCTAATCCACCTTGTGGTCCTCATTACCTCCCACCCACAAAGGAGTATGATCTTGTTGAACAACTAAAGAATAATCCTACTAAAATTTCCCTTTGGGATTTACTTCAAACATCACCAAATTACAACACCACTCTTCAAAACATTTTACAACAAATAACAATAAATTTCTAGATCCACTCTGAATGATGTGGTATGTCTTGTTCCAAAACATAGTCTCAATATTACTTTTCACCAACATGAGCTCTATCCTTTGGAATTACAAAAAAAAGTAAGGCTTTCATGATTTTTCTCAATACAAAACAACATGCATCAAAAGGACTCTTATAGATATTGGTTCTACCCTTAATGTGTGTAGTGTGAGCCTTCTTGATCGATTGAAAGTGGATAGATCAGAAATAAAACCTAATTCCATTTCTATTTGAGGATTTGATAATACAACAAAGCAACTATTCAGTGTAATCACCTTGCCTATTATAGTTGGAGTGGTCACTTTGCAAACTCCTATTCATGTCATGCCTAATTAAATTTCATACAATATTATTCTAGGAAAACCATGGATTCGTGAGATGAATGCAGTGCCTTCAACCCTCCATCGTAAAATGAAATATGTCTATAATAATAAAATTTATCAACTTGAAGCTAATCCTGAGCCTAAAATTTGCTTACATCTTGCAAACAGAGCTACAAGTCCTCTCACAAAATTAAATCCAACATCCAACATAGATCCTCTTACAATTGCACACAACAATGAAGAATTACCATTTACATTACTTGGTGATGATTGGGGATCCTTAGACTTCACACCCTCATTTATGGGAAAACACATACTCACACAAAAGAAAGAAAAACAATAAGAACAACCAACCATTATGCAAACACAAAATTCAGATAACCCTTCAAAATCATCCACCTCAACCACTCTACACAATGTCACACACTCCTCAAGTACCCCTGATGAACACAACAAAGAACAACCACTCAATTGGACAAAACACTCCAAAAGCTTTATGGAAAAGGGTGTGATTTCATGGAACGACTTGGGTATAATGGAAAAGGTTGTGGTGCTCAAGAGCAAGGCATCCACAACCCTATAGAGCTTAACACAAAACATACAACTCATGGTCTTGTTTATTTTTGTTTCACCACGAACAACAAGCCTTCATATAACATCAATACTATCACACAAGATTATTTCAAAACTCTTCCTTATTCACATCAATAATGTTATTTGTTGCTCCTTTCCATACAATAGTTTTAGGATAATTCCATTCTCACTATTGAATGTCCTGCATCCATCGCAAGGGGAAGCATACCGTCATCCACTTTAGGCTCACCTTTTTCCTACACTCAATGGGGGGCAAGGGTGTCTGATAGCCTTGTCTTTCTATGTCACTTTTCATTGTCTCTTTTGACTACTCGTTAAATTTTCATGAAAATTTAAGAGCAAGCTTGAGATGTGGATGACATGTCTTAATATTGACTCGCATGTGACATACTCTCTCACTTTCTCTTCCCTTGACATGATGCAACTTAACTTCGAAACATATGATTTGGCATAGAGCTTTCCAAGTTGGCTCTCGTGTCTTGTTTTCTTTTTGGAAATTTCATTTCTTCTCTACTTTCAAGTAATTTTTAATAGAACGATGTGTAGCAATTCCTTTAAAGTGGGGGCATACATTACCATTATTTCATTTGCATTCTTAGTGAAGCCTTGTCGTGTGCACGATGCATTTGTCACTTTGTGGATGACATTGGGTATTATGTCCTTCATAAGTGTGATCTATCTCAACATATTTCATTCCTCTTTATGGTTTGATGTGACGCACTACATCCCATAAGTTGTGAATATATTATTCTTTGATTGGTCCTCTTTTGGAGACATTAGACACAATTTTCCCTAAGTGACTGACCTTGCATAAACTGAACAAGACTCCTTTGAACAAATCTTTTATGTTACATTTTTAAATTTTACACTTTCATTCAACCACCTTGCATAACACAACTTGCATGCCTTTGGAGCCGTCTTATTTGTTTGGCCACTTTTCATAACACAACTTTCATGCTTGTGGTGCCATCCTATTTTGCAAACTGACATTTACATTCCATTTCGCTTTTTGGCACATTGTTAAAGTTATCAAGTAGTATAGCTTTGGCATGGTTAAGTGGGAAGCCCAAGTTCTAGCAGCATGACTTTCCCCACAGCCACTTTTTTATTTTTTTTGTGAGTGCATACCAACTAGTGTATGTTTCTCACCCTTTTCTTTTTAGGTTTTCTCATGTCCCATAGTGAGTACATCTTTTCCATCTCATTTCTCTTTCTTCCTTGCCTTTGTATGATCTTGTATCTTGGGGGCTTGGCATACATGTGGATCTCTCTAGAAAGGTTACTTTAGTGTGAGGAAGCAAGTTTCTCTCACTAAAGTGGGGGCTAAATGTACCATAGAAAAAAGGACCTGCTACTTGACATAAGATTAAATGGAATTAATGAGGCCAAAATCTAGTGTTGTGGGGCATTTTATGTGTCCATACTAGGTCTTTGACCCTTACAAATCAAATAACATGATTTTAATGATGTCTTGTAAAGGTGTTGTGAAGTATTGTAATAAGCTTTCACACTTTTCTAGGCTTAATTAACCTATTTCTTCCTAAATTCAACATTATAATAAAATTATTTCATCAATCTAAGATCTTAACATAAACTTAACATTAAACTAGTGTTGTAATGTGTCTTATACATGCACATTGGTTTTTGTACCCTTCTAGGCTATGTGGACCTTATTTTAGTGTTTTCAAGTGCATTTAATTACACTTTCACATTGATTTATGTGTCCCAAGCCCTATTCAACATTTACATCATCACTAACAAGTCGTATTTTACCCATATTGTGCATCCTGAGGCTTTAATTGATCAAACACCCGACAAGATAGCAATCTAAACCTTATTTCCTATCTTCTAAGATTCCTAGGTGTCAGAATGGCCCCTATGGGACCCATTCATCATGCTTGGTGAATGAGTTCCATCCAGGTGGGATCCATTCGCCATGCTTGGCAAATGAGTCCTATCTAGCCCCATTTTGACCCTTGAGTGAGAAAAAGTGAAATTTAAAGTTTATTTTCACTACATGTTGGCCTGTGATGTAGTATGAATGGGTAATAAGGAACACTTGCTTATAAATAAGTGATTTTAACCTCATTTTACATCCATCCAATCATTATTACATCTCTCATTTTGAGTTCAACATCTTTCATTTCAAGTCAAGTACTTTAAGGTTTCTCCATTAGAGATCTTCAAGTTAGCATTCTAAAGCATTCAAGAGCTGAATATTTATATAAATTTGTAGACCAACAAGATCAAATCATCATGACAAGGTAATAACTTCTATTTTTCATGCTTCATTCCTTTATTTCACCAATTTGGTTTAATTACCTAAACGGGGTTTGACCAAGGCAAATCCCCATGCCCTAACAATCAACAATCTCTCTTCTTGTGTTGTTTGTATGTAGATTTAGGTCCTTTGGAAGCTTGAGGATCATTGAATATTAAATTTCGAAGTCATCCAATTCTTATTCCCTTCATTCAAGTCAAATCATCAAGGAAAAGTCACTTTTAGACCTGAATTCGGTAGTTTCAGATCCAGACACTTGGAGACCTTATAGATTGAGCAATACGAAAGCCAAAAATTCCATTTTTGAGTTTTTAGAAAGTAGAAAGTGGACTCATTCACCACCCTTGGTGAATGATTCCCACCCTAAGGTCAAATTTTTATTTTTACATTTATGAGTACCCTTTTGTTAGAACAGGCTCTGGTATAATCGCCCAGATCTAGGACTGATGCGGCATGCTTGGTGAATGAGTCACACAAAGCTTAAATTTTAGTATCAAAAGCCTTCCAGATGTCTTTTCCAACCTTCATCAATATTTCAAGTGCAAACTTTCAGTTTGATTCATTTTTGTTAAGTTTTGCATTCATTCCTAGTGCATTCCTGCATATCACAGTATGTTTTCAAACAAGCATAAATCTTAGTTTTGTATTCATTTTTAGTCATTTACATTAATCAATTGCATTTAGTTAAGTTAAATTACATCATATCACTTCACACATTTCCTTTATTTGAATGAACATAAGCATTTTAGGATATAAATCTCTCTTTCTAGGTGAAAAACTTAGGAAGAGAGCAAGCATTTCGGGTCCTAAAATCTATGTTACAATCACCTTTCTTTTTTAGTTTATTACATTAGAAATCATATTTAAACATATTGCATCCATCCTTGCATTGATTTTGAGTGTTGACATTACGCATTTTGGATCCATTTCTCTCCTTTTAGGTGAAAAACCCTAGAAGAGTTAGAGAACCCTTGGATACCCAAAATCGGTGTCCGCACTAGTGTGAACTCTAGTAGTGAAAGAGATAGATAACCCAAGATCCATGAAAATTATGCTATTGTGGGATGACATGAGTCTTGAACTTCATCTCACTATAGTATTAGCAATACGACACCAAGTTTTAAAGCTTATACAAGGGAAAATAAAGGAAATGCAAGATGTGACGAACACAAGATAAATGCTATTATATAATTTAGATGCAAATGAAATTAAGCTTGATGCAATGAAATGAATGAAATAGAAATTTTGCAAACTGAAACAACAAACAGTAATAAACAAAAATAGAAAAAAAATTTAATGCAAAAAAATGTTGTTTAAAATCTAAAACAAGACTAAATCACCCAAAGGGGCATATGAGTCCTAATCAAGGTTTTTCAGGGATTCAAATGCTGATAAACAGTCAACACAAAATGCCTAGAAATCAAGCAAAACCACCGATACTGGGACTAAATCACCTAGAGGGGTGTATTAGTCCTAGATTAGGGTTTTTGCACAAATATTAGAAAATTATGAGTGAATTTTATGTTTTCTAGTTTGTATGATGTATAAACTAAGTGAAATTATAGTTTTCAAATGAAATTTAATGATGCAAGATGCAAAAAAGAAATCTATATTCACTTTCCCTAATTTAAGATTTTGAAACCCTAGATGAAAATTAACTAATGCAATACCTAATACAAAGTTAATGCAAGCTATATCTAGGAATATGATGCACTCCAAATCAGAATAATGTTCTAAAGGGTAGGTTCACCAAAATGAAACATCAAAAATGGTAGTTTAATATGTTTTAGGACACACAACCACCAATTTTCTACAAGTTTCACTCAAGGAATCCCTAGAGATCTTGATCCAAGGATGGAATAGGGGAAATAGATCTAATAAAGGTTGTCCTAGGGTGTGATTATATACTAAATAGGGGTTCATCACCAAGCTAGGGCTTGGAAAGACTAGTAACATTCAAAACACAATAACAAAACCTAATCATATGCAAAATATAAGTAAATGACCTAAAATATGAAACTAAAATGTAGAATAAAAGATTGAGAAAGTATAAAGGTGCACCTATAAATATGAATGTGCTTGGAAAAAGGTCTGGAATCCTAAAAAGGATGACTTTAGTAATCACTCAGACTCATATGCTAGTAGGAGTGATTTAGTCCCAATTTATGGTTTTGGGTTCAAACCAAAATTTGGAACTACTGAATCATGATCTATAGAAAACGTCTGAAAATAGGTATACTGGGACTCATATGCCAAAAGTGGAGATTTAGTCCCAGTATCATAGTTTATCTAAGACTTTGTAATCCTCTAGTGATTTGCTGTAACTTCCTTCCTACTGAATCTCAGGTTTGAAAAACTAAATTCTGCTAAGTGACTTTTCGTGATCTTGCAAGTAAGATGATAACTTTGACAAGTTGAAAAATTCTCTCCAATCTTGCTCTTCAATGAATCTTCAACCTATATCTATAAATCACACATCAAGGAGAGGGAAAAATGTTGTTTTTTAGTGGATAGGTTTTTTCCTTGGTCAAACCCCATTTTCATAAGCGAACCTTGAAATGAATAGAAATATAATGAAGTAATGTTGAATAAAAAAATATGTAATGTTGTGACTCACCAAACCCTTAAAAAAAGGTTGTAATCTTGTAAGTAATGGCTAGCATGAATGTGGATCTTGAATCTTGCTTGAATGATATGGATCTTGACTTGAATGCTTGCTTGAATTATAAAATCCTACATCAAAAATGTTATCTAAAAAAAAAACATGATGGATGATGACTTTGACATGATGCTTGATCCTTTAATAATGCTCCAAAATGCTTAATAATTAGTCTTGAATGCTCTTCATTTCTTTTGTAATCACAAACTTGCTAGAATGCTTGAATACTTAAGTTGCTAAGATAAAATTTATGAATATTTAACCTTGTATTTATACTTATTTATGCCAAATTTCCCAAAATTATGACACTACAAGTTGAAATTAGATCTAGGAGAATAAACTCCAACCAAAAATTTGAATTCAAATTAGGTATAAGATAAGTGGCACTCATATGCCAGTTGGGGTGTATGAATCCTATTAGGCTAAGCTCGAGGCACAAATTTCAAGAAAGGCTTAGTTTAATGGGAAATGAAGATCTAGGGCCTAAAAATTAGGTGGTACCCATATGCCTATGGTGGCGTATGAGTCCCAAATCACCAATTTTGAGCCATACAATCCAAAATCATTAAATTTTGATTGGTTACTTGATGTATGTTGAGATTATCCTTAGAAAGATGCAGTAATTAATGCTTGTGGATGAAAAATAGGACCCAATAAGGCATAAAGCAACACGATTTCAGTAGCATGTGTAAAAATGTAAAGGATGAAATTTTTCTACACTATAGGAACTATTGATTTATCGTATCCACTCCACCATTCCATAATAAAATGTGCACCTAGAAATGGCTCTGTAATTGATCAAGTTTTGAACCTTGCTACACAATCTCTATCCACCATATTTTTTTATCTATCCCTAATGTGGATAATGATTTTGGATTGCCCAATTGCTTTACCCCCTAGGGTTTTTCACCTAAAAGGAGAAAGGGATGGGGTCCAAAATGCAAATGTATACACTCAAGATTAATGTAAATAGAATGTGATATATCTATTATGATGTAATAATGTATTGAACTAAAAATAAAATGATTTAATGATGCAAAACCTAAGAAATGTAAAGAGATGGAAAACACACTGTGATATGAAAAATACCTAAAAATGTAAGTAAATGATGAAATAAATGACCATAATTGGAGAGCTACACCTAGAATGTAAAATATGATGTGGAGAGATTCTAGAGTCTTAGAAAATTGACTAAAATTTTTGACTGGGACTCTTATGCTAGGGTGGGCAACTTAGTACCAATTTTGGGAGAACTTGTCGGAACAAGAATTTGCCAAGTGGGTATGCAAAAATGGAAAAAGAAAATTTTCAAGCCTAGCAGTGGGACTAATCCACCAGTAGTGGTGACTTATTCCACTTGCAAATTTTACAAATTTTGGGACAAGATCCTACAACTTCAAGTGTGCAGTTGCTTTTCTAATAGGTGTCTGCACTAGATTCTGTAGAAAACAGGATAAAAAGGGTCTCCAAGCTTGAATTAGGGTTATTTTGACTTGAATAGCTTTGATGACTTGTTGACCACTTTTCAACACCTATTTCGTTAAAAAATTTTCCTACAAAGTCTGCAAGCACACACACAAAGAAGGAAAAATGTTTAAGGGTTAGAGTATATGGTTTTGCCTTGGTCAAAACCCACTTTGGTAATCAAACCCTAGATAATGAAATGACATGTAAAGAGAATGATAAATTAACAACTTTCAATTTCAAAGAATTACTAAACCCTTGATGTAGAAATATGAAGCTATGTAATGAAGTGCTCCAATGGATGACTTGAATGTGCTTAGATTGCTTGATGCTTGTGAGATTGAATGCTTAATGAGTGTAAGAGATTAGGAGATTGTAGGAGATGAAAAATGAGGGGAAAAGCCATTATTTATACTTGATCTTACTAAATTTACCAAAAATAACACATCACAGGCTGACCTCAAGGGTTAGGGGATAAAATCCTGCCAGAAATTTGAAATAATTAAGTTTTGTGCCAAAAAGGACTAAGTCGCCCCTATTAGCAACTTAGTCCCACTTAAGAAAATTAAGTGGGTGTCGAGAATTACAGGTCATTAAATGTTGTCCAACGTGAATGTGCTCAAAAACACACTTAAGGAGGATTATAAAGTGTATTAATGGGTCATTTAAACATGAGAAAGGGTAGAATTAGTGATGAAGAGTCTAGAAAAGCATGAAAGTGAGTTGCAACACTTTACAACACTTTAAAATAAGACTTGGTAAGTGATAAAAATGAGTTATTTAGGTGAATTCTGATGAAAGGGTCTTAGAAAAGTGTGAAAGTGGGTTACAACACTTCACAACGCCTTTACACGACAACCTAGAAGTCTTAATGATTCATAAAGATTCAAGACCTAATGTGAACATGTTAACCACATTACAACTTTAAATCTAGGAAAAATCAAGCCAAAGTCCACTAGGAGGGCCTGAACATGAGAAAAAGTAGAAGGGTTACATTTTCCATGTCCACACCTAATAAAACATAATCCATTTCCAAAATGGGGGAAACCTCCTAAACCTAGTAATAGATTGGATCCTTTTTTATCTCATCACTAGTGAAAAACTATCCATACAAAATCAAAATCATCCCAAAAACTATCAAAATAAAAAATATCCAGAAAACCATCAACATCCAAAACAAAATCGTAATACAAAAAATCCTAAAAAAAATTTAGGCCATCTTTGAATGATCTGCAATTGAGTCAAGGAAAATATATTCGAACTATGATGTCTCTAAATTTTTCACGTAGGCAAGGCCATCATCGATCAACCCCCGAGGCATTAGGCCAATGTATTTAGGTGTCGCTTTTGGTCTTTAAACTTGGTCAAAAATCTAAAATCATTCCTAAAGTGTTAGAAAACTCCAAAATAGTGTCACTCAATATAGTTAAACTACGATCTCTCTAAATTCATTATGTAGGGAAGGACATCATTGATGATCCCATGAGGTAGTAGGTCAGTCCTTTTAGGTCCTACTATCTATCTCTAAATATCTAAAATATCTAAAAAATAGTTACATCAAATAACATCAAAGTGCAAAAATAATTAAAAAAAAAATCTCAAAATCTTATCTTCATTATCACATATCTACAATAAAATTTCCATTTATAATAAACAACCATCACCTTCAAATTTTGACAACACAATCAAGAAACAAAGTAAACAATGAAATCCAAAAATTCTAAGAAAGGAAACAATATGATTTGATCATCATTAGACTAAAACAATGCTTAAGTATTAACTACCCTACCTTTGGAGAATCATCATCAACATTGTGACATATGTGTTAACAGATGGAACATTCATACAATAGGAAAAATCGATGGGTAAACATCTTGAAACATCAAAAAATTTATGGAAAGTGGTATAGCAACATTTTTTATCTTTTCATAATCTTATATTTTTTATTTATCAAGTATTATCACATTCCTAGGATCTCTTCAGGATGTCTATAAGGATTTAGAGAGGAAGGAATGGGGCACCGATCATTGATTTTTTGTCTGCTATATTTTTTGGATATTTTTGTAATACTAACAAGGAAAATACTTGCTTCTTTTTGTGTATGAAGAATGCTTTCAGGATAATTCATGTAGTGGTTGCATATTAGGTACTTCATACCTTTATGTGTAACTACTCCAAAATGTTTCAAAAAGTCTTACCCATACATTCTAACAGGGTTTTCATATGTCAAGTATGAGCTAGAATACTCCTTGTTTATGAAGTTAAAGTCCATGCAATAGATATAAAATCACCTTGGTCATTAATACCTTGTTGCATCATGTCTATTTGCTACATCAATAAGGATTTGTTAAAAAAATACTTACTCCTCCATGAAAGGAAAACAAAAACTCATCAATGCATATAATCACATATCATCAACGTGTAAGATCAATCATGTCATTGATCATCTCATTAATTCATATCATCATAATCATAATCCATATATTTTCAAAATATTAGATCAATCATCTAACACTTCTATCTATCTATCTCTAATCATACTAACATATCTCTCAACTAACATTTGTAACCTGCGTCACAAACTCATTAATACCACATGCATCCTACATCCACAAACTCAATAGTGCATATCATCTCCATCATATACTAGAAAATAATACATCATAGCATTATCCATGTACATATCATCAATCACGTCATAAATCATCCATACATACACATCATATAAATTCATCAGAAAAGTGCAAAAACATGAGAATATAAGCATAAATTATCTATGCCACAACAAAAATGGTGTCTAGTATATCATAAAAAATGGGAATGTCATGTACATCATCAAATATCATGTGTGATATTAAAATATACAAAATATATATGAGGCCTCACATGGGCTGATGAATGTATATACAAAATTGGTCTACATAAAGTCTAGCTAATGCAAATAACATAAATATTAGATCATAAAAACATCAACCTTGTTGATTGTGCTTGAGAAGGGCCTGCTTCACATAATAATGTGACCTATGATGGATGTGTGTAGGAGATGGTTGAGGATGCACAATCAATTGAGAAGGATATCTTGAAACTGAATACCCACCTGATGACTCTACACTAGTAGCACTACTTCGTATTTCAAATCTAGGATGCATCCTTGGCCTGGGAATCATGACCTCATAGACAGCCCTATAATAGGTCATCTCCTCTATCAATTCATCCCTCTCTCTCTACCACTAATCTCACAAAATTCAAGAGGGATCATAAATATCCAAAGTAGTTTGCTACTAGTTACCTCTCGATCACCACCTCTTATCTTAGGGCATCCCTCTCTTGATGGAATGCATCTCACTTAGCTCTAAGGGTATCCCTCTCTACAGTCAGAATAACCACCTGAGCATCAGTGGCCTATCATTGATCTACCTTTGTGTCTCTCTTTCCAGCCTTGACATCCCAATCCTACATAGCCTAATTTCTCTCGAGTGTCAATTGGGCCACTCATACAACTAGATCTCCCTAAGGGGGAGGAGCCTGTGGTGCCTACTGCTACTGTTGTTGGAACTGCTGGTCCTACCCATCTTGTTTCTTGTCATCACCTTGATTGTCCTGTGCTCTCTATAACTAATCATGTGTAATCATGAGCCTTTTCCTATCTCTACTCCTTCCTACAATGTGAGCCATTCTATGAACTTGTCCCGTCACTGACCCAACACTAGTATGATCTATAAATCTCAGTGGTCAATGTTTGTAAAACCACTCTGCGTAACCTCTGGTAGTACTAGGATCTTGGGGGCCAATTTCCCATTCCCATCCAATAGGTGCTAAGGCTTTGAACTATGTCACATCCACCCTTGAATTAGCTCTCATTCTCATGCATTGACCTCTCAGGTCGTGCATCCAAAATGAATATGATATGCATTGAAGGGGTGAGTCTGCCTCTCACCAAACTATCTTGTAACCCTATTTGATTTAGATACCTCTCTATAATAATGTCAACTTATCTTATCAACCATCGAGTCTACCTACAAAATGTTACCTACTAATGGTAATTGGACCAAGGCTCACATGCCATAAAGGATCTATAAATGAACTAAGTAATTTCATAAAAATTCCTCACGAATAGGATAGTTGGCTAGGTTGAGTGTAGTGGAAGTAATTAAATATCTATATGAATATGGATAGTTCAGATCCCTTCAAACTATCCCATCAAGACATGTCACTGTGATATGCTCCCATGCCCATACATGGAGGAGACTCATACTGGATGAAATGGAACTACCACCCTGATTAACAACCTCATGCATGTCTCTATACAAATGCATCAACACACATGTGACCCAAGCATACACTTTCACATGGTCCATCATATGCTTGATGTAGATACCCCAACTGATAGGAAACCATCATACCCTCCAATTAGGCATTAGAGGCCTACTCAATAATCAATTTAGCCAACACCATAGACATTGGATCAACAGGTCATCCATGAATGGAATCAAGTCAATCTTTGAATCCACCACTTGTAGCTACTGCACACCTAGAAGCCTCTACATGGCCTAGGTACCCCTATAGACATCATATGTCACTAGCCTTCCATGGATCGAGATCTCTAGGATCCTCCATGCATCCTCAAGAGTGATGGTCCACTCTCTAGTAGGAAAGTGAAAGGAAGAGGTCTCAAACCTCCATCTCTCAACTAGGGTAGTCATCATGGCCCTTTGAGCCTAGATCTCTAGCATGTAACAAATATATCATAGATCAACAACATCAAGGAAATCCCTCTCTAGCTCTTGGAAGCTAGCAATGCAATCCAACAAGTACTATGGTTGACACTCTCTGGAATAGAGTGGTTTGAGAACCACCTATAAAAATTCAACCCAAAATATCAAAATTTTGCTGCAAAATCAAATTGCAAACTTGAAACTACAAATAAACTAGCTAAAACAGTCATTTTTTATAATAACAAGCTTTTATAGGACAATATCATCTTTATTTTACAATCACAACCATGTTTTACTATAATAGTGGCTCACTAGAATGATAGAAAGCTTGTTACTATTACAATAGTGGTCACTTTTATAGTATTAGTCCTATACCTAAATTTTCTAATGCATAGTTGGTTTCCATAATTGTGAACAAAAAATAGTGACAACTTTTTACAATAGGAGTAAAAATCAATGATAGCGACTAGTTTTTCTTAAAGCAATAAAATAAACTAGTAAAATAAAGTACAGATCATGTCAATAGCGTTATTTTTCCTAGATTTCCACTATCATTCTAATCCTAGCGATGGCAGGCCTCTAGAACTGATGGACTGCATCTGCTCCATGTGGGGCACCCGAAATACGAGCCATCATGAATAAAAAATCCTAGCACTAAATCTATAGATATCTGAAAGTATATAAGGTTGAGAGTGAAAAAGAGCATAAATGAGCCCTAGTTTTTACCCTTGGAACCCTCCTAGGTTAAATTTTGAGCACTCTCAACCATCCCAAGCCTAAAAGAAACCCTTAAGACCTAATTTTCATCCTTTATGCATCACAAATATTCTTGAACCTTGTTGCGAGCCCAACTAGAAAAGTACTTGTTCTAGCCACCCTATCAAGGGGGTAGCCTAGCATCTTATCATCCTTTTGATAACCCCAGGGCATAGTGGGGGCATATTAATTTTGTTCATTCTTGATTTGAATATTGAATTCTTTGAAACAATGTAACCAATACATTATTTCTAAGAGGGTTAAAATATAGACATTTAAAAATGGCTTAACGCATATCACACATCTCGAACTACATTTTTCCATTATCGACATCAATTTCATTATCTTTATTGCATTTCACTTCTTTAATTACATCATTAACCCTATTGTCCTTTATTAATGAAATAGTCTCAAATTGTTTAATTAATTCACTATATCATCACCTAATGTAACCTTATTCCTCCTGGTTAATTAAATAAACACAAATTATTTAACTAAGCTACTTTCCCCTTCTCCAAATTTGATAATTAAATCAATTATTCAATTTTCCCAAAATCACTCAACATAGGTTAATTAATAAATATACCTTTATTTATTAACATCAAACACATCTTGCATGTTCCTCTCAACATTAATTAATTATTAATTTAATTAAATAATCCTCACATCTCTTGATTGAATAAATCATGACCACTGATTTCTCAATCTAATTTCTCCAATCCCACTAATCATTCAATCCAATCCCAATGATTATCTAATTAAATCCCTTAATTGGATCAATCAGATGAGTTAATTGATCAGTTTATTTCCTCTTAATGGATAAGAACTGCTGATCCTAATCTTTCATTATTGAATCCTGATTATTCATTTGAAACTCATAAATCTATAAAACAACCTTCATCCTTCTCATAATTTCATCTAGAGAATTTGTAGAAAGGTCATGTCAAATTGACTATTGAAGAAAATTGAGCAAACAAATGCTTGCATACTATATCATTGTTTTTATAAAGATTTTGCAATTATGGAGGCTTCATGTTGATTTAATCAATCCAACATCCATATTCAACATGAATACACTGAACCATGAGATGGTATGATTTCAATTTTTGTAATGCCCCGATAGGGAAAATCAAACGCCTCTAAAGGAGTTCACTCTTTGAAAGGCACTAATAAATAAGGAAATTGGAGATTGTGTATGGAGCACAAGAGGTTTTAAAGGTTACCACCATGTATGTAGAGATAGAAAAAATGAATGACAAAAGAGAGCAATAAATTTTTAAAGAACATAGAAGCTAGGGACAACTAAAAACTCAATGTATTCATATACATCAAAACTGATTTTCTTTCATTTTCATTTTTTATCTGCTTCCAAATGTCAAACTAGAGTATACAATTCTAATTCAAAACAAAAAATAAGTTTAGAAAAGGCAGATACAAAATTGTATTGTGTCTAAAAATTTATTTGGGAATCTCATGTTGTAGATTAAAACACATCCAATAGTATGGCTTAGGGATATGCACAAAATGGATTTGACAGAGAAGTTTAGCAAAATCAAAGATCTATGAAGCTCGTTGGCTCAAAATGTGTTTTAAAGATTATTGCAAGAGGAATTGTTCAAAGGAATATAAACAATATTTTTCTAAATTTTCCTAATCATTGTTCTAATGTGATTTTCTATAAAATTTGAAAACTCTTCCTAATTGTTTCTCTATTACTTTTGCAAGTTTTTCTAGGTAATTCTTTTCCTCAAGCAAAATAAACATTTTCCAATGCAAATCAATTATCAAGCAAAACTTTCAGAAACTATTAATTAAGAAATTACAAAACAAAGAAGAAAACATGTTTTAAAATTTGAATCCAATGAAGATTGAAGCCAAAACTAGTAATCCTGCAAATCTTTATTTCCCTAAGAGCATTGATCCTTTGAAAATGTAATACCCCTCCGTGTCGGTTGTTTTGGACTTGTGTGTGTGTGTGTGTTTCATTGGTTACTGAGTTATTTGATTTTGTGGAAAATATAATATGTTAGTAATCATGTTTAAATAATTAATTAAATCGTAAGTGATTTGCAAAGTTATTTAAAATATGATTAGAAATTAAAGTAATAATCAATTAAATTAAATCAAATAATTTAGAACAAATGCTCAATCAAATTAATTCGTTAAAAGTAAAAGTGATATTATTAGATAAATTGATTTAAATTGTTATGAACAAATAATCTTGAAAAGATAATTATTATCATAAGAAATTTAATGGATGCTTATTTAGAATCTTGCAAATGGTTGATTTTAATTATTTTAATGTGGAAGTAATTAATTAATAAAGTTTTGTGAAAATAATGAATATATATATATATTTAAATAAAAAGTTCATTTTTGTGGATTTAAATTTATTTAATTTTTAATCAAATGCATGATAAAAGAAAATGAAATAGAAATACATGAAAAGGCAACAAAAAGAATTAAGGATTAAATATTATTTTGATTTATTTCTTGAAGTGTGATTGTTGGTATTCTCTGGAAGAGGAAACAGAAGAGGCTTCTTGTGTGAGTTTTTATTTTGGATTGGGAAGGGGGTTGCATTCTCTTTCCAACAGATTTTTGGGAATTTGGCAGTCATCTTTCTGTGATAGTATTGCATTCTTTTATTATTCTGAGAACTCATTGAGGAATAAGATTGGACTTGAGGTGAGGATCTTGTAGCCGCTGCTGGAAACATTCGTTGGAAGAGGGCTGGATTGGCAAAAAGGAATAGAGCTTCTACAGATCTTCTTCAAACCGCAGGACGCCAGGTTCCTCTCTTATTTATTTGTGTAGCATTAAATAAAATAACAATTGATTGGAATTGTTTTGCTGTGTATGAAATTTTTATTTGGGGATTGGGATTGATGTTTGTTAAAACGGAATTTGGTTGGGTTCTTGAATGTCAAGTATTAGATTGAAATTTCTGGGAACTTGGGACTGTTGTTTATTTAAATGAAATTATTTGTTGGGTTTTGGATTGTTGTTTATTAAAATGAAGCTTTGGTTGGGATTCTGGAAATAAATTGTATTGTTGTGGTTGTTCTCAAAAAATAAATAAATGGAAAAATAATTACCTTACTGTAAATTTCTGAGTTGCTGTATATATATATATTCTTCAAATACAATTTTTCATATAAATATATATATACTGTAACCTGTACTGTTGATTGTTATTCTCTGTTTTTGAATTATTTGTAATATAGTAAATAGATATAAGATGTATATATATATATACACACACACACATATATATATATAAATAAATATTGAGTGTGAAATTTAATTCTTAAATTTTGAATTGTCGCCATATTAAATTTGTTGGAAATTATTAAAGAAATAAAAATAAAAAAATTTATAATTCAAATTTTCGTTGTTTAAATTATGTGAATTTATTTAAAAAGAAATAAAATAAAATAAAAATAAAAATTATATATATTGGTTGAGTGGTGGGTCGGCCTCGGCCGTACCCACCACCCCACCCAGCCGGCTGTGGTGGTGCGGCAGCCTACGGGCTACCGCAGCAGTCCGAAAGACTGCTGTGACAGTCCGTAGACTGTCCACAGCAGTCCGTTGGACTGCGGTGGCAGTCCGTAGACTGCCACGGCCGGCGGTGAAAATTCCTGTGCCGGGGTATGGTTTAAATGCCCATTCAAATTTATATTTATTAAATTTATAAAATGCAAAATTCCAATCTATGTATTATGCGAAACTCACTTTTATAAATACGATTTATATATGTATTTTGAAACTTGATTTTATAAATATATATATATATATATTTATTTATATATATTTGTATATATATATTTATTGATTTATTCAATTATAATTGTATGTCACAATTTTACTGTGATAGTAATTTAATTAATTCTGTTATTTAAGAGGAATATATAAATACTATTTTTAAATCTGTTTAATAGATATTCTGTTGATTTAACTGTTAGCAAACAAATGCATCAATATAATCTGTTTTGATTAAAATTATATTTTCTGTAATTTATCTGTTATCTAGAAAATAGATATTTAGATTCTATTTCTTCTCTAATTAAAAATAAAGCAGAAATTTTTACAAGGAAAATATTAGTAAAATAGAAAGAAATCTGTTTTATTGATTTGTTAAATTACAACTTGGAAAGGATATTGTTAGCAAAAGAAAAATCTATTACGAAAGTAAAACAACATTGATTTATTTAATTCTTGTTCTGAGTAAATATTTTGGAATAGAAAATAATTCCTATTAATTTGTTAAATTACAATTTTAAGATGATAAGTTAGTAGAAAATATCAATTTACGAATATATGATAGCATGGTTTATTTAATTCTCGCTGTAGTATGAATATTCTAGAAGTAGAATTTATTATGAAATTAAATAAGTTATCTTTTCATTTTTATTCTTGAAATTAAGTCTTGTAGATTTGTTGAAATTTTAGAAAAGATCTATTCTCTTTCTACTTTCCTTCATCAAAAAGAATTAATATATATAAATATGTAGTGGTTTTAAAAAGAATTTATGTGTGTAAATTTATTTAGATAGATTTAAGATTTTAAGGTGGTAATTTCTAATATGTAATTTGAGCATTTAGAGTATTGTTATTATTGTTATTTTAAAAGTATAGACAATTGGCCTTATATGGTTTTCACAATTAATTTAAATATTGGAAGTATGTTAAGTGAGTATGATGAAAGGGGAAATTTAAATGTATGGGTATAGTTAGAGATTGATTAGGGTAATTTTGAATTGGATAGTTTATTGGTGGAATGGAATTTTAATCTTTTGAAAATTGACTTCCCTTATATTCATTTAATGATTGATTTGTAAGTACGCTTTATGGATAATACTTTTAGAATACTTGTGATGGTTATCATGAATTATCTTAGTATGGGTAAGTTGTAAAGTTTTAATTCTGGTCGTTAATTGATTGGTTAATAAATATTGTTCTTGTTTGAATTTTTGGTTGTTGTTTATTATGCGAATGTTTGATGGAGTTGTGAGTGATTGAGTATTTAAAGTGTTCTTTAATTTGGTCCTTTGGATGCCTGGTTGCATGCTTTTACCTCTTTTATTGAAGGATTGTTTTTGGACATTTCCGTATTGGTATGAATGTCATTGGAGATTAATTTTGATTCAAGGAATCCTTTGTCATTTAAATTTTGTTGCAATGTAATTGGGAACTCGTGTTTTGGTTTTTGAGTTATGGATGGTTGATCTTCTTGAATTTCTGATTTGTTTTGTATCGAAGTGGTTTATGTAGTCTGGATGGAGATGTTGATCTTATTTCAATGTTTTCACTCATTATATTTGAATTGAAAATAGTTCTTGTGGCCTTGTAATTATTGTTGTCATTGCTATGTTGTTATTTTTTTTATGAAAGTGGTTTGCGTACCATCATAAGGGGGTTCTAGTGAGGAGAAAATGGAGGTCTCCCATGGAATGCCTAGTTGGTGGCTTTTGGTTTTATTAAGTGATTTTGTTTAAAGGATGATTTTCTTTTGCGTCCCCTATTTGAGGTGACACCATTGTTGATTTGTGGATGGGCCTTGATGAATCTTCCCTTTTTATGGCTTTTCTGAGTTACTCTCTTATTTGAGGAAATTTTATCCTTGTGTTGGACTTATTGGAGAAATACTCATGTTGCTTCACTTTACCTTTGTTTATGGGTTTTCATTCTTTTGGCTTCCAGAGGCTTGAGATGATTGATAATTGATGTTCTTTCTCTTATGTGCCCTTGATGTGGCAAGTGTTTTGGTTTCATGATTTTAAAAGGGTTGTACGGAATTTGTTGAGACTTGGAAATTGTATTTATAGCGAGATGGGTAATGCCTCGCATGCTTTTCAGTTGTGATATAATATTCTTGTGATGTTGTACAACCCTTGGTTTCTTGGTTTTTTTATGTTGTTGGGTCTCTAGGGAGAGTGGCTCCTCGTGGGGGCCGGCGCCCCATTTAAGGGGAAGAGACCAGGATAACCCACGAGTGAGTTAGTAAATAAGTGAAAACCTAATAATTAACTTAGGTGGGTTGGGTAGTAATATCATTATAAGATTAATAAAATGGATGCCTCGTCTTCATTAGTGCTTCCAGGCTAATGGAAGGCTGAGAAGGCCGTGGTTGGCAAGGTCGTGACCTCGTCTTCACGAGAGGTCTACGGCTCCGCATGAGTCACCCTATGGACCGGCGCCTCCAATTGGGAGGAAGAGCACAGGATAGCCATAGATGGGACCGGTGCCTCCAGTTGGGAGGAAGAGCACAGGACAGCCCATGTAGGACTATGCGATGACACTCTCCCCTAGTTTCCCATGTGTTTTACTTTATTGAGTTCCTCTGGAAGTAGGTTATGGGAGTTGGTTTAGATTGTTGATATTTGGATTTATCTTGATTTATGATTATTGTCTTGATATATCTTTGGTGTACTTTGTGGTCTTGTATGATCTCATTGATATTTGACTTATGACCTGGTAATCATTTGATACGGTGATATGATGTTATTGTATTATTTAATTGCAATTTGGAATTGTATTATGTTATTAATTCAGTTTGATTGGAAGTGTTCCATGGTCATCCTTTGGTTACTTGTTACTGGTCATTGCTTTGATTTATGTGATGAGATGTATGATTTTAAGTTATTTTAATGACTCTTGGTTGTTGTTGATTATGTCTTTGTAATCCTTGAGTTTTATGATACTTTTGTATGTTGTGAGTCTTCTGATTCCGTGTTGGGATGTTCTTGGTTGAGGACTCTTCTTGTTAGCTCCTAGCATGGGGGGTGGGTCTTCGGACTCACATGGTCGGGTGAAACGTGCTAAGCACCCCATTGGGTCCCTAGTCGAGGATCGAGAGGTGCGGATTGGTGCGGTTGCAGCGACTTCAGTGTTGTATCCATCTTGGAGCTAGTTTTCATCTATTCATTTGTATCATGATTCTTGTTGTATGGTTTTCGTGCAAATTGGAAACACTTTTGTATCATTGTACTTCTTGAATATTGTATTGTAATGTAACATTAAACCTTATGTGGCTATTGGCAGTTGTTATTCAATGTGTTGAGTTAATTATGCATATGTTGTATTTATATAGATGGTTTCTTATCAATGATTATCATGTATATGTTATATTTGTTAATGTTTATTTTGTTACGGATTATATCTTTGGATTTTAATCTTTATTGTTGATGTGTGGATCTCAGTCTCGTAATGACTCTTTGTGTACCCCAAGGGATGTATGTGTTAGTAAATCTGCTTAAATGAAATTCATGTTATGACTTAATGTGTAATACATGTATGTTATGTTTACTTTTAAAAAAAAAAATTGTGCTGTAATTATTATGTTTTTTGTCCTTTGGGGTTCGCATGGCGGGGCGTTACAGAAAATCACCATCTTAAAAAAAAATTAACCAAAAATATAGAGAAAAAGCTTTTCCAGAACCTTCCATGAAATTTTTCTTCCTAGCAATCCAAAATCAATTCCCTGTGAATCAAATTGTACAACCAAAAGCTTTCAATTTTAATCCAATTAACTCATGATTTCCAAACTTAACCCAAAGTTAGCATGCAAATGAAATTGATCATTCAATTCAAACTAAATAAACACTCAAGATAACATCTTTGACTTAAAGTAAAGTTTTAAGATATTTTCACATCTTCAGTTGAAACAACTGTTCATTAATATCTTCTTTTTCAAATATTTTAAACTTGCACAATAAATAAATAAATAAATATTCTATTATGCAAAACTAACAATTATATTTAAATAAACATATTGTTTAATTAATTTAATCAATTAGTCACTTTTGAAAACAACATTACAATTTCAATTATTAAATTATCTACACATTAATATTTTAACTTAACATTTCAACATTATTAATTAAATCAATAACTAAACAATTAACCATGAAAATAATTAATATTTCCAAACATGACAAAGACAAGAATGACATGATGAAACCAAATGACAAAACAATAATGATGGGTGACAAAGAGCGATGGCTAATGAAAAACCTGACACTATCTCTGAAACAACATATTTCCATTGGGTTAGGGCATGCTTAGACTTGACAAGAAGGTGGAGGCGATGCTCGGTACCTACAAACTGCATCAAACAACACTGTTAAACATGTCATCATATATTGGTCCAAACACACCATGAAGAAGAGTTACAACATAGTAGGGTACTCACAAGTGAGTTATACTATGATGTCTCCTTCACCAAGACTGACAAAAATCATTATATTATAAAAATGATAACCTCATTAAAACTCAAGAAAAACATAAACCATAACACACACATGTCAATCATAATGTTATCACATGAACATAACCAGATGATCACAATATCAAATGTATCATCCACATAGTATAATAACTAACATATGTGTTGTAACTAATAAAAAATGCAATATAGTATCCAAAACAACTTAACGACTAGCAAATGAACATAAGCAATTTGAAACACATAGTAGCAACTAGAGGGACACTACAATTTTTGAATTCATTATGTGTTTCATTTGTTTATTCTAACCTTGCTTGTTTGGATTCTTAAGCTTTGTAGTTACATTTCATGGGTAAGTGGGTCTTGTTATCTTTTTTTGAATTGATTTGAATTCATTCATTATTATTAATCTATTGATCTATATTCCGCTTACTATATATATATATATATATATATATATATATATATATATATATATATATATATATATATATATATATATATATATATATATATATATATATATATATATATATATATAAACAAACTGTGATTTTTTTATGTAATTTTTAATAGCCTATTTTTTATAGTAAATAACATTTTAAAAAAGTGGCATTTACGGTGTAACACAAATCTTTTTAATATAGAAAGGATAAAATTATAATTTTTTAAATATAGGTTTTAACATTAATATCTGGTGCATGGATACTTTTTCATAATTTTTTGTTGCCTATATATATTTCAAATCATTTTCAAATTTAGAGTAGTTATAATTTGGACAAAGGTGTATGTCTTAATGCATAACTTTTTTTATATGTATCAATTTTTTTTTTTATAAAACAAGGAGATCAATACCTAGGATACAAATATTTTTAATAGACTTTTTCTCTAATTTTCTATTTTTCTACGTGTTACACAAATACCTTGATATTTTATGAAAAATCTACGTTCACAAGAAATAAAAAAATATAATAATAAAATTAAAAATTTTAAAAATGATATTTTTGGAAATCTTATAATAAGGGAAACATACTTACAAAATAATTTTTTACTAACTTTATTTGATCCCTAAAAGGTAAAGAAAAAGTGATTTTTTGTCAATATTTTGATAGGTTTGAAGGAGACTACATTGTGGGTATAATCTAATATTAAAGGGTTTCTATCAAATGGGGTTTGATTTAAGGGGGTCTTATCAAACCCTATTAAATTAGAACCATTTAGATAGAACTTCTCAAGACTTAAATCATTAAATTTTCTAAAAAATATGTTATTTAAAAAAAAATTGATCTTCCAAAAGTACAAATCATTATTGCTAGACATTACGTAAATCAAGGAAGCTATACCTAGTTTAGTGTAGGTTGCGTAGACCTGAAATAGCCTATCCTTTTAGATTTTTTCAATTTTAATTTTTATTTCTTGTCTTTGATATCTAGTTAGTTATGTTATTGTTTATGTTATTCTTGTGTCTAGGGGTAGGCTTGGGAAATCTCCAATGATATATAAGAGAGATGCCACATCTCCCCTATGGTAAAATAATTTTAGTGTTTTAAAAGTGCATTTGGATGATGTGAATCTATTCCTTTGGTTCTATTATGAACATGGGTGTGGGAATGGTGAACTTTGGTATGGTTGTTAGTTCCTTCTCTCATATTTTGTTTATGTTAGTATGAGTGTGCAGTTTTTCATTTTTTATGAGGAGGGATTATTTCCTCCATTCCTCATCATATTGTGTTGTTTCATGCTTCTGAAGTCTTTCATTGGTATTCTCTATGTTGGTATTCACTAAATTTATCTTTCTGTGCACTTTATATTGATGGAATTTTATTTGATCATGATTTTCTTCAATTTAAACAACATTTTGTGTGGAACCATGAGATTGTGACATGTGGTTGTTACAATTAGAATATACATAATCTATTCCTCTTTGTTTTTCCCGCTAATGGCCTAATGTAAAAGTTGATGAATGCATTACTTTGAAATATGTGATACTATGACAAAAGATTGATGCTTCAGCTATTCAAGTCAATAAAGGATTCTAGACTTGTGATAACTATGCTTTAAGGAGTCAGATCAAAATTGGATCACAATCATGATCTAGTCCAATTACTAGGATTCCATCTTGGTGGCCCAATTTTGTACTTTATAAAATATATCTTTAGTATCTATAGGATGTGCTGTCCTAGTATATATCTAAATAAATAGAACAATGTTGTGTTATGGAACACCACTAAAAGTATTTTATAAAAGTTAAAAGTAAAATGTTTGAACTTCTTTACACCCTAATGAAATCTTGTAAATTGAATTAACCATTATACAAACTAATAATAATAATAATAATAATAATAATAATAATAATAAATGTTAATATGTTTGATAGTAATAAATGTAAATAATTTAATCACCAATATCTTGCTGAAATTCAATAGAAATAACTAAATAGCTTTGTATAAAAATATGAAATAGTTTATTTTTTGTTCAATTGTTTTTTGTTTGTTGTGATTTAACTGCTGGATAACTGCATTTTTATATGATAAAACAACATTTTATAATGATAGATTTCAGATCTTTTGTTAATAAATTTTTTTCATAAAAATATCTTTAGAAAATGTTTTATAAACATATACTTAAAAATATAAAAAATAGCCATAAGAACTACAAGAAATCAAAATACTAACTTAGAACAAAACAAACATAACAAAACATGAAAAATTCTTTTAAATATCATTCTTCCAACTATTTTCAATACGGCCAAATGTTAATGAATGATACCCTAGCTGCTTCAAACTCCTGTTGACACCATTAAAGGGTCATCCTAAACTTTATAGGTATATTCATTGCGTATAGCTTTTATTTGTTTGACCAATACCATTCATCTGTATTGCAACCCATCTTGGGTAAAGTTTGAACAAGACTATACATACAATGATAAATATTGATGTTTACAAGTCTAAAACATAAAGAAATTGGGTTCTGGATTATCTGAAAACTAGGACTACATTCAGATACGTAAACTGATAATTATATAATGGACTTGAATCTTGGAACGATTTGGTTAGTCTTCACAGTAGGGTACTGGTTAATAAAAAATCTGAGTACGTCAACATTTATAGCTACATTTTGTTTGAAGTGTATGGAATCAAGTATACAAAGGATACTCATGGGACCAGCAACCGTCAATAAAGCCAAACAGGGCTGTGATTTGTTTCTCGTTGCAGTCATTTTCTTAGACTGAGTGTTATATTTGATTATTTTTTATTGTGATGTTATTTATTTGATAAATATAACCCATGACTAGCTGTTTCGCAGCACCATAGTCCTTGCTGACCTGAAATACAATCATTCATTTCCTCGCGAAACAAATATGATGAGGACAGAAGATGTATTTTGATACTGACAGTAATAAATAATACATTTCACCGTATTTATAGGTCATGGAGTGTTTTATTTTCAACGTTCAAATCTTCTTTATTTTTGTTTGGTCATCACTCCATCAAATATTTTAATTGTTGTTGAAGTGTTGTTCATAAAATATACATTTTTGTACTGTATTTAGTTTGAATTGAATGGCAGCACGATATAGGTGGATTGATTGTTTTGTTTCATTCAAAGTTTAAGGAGTTAAATCATTTATAAAGTAAACTGATGTTTCCTATGTACAACATTTTTATTATTCTTAAATAATTCAAAAGATAATAGTATAGGTATGAGCTATGTTAGGGTTTTTTTGTGTCTACAGTCATTCTTGGCCCCTCTTGCATCATATTGTGCTTCTCACACTGTATTTTCCTGTTTTCCTGTATGTATGACTGCATTTACTATAGTTTTTTGGTTTTAATATGCCTTCAACTAGCTCTAACCCAGCAGTTTATGTTGGTGTTGGTGGTTCGGTGGCTCTGCTCAATGGCCCTTCGTTTGAACAAACGACCCCAAAAATTTGTTCTGAAAGTGTTTCATGAGGTAAGTCTTTTGACTTCCTAGTTGATGTGGTTTTACCCTTGCCCTGATTTTGATTCTGCTTGTAAATGGTTTGAGCAACATACTCTTGTTGGGTACTTTATTGGGAGGACTCCCCTTGAAAGTGTGCTTAAAGAATGGGTCCACAAGGCTTGGGTCCCTAATGTGGTTCATCTTGATATGGTCCAAAATTTAACTAAGGGTTTTTTTCTTTTTTGTTTTGTAGAGGTTAGTCATGTTTAGGCAATCCTAAATCAGGGTCCCTGGTATGTCAAGTCTTCTTTCTTGGTTTTCCAGTCATGGACGTGAGACTTCACTGTCTTGAATGACACCAAGTTGCGAGTCCCGATCTGGAATGAGTTTCCAGGGTTGCTCCTGCCTTTTGTTCCTTTTTTGAGTCATATTGCATCATCTCTAGGGAGGGTCATTTGTATTGAGTTAGATAGGATTTTCTAGGCCCCACCCCAGAAATGGGTCTATGTGGAAGTGGACCTTTCACAAAATTTAAAAGACTCCATTAATACTCAAATTGAAGATTTCTAACATACCCAAAAGGTCACTTATTTTAATCTATCAAATACATGTTATAGATGTTAGTTCACAGACCATAAGATCAAGGACTAACCTTTGGTAGTGCCTCATACTCCTTTGCTGTGGGAATCTAAAAATCCATGTGAGACAGATAATTCTGCTACCAAACTTGATGAGAAATGGACCACGGTTACAAACCGTAAACACAAGTCCAATGGCTCTAGGATGCTTTCCAAAGTCCCTAAGCCAGCTAAAGATGCTTCAAACCCTTCGACGAAGGGGAAAGAAGCCCCAGTTGGGGATGACAGTATTACGGCGTGACCTAGGCCAAAGGCTATGCATTAGCCTGCTACTGTTATGATGGCACAACCAAATGTTTCTCCTCCTATGATTGGAGCTCAATGATGGTCTCACAGTCCTTCTTCACCATTAGAAGAAGGAGAACTTGTGTAGAAGAAATGAAATTTTTTTGCTACTAATATTCAAATTGGGTTAGTTCTGCCATTATTTTTGCAAAATCGCTTCTCTACTTTGGATGAGGAGGATCCAAACTCTAATGATATGGAGGAGTTTCATCCATGAATTTCCTCTCATGGAATGTTGGAATATTCCATTCATGAAATATGCTGGTATTGAAGTGCTTTGTCTCCAAGTTCAGTTAAATTTTTTGGTTTTTTGCTCTCATCAACTTGTTCTATTTGGCTAGCCAGTCATATGTTTTGTACTGCTCATGATGTTGCACATGGCAGAGCTGTCACCCTTTTGTCCCCACGGTGACATGCTTATGTGGTTGACCATGAGTCTGACTCCACACATCAACTCATCTAGATCCTCTTTAATATTGATAATCACTCTTTTAGGATTATTAATGTTTAAGCCTCTAATGATGTTGTGGAACACTCTTTTTTTTGGTGTTGGATTGTTGATTCATTGCCAATTGCTATCTGGCTATTGCATGGGGATTTTAATATTTTTGAGATGACATGATAAAGATGGCACTCTGCCATTTAGATGGGTAGCTAGCGAACGAGAGGCGTGGTTCTACATGCATGTAATAAATTTGGACTCTTTGATCCCAATATTGATCATTGCCATTCTCATTCCCTCTAGCACACTTGGTGTAATTTTAGGGCTAGCTCTGATAGGATATTTAAGTACCTTGATCATGCCATGATCTCAGCCCAATCTTTTTTTTCTTTTGACAACTCTTCACTCTTAGTTAAGTCGTTAATTGATCTGACTTTGTCAGATCATTTCCCCATTTTTTTCGTATTGAATGAGAGACAAGATAGCCTTGGCCCTACAAAACATAGTTCTTTTTAACACGTCTCTTCTTTTTCATCATCCCATGTTGGCCCACATTCATAGATTCTAGAATTTGCAGTGCAAACCACCTCATAATACAGGATGGATTAATTGGTGGAATGATGCTATCACTCACACAACTATATTTTTGTGCATTTATGGGTGTCGGCTAGCCATGTTTTGCTAGTAGTCTTATGAGGCTACCATAACTGACTTGTGCTTAGCCACCTTGAGGCTCTGGCGGCTAGGCCTTTCTCCCCATCATTTTAAGTCCAGGTGGTAGAATTAAGACACAAAAAGCAAGTTGTATACAATTATGCTGCTAGAGTTGCACAAATCAAAGCTAGATTGCACTAGTTAAAGATTGGTAACTGTGCCTCCAAAGAGTTTTTTGTGGCCTTGCATGCCATAGACTCATCTTTTGGCATTAAAAAAATTAAAGATGGAATTCAGGTGCTTTTTGAGCTACCTAACATTCTCTAGGCCTTTGTTCGACATTATGAACAAGTTTTCACTACTCAAGAGGACCCTCCGAACTGATAGCAATCCCTTCAAGATTTTCTTTCTATTGTGCCAAATAAGCTAACTTTAGCTGAGAAAGCTTTTTGTGAACAATTTCCCACACTTGAAGACTTACAGAAAGCGACACATTCCATGGTTGATGACAAAGCCTTGGGGATTGATGGTTTTCCTTGTGAATTTTACAAGGCCATGTGAGACTGTGTTAGGCATGACTTGCATAAAGTCTATCTTGAGGCTTTTCATTCCAAATCCCTACGTAATATAATTAGTAATTGAAATATTAAATTCGTAGTACTTGAGTTTGGAGATCCCAAGGATATCTGCAACTGGCGGCCTATCACACTCCTCAATGTATCTTACAAAATCATCGCCAAAGCTTTAGCTTTGAAGATCTGCCATCTTTTTCCTTAGATTGTGTGCTCAAAGCAAACTAGGTTTATCAAGTCTAGATTCATTCTAGACAATACCATTGCTATGTGGGAAGGTATGGAGTGGCCAGGCATTTGAACTAGAAAGCTATTTATATCAAAATAGACTTTGTTAAAACTTATGATTTCATTGAGTGGCCTTTTATTCTAGCCATGGTGAAAGCCTTGGTGTTTGGACCTAATTTCATTCAGGTTGTCCAAATGCCCTTTTCAAAAACCTCCCCTTGTATCACCATTAATGGTTGTCAACCTCTTGCCTTCAGGTTATTCCGCTCCATTCAGCAAGGATACCCACTTGCTCCTTCCCTCTATGTAATTTATATTGAAGGATTTGGATATCTCTTGGCCAATGCAGTCTCTCAACAGTGTATTAAAGGTATTGTGACATAGATTTTAGGAACCTGAAATGCTTAACTCTCTTCCTAGGGTTTTCCACCTAGAAAGAGAGAGATTTAGGGTTCTAAAATGCTTATGTAGTATGATGTTATGTAAATGAAATAATCTAAGTGCAATTGACTAATTAAAATGATCTAGAATGAATGTAAAGATGTAATTTATGCTATGTTTGAAAACATAGTGTGATATGCAAACAACTACGAAATATGAAGAAATAAAAAGAAATATGCAGAACAAGAAGTATAGGGTTAAATCTGAGTGCTATTGGAAGTTGTGTGAGATTTTTGGAGTGTCTGGAATACTGATGATTTTTTTTTATTTTTCACAGTGGGAATCATTAGCCAAGGGTAGCTAATCAGTCCTCTGATTGCTAAAAAAGTGTCAGAATCTAATTTCTGACAGTCGGCAGTTGATTTCTAACAAAATACATATTTTCAGATTTTAGGTGGGACTCATTCACCAAGGGTGGCGAATCAGTCCTCCCCAAGATTTCTAAAAAGTCAAGTCAACACTTCTACTCTGAATGTTTGGTTGTCGAGTTCAACTCTGCAGAAAATGGGCTGAAAATGCTTGAATAGATGATGAATTGATTTGAAGATCCTAATTGACTTGAATTCCACTTTTCAACACTTTTAAACCTATTAAATTTTCAAAACAAAGCCGCAAATACACATGCATAAATGGGAAAAATGTTGGGGGTTAGTGAATAGGGGTTTGCCTTGGTCAAACCCCACTTTGGTAATCAAACCCAATAGAAATGAATGACATGAAAAGGAGATGATAAATGAATAACATGATTATTACAAACTTGCCACATCCTTGAATATGCAAATCTAAAGTGATGTCAATGGCTGCTCCAAAGTGCTTGAAAGTGCTTGTGTTGATGATGCAAGATGCTTGATTGCTTGAATTATGAATGCTTGAATGAATGAGATATAAAATGAGGTTAAAATCACATATTTATACAAATCTTGTGCCTTAGTATCCATTCATACCTCATCACAGGCTAACATGAAGTGAATTTGAGTAAAATCCTGAGAGAAATTTTGAAAAGTTTTGAATTACGGGCCAAGGGTGACTCATTCACCACCCTTGGTGAATGAGTCCCACCTAGGACAGGCACAACCAAGTGTTAGAAATAAAGTCATGTTTAATGTTGTTTGTCAGGATAGGACCCAAAAATACATGTAATATAAGCATATGAGGGCATAAAGAGATAAAATAAAGCATGAGAAAGGTGTAAATAGTGAAATTATGCCTAGAAAAATGTGAAATCTTGTTACAAGACTTTACAACACTTAAAAATAGGACTTGTTAATGAATGAAAAGGTGGTTTTTAGGTGAATTGCATTAAATAGAGTCTAGAAGAATGTAGAAATGCCTTACAACACTTCACAAGACATTTTTCTTTGAATTTTTTCACCAAAATAAGCATGTTCAAGCCAATATACAACATAAAATCAAAGCAACATAGCTCCAATAGTATGAAACAAGACCTAAAATACCATGAAAATGACAAGGGGCCATTTTTTGACGACACATTTAGCCCCCACTTTTGTGAGAGAAACTTTCTTCCTCACACTAAAGTAGCCATGAACATTGAGAAGAGGGTTAAAATGCACTTACATTAGCAAGATGGAATACAATAAACAAGAGGGATGATCAAGTCTCTAGGATGAAGATCCCATGATAGATTGAACATAAGGACAAAGGAACACACAAGTGTTGGGAGGAATTGAGTGAGGCTTCGATCATCAATCCAACTAGTTGTGAAAATAGACCTAGGCTGATTATTGGAAAAAGAAAGATTGTGTACTCACTTTGGGGCCACAAAACTAGTTATTCGTGGGGTGTGAAAGCCCAAAAAGAAGTAAGATACATACACTAGTTGGTATGAACTCACAAAACACAAAAATGGCTATGGGGAAAAGTCATACCACTAGTTGGGCTTCCCGCTCAACCATGTTAAAGCTATACCCATTCGATAAATTTAATAAGGTGCCACAAAGCCAAAGAAAATGTAAATGTTGGCTTAAGTTTCAAAATTAGGATGGCACCACAGGCATGCAAGTTGTGTTATGCAAGGTGGCCAAACAAATAAGACAACTCCACAGGCATGCAAGTTGTGTTATGTAAGGTGGTTGAATGAGAATGTTATGTGTAATATTTTGAAAGGATTCTTGTTCAGTTTATGCAAGGTTAGTCGCTTAGGTAACATTGTGTCTAATTTCTCCAAAAGAGGACCAATCAAAGAATAGTATATTTGCAACTTAGGGGGATGAAGTGCATTGCATGAAACCACTAAGAGGAATGCAATATGCTAAGAAAGATCATGCTTATGAAGGACATCACACCCAATGTCATCCATAAAGTGACAAACACATCATGTAAATGACAAGGATTTACTAAGAATGCAAATGAAATAATGGTAATGTATGCCCCCCACTTTATAGGAATTGCTAGACATTGTTCTGTGAGCAATTACTTGAAAGTAGAGAAGTAAGAAAGAAAAACAATACACGAGAGCCAACCTGGAAAGCTCTATGCCAAGTCATATGCTTCAAAGTTAAGGTGTGTCATGTCAAGGAAAAAGAAAGAAAGGAAGGGAGTTGCCCTACAAAAGAGAAAGTACACCAAACACATAAGGGATCTATGGATTTGGGGTTAGTCTATTCATTGTTGTAGTGTTTTGATTTAAAGAGCTTGAAATTGTCATCATTCCCCAAAGGACATAGAATTAGAAGAATGGGACAAAAAGAGTGAAAGAAAAGGAAAAGAAAAGTACATTTTGAGTCAAAATGGAAGAGAAATTGTGGTCTCGACACTTTGCCTCATCCCCAAAAGGAAAACACAAGCGAAAAGATGAAAAATATTTTGGGACAGAAGAAAGGAGACATTTCGGTCTCAATGCCTTGCGCCATCCCTGAAAGGAAAAACACAAGAAAAGACAAAGGAAAAAGGAAAAGAAAAAGGAAAGGGATGTTGGGTCAACATGGAAGAGACATAGGTCTTTTCAACGCTTTGTGTCATCCCCAAAAGGAAAACACAAAACAAAAGATAAAAGTAAAAGGCACAACAAATAGAAGAATAGAGATACATATAGAAGAAGTGTACAAAGCAAAGGAAACATCAAATGCACGATACGGGAGAACACAATACCCACACAAAAAGAAAAAGAAAGAAAAGATGAAAGACCAGCTAGGAAAATGCAAGTCATCCATCAAGTCATCCGCCTCCCAATCATGTTTAGTGTAATTTGAAGGAGGTTGACTACCCGAAGGAGGATTCACAAGTGCCAAACTATGGGTTGTACCAGGTTCTTCACTTGGTGGAGAGGATGTACATTTAATCTCATTGTAGATAAAAACAAAGAGTTTAAATCCTTGTGTATTTATTCGTCTATTTTAGCAATCATCTCACCATCATTATCATCATCAAGATTAATAACAATGGGAGGATGAATGGTGATATCTAAGGATGGATGTATCAAAAGTGTTGGTTGTTGAATATATTCATTTTGTTGTGATGGTGGTATAGGATTGTCATGTGGTTGGTCATGAGAACAAAGATGATCATCTATTACTTAGGTCAAGGGTATAGGTTGATTTTCTTTATTTTCTGTGAGGCAAGATTAATGAGCAAGGAGACAATGACGATGTCTTCATTCCCTAGTACCACGATTGCATTTAATTCTATTTTGCAATTGTTGAGGTGTAAGAGTGAATTGAGTTGGTATAGGTTTTTCTACATCTAAAGGTGGAAGTGTAGAGGAAACTAAAGAAGAGGGATCAACCATTTTCTCTTTTTCTTTATACACTTGTTTGGTTCTAGGAGGCTAAAGAGGGTTTGCGTCAGGTTCCCTTTGTTGTTTAAATGATGGTGGGGAAGATTCTAAAGGGATATGTTCTGAAGTTGTATTGGTTTGTTGGATGTCTTACTTAGGTGTAATCATGGTTTCACCTAAGACAAGAGGAGTGGAATTGGGTGAAAATGCATTATGAAGAGATAATTTAGCAATATTTTTGGCTTTAAACTTTTGATAGGTGATGTAAAAGAAGTCCTGTTGAGTACTAATAGGTTCGATGGGTGTAGGCCAAAATAACTCCAATGAATAGTTACCTTTGGAAGATAAAGGATTAAAGCCACTATGGTGTATGGTCACTACCCAATTTCCCTGTGGAAACTTTAAGCACTTGTGAATGATTGATAGGACAACTTTCATTTCAAGCAAAGCCAAGGAACGCTTAGCCACAAATGAAATTTGTCAGATTGTGGAATAATAGAAAATGTTACCTCCAAAGTCTTAGGTCCTATGTGTAAAGGTAGTATGATCGATCCAATTGTAGGGCATGCAAAACCATGATGTGTTTTGATCAATGGAGTTGGTGGATTATAGTTATCTTGATATAGGGTATGTGTAGGATCATGATGGGCCAAAAAGTGGCAATATGATGGGTATGTGGCTGATAACTTTTTTTTTTACCCAAAATTGATGAAATAGAAAGGGTTTTCAAAGGATATTCTCAGCTTTCCACCAATATAAATTATTCTTTACTTTGAATTTAATAAGTATTTATTATTCATTTTCTATTCAAATTACGACTAAAGTCCTAATTAATAGGCTTAATAAAAAACATATATATCTTTCAAATAGTATCACATTTTTTGAATCCAAAATATGTGTCACATTCTATGCTTCGCATACTATAGGATTAAAAAATGAAAAATTGAATTTCATGAATTTTTTCCAAGTTAAGGTGGTCAAACAAATGAGCTTTTTATATTTTTTAAAAATTGTAATAAAAAAATCATAATTAATTATTTACTTGGAAAAAATTACAAAAAGATATGCATCACATTAGGACATGAGTCCTCTACTTATATCTAAAATCTTATAAAAAAATATTATCATTTTATTGTGGTTAGGGTAGTCAAACATACACCTACTTATTTTTTTCCTTGAAATTTAAGTATTATCGCATTGAAATTTTAAATTTTCATCAAATAGATTTTTTTAAACAAACCTAGTATTTTAGAAACTACATTCAATTTGCTACAAATTCTATTCTTACATATTTTTGAAATAATATAGATAACTTATTCAAATTTTTACGTCAAGTTGCCTAACTCTGATTTTTTTGAATTTTTTGCCATTTAAGGGCTTGTTTTTTCCATGATGATCTGCACATACCCTATAGATCATGTAATACTAGAATTTTTTTTGTGATCACATTCTCACCACAAGTAGGATCTATTAATATCCCATTAGTAGGTTTATCATAGATTATGTTAGCTATGTAAAGAGGACCATCATGAAGCTTAAATTGTAGTATGTCTTTAGCAGAAAAAGTAATATAAGGAGATTGAGTGGTTTGGCCCTTATGAGGGATAACACCTATCGTAGCGATAAGGTTATGCATAGGACTATCTTGGGGAACAAGAGGAGATGTGTCTAATTTCTCATTGTGTGTATCAATAGTCATTACGTCAGGCTTGGAAAGATCACTAGCCTTCACGAATGAGGTAGTATTCTTAGGCATAGGGTTGGTGAAGATTTGGAGATTTTGGTTAAGGGGTGCAATGGACTTATTGCCTTGATCATTAACACCCATAATGGTCAATTCACCTGAATCAATGAGGTCTTGAACTAGATGTTTAAGATGCTTGCAATGTTTAGTGTCGTGGCCATTTTGATGATGAAAATGACAATAAGTGTTAGGCTTGAAGGTAGGAGGTAGGGGTTGATTAGGATCAAGTGGTCGAATAGGTGGTAAATTAAGTGCATTGGTTTTTGGATGAGTTGGTTCATTGTATGATGGAGGGTGTTAAGTAAAGGGGTGAAATGTCTATTTGTATCACCATATTGATAAGGCACAAGTATTTTAGAAGCGACCAGTGAGTTTCAAACTTGTGAAGTTGCTTGTGGTTGGGACTGAGGAGGTGAACTATATTGTAAGAAAGCTCGGTTAGGTTTACAAAAATTTTGTGTGTTGTTTTGGTGTGGATTGTTATGTTTAGGTTTGTCAACTCGGTTAGAAGTGAATTTTCACTCATGACTTGAAACCGAATTTTGATAATCACATAAGGTTGTGCACAAATGAATGAATGAAGCGAATTTTATCATCGCAATCTTATCTTGAAGGTTAATGTGAAAATTGTCAATAAACATCTTCTAAAGATGTGCATCTATAATTTGGACATCAACTTGAGCATACAAGGATTGGTAAAAAGAGATGAAATCAATTACTTTTTCATCAGGGTTTTTTCTACATTGCATAAGGTCAGCCATTATATTTTTAGGCATCATATGAACTTGAAAGTGATTAATGAAATCTTCTTCCAATTCATTAACTGTATGGATGGAATGATTAGGTAAATTGGAAAACCATTCCAAGGCGATATCCTTTAAGGTCCTTCGTAAAAGTTTTACTAAAAGTTTATCATCAAGGACAAAGTCAGAACACAAGGCAGTAAAAGTATTGACATGGTTGATAGGATCTCCTTTTCCTCCATATTTCTTGAATCTTGGAATTTCTATCCCTTGTGGCATCGAGGTATGTAATATTTCTAATGATAAGGGGCTGCCACGAACAAGATATGTGGGTGGGGTGGCTTGAACTTGAGTAATGGTGGCAAGTTGGTGTTGCATGGATGAAATAATGTTAAGGAGTTGTGTCATAAAGGGATAGGGATAATGGGGTTGAGGTGGAAGGGAAAATGGTGATGGAGTGTAATTTATGTTAGGAGAAGTGGAAGGAAGAGTGAGGGGTGTGAAAGTGGTGGAAGGAGGTTGCAATGCCACAACGAAAGTAGGAATGCTAGTGGAAATCAGGAAAGAAGTAGCTATATAACTAGGTTGATGTAAAGTTGTATGGAGTGGAAGCTATAGTTGAAGGAGGAGGAACATGAGATGTTCCTTGGGTGATAGGAATGTTTGTTGATGGAGTATTGGAAGAGGAATGTTTATTGTGAATCTCAGGTATTTGTTTTAGCACATGCAAGCTATCATCACTTTCAATTAAGCGATGAAGGTTCTTAATAGCGGGTATGGTAGTGGTAGAAATGTTTTCAAGGGACAAGTCTTGTTGTAAATGTGTAAAATCCTCATGAATGTTAATAACCTTTTCTTGTGGGAGGGATTTTTTTTGATTGTCAACATGCATAGGATGGAAAGTGGAAGGCATGGAAGTGGTATTGTTAGGGCCTAATGCACCATTGTCCATACCAGGAGTAGGAGCTCATGAGATGTCGATGTCCACAAAGAAAGTGCTATTATAGGATGCCATGACTCTAGAACTTCTTCTCACTAAAGTATTATCAACGGGGCACCAAACACTCATGCAAGTACGACAAAGGAAGGGTGGATGGAAATGAAAGCTAATCTAAGAATGTAAAATGCCAATAACAAAAAAAATGCTAACTGTAATAGAGTTGCAAAGATAGAAAACAAAAAGGTAGGAAAATACTAGAAATAATGCAAGACTACTGTCTAAAATGTGCAAAGGGATTGATTTGCCCTGGGTGGCAAATGAGTCCTAGGATGCAATTTTCTTTTGTATTTATCAAAATTTTAAGAATGATTTAAATGCTTTTTAGAATGAAAAAATAGACATAGAATGCAAAGTTTTAATTTTTTCAATGAAATTAAATGCAAGAATGAAAACTAAATGAGTTTTTCACTAATGCAAAAAGAAAGATCATATAATGCAATAACCAATCAAATGCCCTAATTGAATATCAATGAAAATGTAAACTATGATGCAATATATGTATGAAATAAAAAGTTTAAAAATGTTCAAAATTTAGGTTCACCAAAATGTGACATAGATTTTAGGAATCAGAAATGCTTAACTCTCTTCCTAGGGTTTTCCACCTAGAAAGAGAGAGATTTATGGTCCTAAAACACTTATGTCACACTAAAATAAGGATATATGTAGTATAATGTTATGTAAAGGAGCTAATCTAAGTGAAATTGACTGATTAAAATGATCTAGAATGCATGTAAAGATACAATTTATTCTATGTTTGAAAACATAATGTGATATGCAAACAACTATGAAATATGAAGAAATAGAAAGAAATATGCAGAACAAGAAGTACAAGGTTAAATATGAGTGCACCTAGAAGTTGTGTGAGATTTATGGAGTGTCTGGAATACTGATGAAAATTTCTAATTTTTCACAGTGGGACTCATTCACCAAGGGTGGCAAATAAGTCCTCTGATTGTTGAAAAAGTGTCAGAATTTGATTTCTTACAGTCGGGAGTTGATTTTTGGAAAAATGTAGATTTCTAAATTTTAGGTGGGACTCATTCACCAAGGGTGGTGAATCAGTCCTCCCCAAGATTTCTAAAAATTCAAGAGTCAACACTTCTACTCCAAATCCTACAAAGTCTGAATGTTGGGTTGTCGGGGTCAACTCTGTAGAAAATGCTCAAAATGCTTGAATAGATGATGAATTGATTTGAAGTGCCTAATTGATTTGAATTCCACTTTTCAACACCTTTAAACCTGTTAAATATACAAAACAAAGCTACAAATCCACATGCATAAAGGGGAAAAATGTTGGGGGGTAACAGTAAATAGGGGTTTGCCTTGGTCAAACCCCACTTTGGTAATCAAACCCAATAGAAATGAATGACATGAAAAGGAGATGATAAATGAATAACATAAGTATTACAAACTTGCCACATCCTTGAATATATGAAAATTTGAAGTGATGTCAATGGCTGTTAAAGTGCTTGAAAGTGCTTGAGTTGATGATGCAAGATGCTTGATTGCTTGAAAATTGCTTGAATGCCAAATGGGATGTAAAATGAGGTTAAAATCACATATTTATACAAATATCGTGCCTTATTTTCCATTCATACCTCATCACAAGTTGACATGAAGTGAATTTGAGTAAAATCCTGAAAGAAATTTTAAAAATTTTGAATTTAGGGCCAAGGGGGACTCATTCCCCATGCTTGGTGAATGAGTCCCACCTAAGACACACAACTAAGTGTTAGAAATAAAGTCATGTTGAATGTTGTTTGTCAGGATAAGACTCAAAAATACATGTAATATAAGCACATGAAGGCATAAAGAGATAAAATAAAGCATGAGAAAGGTGTAAATAATGAAAGTATGCCTAGAAAAGTGTGAAATCTTGTTACAAGACTTTACAACACTTAAAAATAGGACTTTTTAATGAATGAAAAGGTGGGTTTTAGGTGAATTGCATTAAATAGAGTCTAGAAGAATGTAGAAATGTCTTACAACACTTCACAACACCTTCACAAGATGTCGTTCTTTGAATTTTAGCACCAAAATAAGTATGTTCAAGCCAAGATGCATCATAAAATCAAAGCAAATAGCTCCAACACTATGAAACAATACCTAAAAGACCATGAAAATTACAAGGGGCCATTTTCCAACCACACAGGTATTACTCTACCTAACTCCCAAGCTCAACTGGTTAATGGCCATTTTGTTGGTGACTCTTTCCTCACCCTTCTGGAGGAAGAGAATAATATTAAGGCCAACTCTTGAATGTCTTAACATTTTTTCCTTGCATTTGGTTCCACCATTCAATGGTATAAAAATTTGTGCTACAAGCAATCTATTGTACCCACTCCTCACTGGATTCAGTAGTACGGTTGGAAATGGATTGGGCCAGGGGAAATCTTCCATTTTTTGGGAATTCCCTTTGCCTTCCAGGCTTCTTTGGTTGAGTTGTAGCAATTTGTGCTCTATAGAATTTAGCAAAATCTGGCCTATTAGATTACCAATCCTCTTTCTCTAACAAGGAAATTCCAAGTGTGCTCCAAGATTTTGGTGGGTACACATTTCTACTACTCCTCTTGTTGGGCCCTTTCAAAATTTGCCTATGCCAAGCTTGAAAAGCTTCTTTGGCACTTTTTGTGGGCCTCTACGAAGTCCCATAGAGGGTTTCACCATGTTTCCTTAGAGTTTTGCTACCTTCCCAAAGGCTCTGGAGGACTTGGTCTGCTCTTCACTCAAGGACAAGGGGCCACCTTGTGTGTGAAATGGATAATTAGAGCTCTTACTAGAGATGAAGCCTAGAAAATTATCCTTAGGAATTGCATTCAATTAGGATTTCCTGTGCATAGACCTACCTAGAAGGGGATTGCATTTCAAACCCTTCTGGTAATGAAGTAACCAGTTAAAATTGTGGGAAATTTTCTGGCCAAGAGAATTTGGAGAGCTTGGGAAGTGGTTAAGCCTTGGCTCTGCTAGGTCGGCTCTAGTTTTTGTGATGGGCTTTTGCTCAGTCAACATAATTTTTGGTGGTCTCCTCTCTTTGCTAGTAATGGTCAGCCATTGGGCAAGTCACCTTGGCTTAAGAAATTAAGGTTCCACAAGAAAGGTATTCAAACTTTGTAGCAAGTGTTTCATAGACCCATAATGTGCATCATGTCGTGGGAAGATTTTTGTGCCCTTTTACAACCTTCAAAACTAGGACCATGTTATTTATGATGGTATAGTGAATGCTATTCCTATAGATATGCTTCATAAGGTGGGAATTCATGGGTCCAAGCCTTGGTGGAAGGATTAGAAGTGGTACCCAAACACCCCTTTTAGGAATTACAAGCCTAGGCTTGGATATAGTTGGATTTCACGACACTTTTCAATGATTGAAAGTCTAAACTAGAGGTGGAATCTTCAATACACTACTCATGTTTGGCGAAAAAGATTCTCTACCACTTGGTCTACAAGTGTTGAGTGGAAACTTGCCTACTTTTCTTGGCATACATTCTTTTCCAAGGCTTGCCTATGGGGTCTTGGTTTGTTCACTTGGGGGTCTAGGACCCTCAGTGCTTGTTTTGTGGGCAAGCCGAGTCTTTTAAGCATCTCTTATGGTTTTTTACCAGAGTTCAACAATTTTGGAATTGGATTCATGACTTCTTTCAGTCCATCAGACCAGAGCTCTTCTCTTGGCATATGGTTTTGTTGGGAGACTTGCCCAGAATTCCTGCTAAATATACCCCACTTTGGGACACTTTCAAGGTGCAAATCCTCTTCAATATCTGGAAAGATAGAAATGTCTGCAGATTTTCTAACACACATATAGATAAAAATGGTTTTTTTTGTATTCTAAATCTATTATTTTCTCTAATGTACTCTTGAATATTCAAGTTCAAGCCAACAAGGTTGCACTTGAAGTGGCTCACCTTCAGGTGCTTTTGGATTATTGTGGAAATTCCCTATGTATGATTGCTCATTTTCTTGCTTCACCCACTTCCTCTCGTGGCCAGTCGCCTCTTAGGGCTGGCAGCGGAGTGGCTCTTCTTGCCCCCACTCTCAACCTCCTCTTCAGTGTGGTTCATGCTCTCCTCGGTAGACTCATTCTCCTCCTCCGTGAGCTGACAAAGGGTGACCCTCTGGAGGAGTGGTGGGGAGCAACAGTGGTGGTTTTGGGTGGCCCTCTGATGATACTCCTACTATTATTTCTAGTTGGCTAGATTCTAGTAAATGTTTTCCACATCTAGCACTTGAAATCTCGCCCCAACATGAGGATAAAGATAAAGATAAATATAAAGAAGTTGACGATGGCTGGCATCCTCCTCCTAACATCACTCCAGACCTCGCTAATATATGGGGAAAAAACATGGATGAGATAGACCCTCCTGGCTTTGTTGGTACTTCTTTGGCCACTTGATGGCCTTTTTTAATGTTTGTAATCTTGGACTTATGGGCTAGGCTCATGTGTTTTTTGGTTTTCTGGGTGCTTCCCATGTGACTCTTAGGGTGTGCCTTCTTACCACCCACCTTTTTTTTGTGAATATATACTTTAATCTTTATCATTAAATTATATAGATTAGTTCCTATTCATAAAAAAAATAGATAGTAGTATAATAGTTATATAAAAGGTTGTTAAAATGATAAATTATTAAAGTTGATATTTTATTGAGTTTAAAATAAAAGATGAAAATAGTCTAAAGAGGTTAAGCGTAGGAATTAATAAAGATAGAATGTTATAAGTAATGTGATAAACATTGATAGGAGGAAGAAAGTAGTAATCTACTTAATCCAAAATGTAAATGGTGATGGGATCACCATCAATAGGCTCCAAATATACAAGAGCATCCTCCTCCTAGTATTAATATATAGGATATTGAGCATGAACATAAGAAATAGCTAGGTTAAAGAAAAGAAATTAGCCAAAATTTGGTTAGTTGGAAGCACTACACCCATGAGAAGAGGTATAATGTGATCAAGAAAGTTGAGGCCACTCGAATGCTTCACAATCCATGAAGCCTTGATGCTAAAATCCCTAGGCTTTGGGATCCTTGATCTATTGTGATAGATTGATTATGGCCATGTTTATGTTAGTGAGATTCCCAGAAGAAGGCAAGATCTACAACTCTAGAAATCATTCAAGGAGCTTTTCTCCTATGATCTAATGGGCTTTCATATAGGGTATGTGCAGGACCATCATGGAAAAAATAGACCCTTAAGTGGCAAAAAATTCAAAAAAATCAGAGTTAGGAAACTTGACGAAAAATTTGAATAAGTTATCTATATTATCTCAAAAATATGTAAGAATAGAATTTGTAGAAAATTGAATTTAGTTTCTAAAATACTAGGTTTATTTAAAAAATTCTATTTGGTGAAAATTTAAAATTTCAATGCAGTAGTACTTGAAATTTAGGGAAAAAATAAGAAGTAGGTGTCTATTTGACCACCCTAACCACAATAAAATGATAATATTTTTTATAATATTTTAGATATAAGTAGATGACTCATGTCCTGATGTGATGCATATTTTTTTAATTTTTTCCATGTAAATAATTAATTATAATTATTTTACTATAAATTTTAAAAATATAAAAATTGTATGTCGACCACCTTAACTTGGTCAAAACTTCATGAAATTCCTTTTTTTTTTATCCTATAGTATGAAAAGTATAGAATATGTCACATGTTTTAGATTCAAAAGATTTGAAACCATTTGAAAGATACAGATGTTTTTCAATCAACCAATCAATCAAGACTTTATTTGTAATTCAAATATAAAATGAATAATAATAATTTATTAAATTCAAAGTAAAGCATAATTTATATTGGTGGAAATATGAGAATATCCTCTAAAAACCCTTTTTGTTTCATCAATTTTGGGTAAAAAAAAGTCATTAGCCACATACCCTACTTATACCCATCATATTACCACTTTTTGGCCCATCATGATCCTGCACATACCCTATATACAACATCAAGTGAAACCTTGCAATATTGTACCTAGATTTTCATAAGCACTTTAGAACAAATCATGACCTTAGTGTATAGACAAAAGTGAGTATTGACAAAATAACTTAAAAGGGGAGTTAAAATGTATCTTTACAAATATTGAAGATGAAATGAAGGGGAAGGTGGATGATTGTTAAAAAGTGATGTGTAACCTAAGGTTTAAATCCACATTTCCAATTTCATTAAAAAGAGAGATCGGAAGTTGACAAGATTGACTTTCAACCTTGAAGGCGAGCCAATCAAACTTGGATCTCTGCTTTCTGAGGAAAATAGGACAAATTTGAAATATCTTGGAATGATTTAAAGTGCATAAATTAAATGGACAATAAGGTCTAGAACTTAAATTTTAAATTCTCAAAAGTGCAGAAATGAAAAGGACAATTTACTAGTAGATTTGAGAAGGGTTTGAACATATGTACCTATCATAAAAAAAATGGTCTTGAGGCTTGTAGAAGGACTGGTTTTCCCTTAGGTGAATGGGTCTTTGACTAGGGGTCACAAAACAATTTTTATAGTCCTTTGATGTTGGATCTTGGCTTAGGATTAACATAGGTCCCATTGTTGGAAAGTCAAAAATAAATTCAGATGAATTTGAGTTTCTGTGGCTTGACATCAATGTTGACAACTTGTGAAACAACACAAAATTTCTCCTTTGAGATCTCTCTAATGTTCTTCAACTTGTGAATCTTTGCATACAAAGAGAAAAAAAATGTTGTTTATTTGAATAGGGGTTTTGGCTTAGTCATACCTTGGTTTGGTAATGTAATGATCGAAAATTTATCCCTCTACATTTTCACACTTGGTTGGGCCCTCCTTAAATTAAGGTTAATGTTGCATTGATTTAGTGTTATAATGTGTTTAATACATTCACATTAAGTCTTGGTCTCTTGTAAACTAAGGGACCTAATTGTTCCTTATTTAGGGTGTTGTAAATTTTATCTTTAAACTTTCACACTAATTGATGGTTTGTGCTTCTTTATGATTTATTTGGCCTTATTTTGCATCCACTAGCCTCAATTAATGCATATTTCCAAGGATAATCCCAAAATTTACCAACATTCAATCACAATTCATGTGTTTTTTTATTGTATGGCCCATATTTAGTGATCTAGTACTCATATGCCACCTTGGGCATATGGGTCCCACCTAAGTTTTGGGGCCCCAATCTAGATTTTACACTAATCTAAGCCTTTCTTGAAAAATGTGTCCCAAGCTTAGCCTAATCGGACTGATACACCCCAATTGGCATATGAGTCCCACTTAGCTTAGACCTAAATTAAATTCAAATTCTTGGTAGGATTTTATTCTCTTAGATCTAATGTTGGCTTGTAGTGTTGTAATTTTGGGAAATTTGGTATAAACAAGTTTAAATACAAGGTTATTTCAAATAATTTCTCGTAACAAGAGCTAAGCTTTCAAGTATTGACACATTCTAGCAAATTGTGAGTACAAGTGTTTACAAGAGCATTCAAGAGCATTCAAGAGTTGATTATCAAACATTTTGGAGCATTACTCAAGTATCAAGCATCATGTATCATGATTTTTTTTAGATAATATTTGTGATGTAGGTTTTATGATTCAAGAAATCATTCAATTGAAGATCCATATCATTCAAGCAAGATTCAAGATCTACATCCATTGTAGCCATTACATACAATATGACAACCTTTTTTTCCTAGGTTTTGGTGAATTGCAACATATCATTTTGTTCATTCATCATTTCTTCTTTCCATTCAATTTTTAGTACAAGGTTTGATTACCAAAATTGGGTTTGACCAAGGAAAACCCCTATCCACTAATAAAACAACATTTTTCCCTCTCTTTAGTGTGTGATTTGTAGATCTAGATTGAAGACATATTGAAGAGCAAGAGTGGAAGAAGTTGTCATAGTTTCAAACTTGTCAAAGTTGTCATCTTATTTTCAAGATCACTAGAAGACATCTACATAGTAGAATTTGACATTTTAGATCCACAAATCAGGTTGAGAAGGTAGAGTATAGATAATTGAAGATCAAATTTAGATATTGACACTCCAAAAATTCTTAATAGGATTGATATGCCACTTTTGGTGTATGAGTCCTAGTACAACAAATTTTCTAGATTTCAAGAGTTCCAAACTGATCATTGCCATATTTTTGTTCCTACCCATAAACTCTAATATGGGACTAAATCATCCAACCTAGCATATGAGTTGCAATGAGCATTAAATTCAACACTTTAAAAATTTTAGACCTTGTTCCAAGCTTCTGCAAGTTTCTAGGTGCACATATCTAATATCTCAATTTTTTGTTCCGATTTGCATTCATTTGTAGGTCATTTAATTAGGTTTTTCACATCATTAAGTTTCATCATTAGGTTTTGCATGTTACTTGCCTTTCCAAGCCCTAGCTTGGTGGTGAATCCCATTTTAATCTTTGATCATACCCTAGGACACCCTATTGCAAGATATCTTTCTCTCTATCATTGGATTGAGATCTATAGGGTTTCCTTGAGTGAAATTTGAGGGAAATAGGTCTAGGTCCTAAACCCTAGTTTTCCATCTCCTAAAATTTGGGTAACCTATTTCTATCATTTAATTTTGGTGAACCTGCATGTAGAGAACCTATTTATAATTTGGAGTGCATCATAATCCTATATCTAGCTAGAATTAACATTACATTAGATTTCACATTTTTTAATGTGCACCTAGGGTTTCTAAATCTTGCAATAGTGAAAGTGCATATATGTTGCATTCTTGCATCTTGCATCATTGAATTTCATCTGAAATATGCATTTTCACTTAGTCTAGACATCATCCAAAATAGAAAACATAAAATTCACATGAATTTGTTGAAAATGGTGCAAAAACTCTAATCTGGGACTCATACACCCCTCTAAGTGATTTAGTCCCAGTACAGGTGGTTTTTCCTAATTTATGGGTATCTTGTGGTGACTTTTATTCAAAATTTAAATTCCTAAAAAAACCTTGATTGGGAATCATATGCCCCTTTGGGTGATTTAGTCCTATTTTAGATTTTAAACTGCATTTTCCAACACTAAAAACTCTTGTTTGTGCTTTTGTCTGTTGTTATTACATTCTTGTTTGAGTTTATAGAGTTTATATTTCATTCATTTCATTGCATCTAGCTTCATTTAGTTCATTACATGCATTGCATTTACACCTCTTATTCTAAGTTCTAAAATTGCATTTCATCATGGATATATGCTTTGGTAAGCTATGGATGTCCTTGAACTCCTTAGCAGATGTGTCAAGCTGTGCTTTTGGAAATGAACCTAATGAAATTGAACATGCTCATGCTCACTCAACTCCTAATGCATGTACTCCTCATGATGTTGACATCATTGGAGAAGTTGATAATATCATAAACAACTTCCTAAACAATTGCCTTCACAACCTTGAGAATAATGCATCCTTGTAGCCTTCTATGAAACAACCAACACTCACTACCATCACACCCCTTGAGATTCTTGGTTACTTACATCCTAAAACTAAGGCACAAGCTGAGCCTAAGTTCCCTACAATAAGTGAGCCTAGTTCCTTTAATGAAGCAAATATTCAACCACTTTATGTTAACAAAGTGACCAATGTACTATCATCAATCTAGAAGAGACATATAGAAAATGATTCACAATCTTACAAGGATGTGATAGAACAAGTGAACATGAAATTCATCAACTCTTAGAGAAAATAACAACTAAAGGTACAAAAGGGTTAGGGTATCCAGATCCTCATCTTGATATGAATGTGCTCCTTCATAAATAACAACCAATGCCTCATAGCGATGATAAGGATGATAGGATCATCTTAGGTCCACCTCAATATATAACACTAGAAGTTGGTGAATCTAGCAAATGATGAAGGCCTTACAAACTAAAGAAACTACAATTCCCTTATCCACCATCTATAACTAAAAGGAATTTATAGATACTTCTACACCACAGATTGATTACATTACCACCTATAAGAGAAGATTAGTCTAGAAATCCTAAGAACACAAACACATCACGTTGTCAATATCATAGAGTTATTGTACATAGTATAGATGAGTATTGTGCTTTAAAACAAATATTTAAAAAGTTTAATATCATAGAGATTGTTCCTTAAAGCGTGTCCTTTTTCTCCTTTCCATGTAACAGTTTTAGGATCATCACATCCTCACTAGTACATGTTATACATTCATTACAAATCATTTCAAGATGCAAGGAGCTCCTTCTCATCACATACCTTGACTCATTCTTGTCTTGCACTTAGTGGGGGAAAGAATTAGATAGCCTTGTCCTAGTAGAACTTTTTTTGTTGTCCCTTTGGCTTGATGTTTGCCTTCTATATGTGATGAACACAATTGGGATGTAGATGAACTATTAATAGGTTGATTGACATGTGCCTTACTACTAGGATTTCTTTTTTTTCTTTCTTTCTCATATTTCTTTATGTGATTTCATGTGCATAATTTAATCCCCCACGATGTTTCATTTGGTGTATCTATCTCTTTGTGACATTCCTCTATTTTTATCTAAATTCTTCTCTATGTCATAAATATTTTACCTTTTCCTTTATCTTTTCATTTGTCTTGTGTTTTCCTTTTGGGGGTGATGAAAGGGGTCAAGACATTGATGTCTCTTCCATGTTGACCTAAAATATTTTCCTTTATCCTTTCATTTGTCTTGTGTTTTCTTTTTAGGGATGACACAAGGCGTCAATACATTTAGGTCTCTTCCATGACCTAAAATTTTTTCTTTATTTTTTCTCTCTTTGTGTCATTCTTCTTGTTCCATGAGTATTTGGGGAATAATGATAATTTCAAGCTCTAAAAAGACATTGTAGCAAGAACATACTGACCTTGAATCCATGGATCCCTCATGTGTTGTTTTATTTTGGGGAAAATCCCCCCCTTTTCATGATGTAGCTTCATTTGGAAACATATGAATTGGCATAGCACTTTCAAAGTAAGCTCTCATTCCCTCTTTATTTTTAGCATTTATCATTTGCTACTTTAATGTAATTTCTCACAACATGGTGTTTAGCAATTTCTTTAAAGTGGGGGCATACATTGGCATTATTATTTTGTATTTCATGTTTCATTGTGTAGTCTTCTTACATCATGTGGTGGATCATTCACTTTGTAGTGACATTGGGTGTGATGTCCCTCAAGAGCGTGATCTCCCTTACCATATTATATTCCTCTTATTAGCTTGATGCGACACACTACATCCCCTAAGTTGCAAATATTCTATTCTTTGATTGGTCCTCTCTTGGAGACATTAGGCACAATGTTCCCTAAGTTAAGACCTTACATGAACTAAGAAAAATTCCTTTGAATGCACCTTACACTATTTTTCATTTACAATAATTGTTATATGACCACCTTGTATAACAAACTTTGCTTGCCTATGATGCCATCTTGTTTTTTCATGAGTTTCAAGAAAATGAAGCTTTTCTTGCCTCTTGAAGCTTGAAGTTCATTGTTGTGTGGCACATTGTTAAAGTTATTAGGAGGTATAGATTTTTTATGGTTGTACATATGAGAGCAAAACTTAGACGTGAAATTCCCATAGCCACTTGTTTGTGTGAGTGCATACTGGTTGTGTGCAAATGTGTCTCACTAGGGGATCACCTAGTGGATAGCCTAAGGTTCCACTAGCCTTTGTGAGCGTGCATTGGTTTGTATAGTGGACATCATGTTCCACTTGCAAAATTTCTTGGATAAATAGCTAAGATCTAATCCATAACATGCTGAAAAAAATGGCCGAAGCTTGATCCACCCATTTTGTTTTACTCTAATTTTCTTTCTCTTTGGCAATGTACGCTTGTGCCTTATTCTTTCTCCTTATATCATTTACTTGTGTGTTCTTTTGAGCTTATGTTGGTTTGTCATAGGATCTTGATCCTAGGGGCTTGATCATGCCTCTTGATTGTTGTTGTCCTATCTCACTAGCATTGGTACATTTGAACCCCTCTTGATGTGAGTTAGTCTACTTTAGTGTGAGTTTGAAGCAAGTCCCCCCTCTCACTAAAGCGGGGGCTAAATGTAATGATGGAAAATGTATCGCTATAAATTTTTGCACTTTTTTGGGCCCTCCTTGTTTTTGATAGATGGGGAAAAAGGGTTTTGAATGGACCCAAAACCATGAACAATAGGTTTTGAATGGACCCAAAACCATCATGACTTATAGGGGTCCCAGACCCACACCAAGATGAACAAGCTGCACAAAGGATAAACTAAAATACAACTAGCAGCAAACCAGGGACACAACAGGACAACAACCAGCCACAAGCCAGCAGGTTGCCAAGAAGAACATCAAGAAATCACTTGAATCTTGACTTCATTGGTTTTGACGGGCCCAACAACCCATTACACTCCATTGTTATAGACAAGACCATCAGCCCATAACACAAGGTTTTGACAGGGGCCTTAAACCCAATACCAATTTTCACAGTACAAATCATGATCAGAGCTCCACCAGCAGAAGTAGTAGAGTCCAGCAAAGCACCCCGTCCCAAAATATAGGAAAGGTAAACACAAAAGCATAAAGCTCCAATAGTATCCTTCAAAAGTCGTTTGTTCTTTCCACCTCTATAGAAAAGAAAACCCAACTTCTCGTAGCTGCAATTGTCAATGATAGTGGGGTTGAAAGTCTCAAAGATCTACTTCCAAATCAATATCTCCACCTCCATAGAAGATAAAGAAAATATCTCAGCAAGAAGGTTCCCATCCAAACCCAAACCACCATAAAATAGGGCTTCAATAGCCCCCCAAAAAAATTTCCAAGCACAAAAAGCCGCATCCATCTCCCCCTCAATAGAAGATAGGACCACCTCCATAGGAAAGACCAGAATAACCTAAGGATGCACCGAAAGTAGCTTGAAAAGCAAAGCCATGGAACCAAGAAGGCGAGGGACAAATAAACCTCCACTGCAACAAAAACCAGGGGTGAGAAGAAATAAACAAAGGCACAGAGACCCCATCCTAAAGAGGAAAGCACCCCAAAGAGGCCCCAAAGGACTCCATGGCAGAAGCACCTCTCCCAATAAAACACACAACGCTTCAAGGAACAAGGAGAGACAAGAAACAATGAAGCCAACATTTTCCTACCAAAGGGACAGAGTTGAAGCTGAAGCAAACAAAGCAACCCTCAGATAAACAACCAAAGAGCTCTCCCAGTCAGGGTTGAAACAGCCACCAGATATCCCAACAGAAAAAACACAAGCAACAAAACCCCCAAACAGTAAAAGGAAACCAGATGAGAATAGGGGCCAAGAGGGAGCAGAGAAACTACCAAAAATTTGTGAAATGGACTGAGAATAAGCAAAGGCAACAAAAGCCCTAAAATACATAGTTATGAAGCTCATCCTATCAGGGCAATGCCATCTGCCACACAGACCCACAGAAAAACAGGAAGCCTCCAAACACCCAAGCAAAAAAAGATAAACAAAAGAAGGCAAGGGCCCAAGATAAGAGAAGAAGTTGACCCATCCTGAAACTGCCTTCACCAATGAAGGAGGCAGGTCCACCCACCAAAGGGGAGAAAGAGGCCACCCCTCAGAAGAAGGAACATGACCCACCACAAGAATACTATCGCCAGGCACAAATCTGGCCTCAACCAAAGACCAGATCCCCCACGGACGTACAGCCAGCCCCAGGAAGAAAGAAGGGCATCTGCAGACAGCCAACTCCTCCCACCAAACACCAGCAAACCCTGATACCAGTCCACCACAAATAGGGCAGACCCCAAAACTATGAGTCCTCCCACTGCCATCATCTTCTTCATCTGAATCTTCATCTCCCGCCTGCGCAGAATTTGAAGTGCTTTTATTTAGTGTTCTAATGTGTTTAATACATTCACATTAGGTCTTGGGACCTTATAAACTAAGGTACCTATTTGTTCCTTATTTGGGACTTGTTGTAAAGTGTACCTTTACACTTTCACACTAATCTAGGGTATTATTAATATATTGGGATTATTTATGATTTAATTGGCCTTATTTTACATCCTAAAGCCTTAATTAATGCATCTTTCTAAGAATAATCCTGACATTTACCAACATCCAATCATAGCTCATGTGTTTTTCAATTGTATGGCTCATATTTAGTGATCTGGATCTCATATGCCACCTTAGGTGTATAGGTCCCACCAAATTTTCAAGGCCTCAATTTGTATTTCACACTAATCTAAGGCTTTCTTGAAAAATGTGTCCCAAGCTTAGCCTAATTGGACTCATATGCCCCAACGGGTGTATGAGTCCCGCTTAGCTTAGGCCTCAATTAAATTCAAATTCTTGGTGGGATTTTATTCTCTTAGATCTAATAACAGCTTGTAGTGTTTTAATATCCATTTTTTTTGCATAAACAAGTATAAATACAAGGTTATTTCACATAATTTCTCTGAACCAGAGCTAAGTTTTCAAGTATTGATGCATTCTAGAAAATTATGATTACAAGAGTTTACAAGATCTTTCAAGAGCATTCAAGAGAATTCAAGAGCATTCAAGAGAATTCAAAAACATTCAAAAGTTGATTATAAAATATTTTGGAGAATTATTCAAGTGCCAAGCATCATGTAAAAGTCATCATGGGGTATGTGCAAGATCATCATGGAAAAATTAGGCCCTTAAGTGGCAAAAATTTAGAAAAATCAAAGTTAGGCAACTTGACATAAAAATTTGAATAAGTTATCTATATTATTTCAAAAATATGTAAGAATAGAATATGTAGCAAAATTAATGTAGTTTCTAAACTACTAGGTTTATTTTTTATTTTTTAAATCTATTTGGTGAAAATTTGAAATTTGATGTAGTAGCACTTAAATTTCAGGGAAAAAATAAGAAGTGCCTTCCTGACCACCCTAACCACAATAAAATGATAAGAGTTTTTTATAATATTTGGGATATAAGTAGAGGACTCATACCCCGATGTGATACATATTTTTTTTTAATTTTATTCCAAGTAAATAATTAATTATGAATTTTTAATTACAACTTTTGAAAAATATAAAAACTTGTATGTCTGACCACCTTAACTTGGTCAAAACATTATGAAATTCACTTTTTTTTTAATCACATAGTATGTAAAGCATATAATGTGACACATGTTATATGATTTAGGATCTAGACTAATTGCATAATTGAATGCTTAACTTAAACAATTTAATGGAAACTCAAAAACAAGTGTACATTACTAAAATTATGCTTTAAAAATTAAGGTGATAACTAAAATGTGAGAGAGAAGAAGAGAGAAAGTGCAAACAATCTGATAACGGAGTTCACCATAATGGTGACTACGTCTCTGGGTCCCTCTCCAAAGAGTGACATTTCCTATTATGCTCCAGAAAATGATTACAAGGTCTTCCACCTATTACAAGATTCCCATCCCCTCAGACGATAATGAATTACAAAGAAAATCCTTCAACAAATGCAACAAGCTTAACTAAGCTTCAAATGCATGCATAAGGATTAAAAATTCACTATTAAAAAATCCTCACTTGGAAATCTCTCACAAATTTTCATCTCTCCAAAATCATCACCAAAATCCACTTTTAGATCACTTACCTAAAAACCCTTACTTCTACCCCTTTTTATACATCAAATTTACTATATAGGGTGAAAACCACTATAATTAATGAAATAACTATCCCCTTAACCAAATAACCCCCTTCGTATTGTACATGATTTATTTTAGCCTTTGGTTAGGTTTTGTTACATTGGAGGAGGAATTAATAACCATAAGAGGTTATTATTTAACAAATTGGGCTAACAATATGCCTTTTGCAAAAAAACTCATTCCTAAATAATAGCTCTTATTTTTTATGAGCTTTACAAAAATAATCTTCTAAATCCCTTTTTAATAATCTTTAAGATTATTTTAAGCTCTTTTAAAATATTTACAAAGAATGGATTATATTCCTTAAGCCATTTTACCATTTAAATCCCTTAAAATCCTCTTAAAATCTTTTCATATCCTTAAAAATCTCTAAGACCCCTTAAACATCTCGTAGTATGGGATTTTAAAAATTAAAAGATTTAATAATTTAAATTTAAGGGAATTTAGCTTTTAAATTATATTTTAAATAGTCATGTCCTCATTTTTCCACTTCATCATTCTTGCCATGTCATCATTCCTACCACATCATCATGGTCAACCCTCAACTTTGACAGACCATATCTTCGTTGTACGAGCTCCGTTTTTGATGAAATGAATGGCATCAGAATCATGGACATGAGATCTTTGACATGATGCTACTTTTTACCATTTTTTAGATGATGAATTTTTTGTCTTTCTGACTGGCCCTTATACTCGGCTTGACCCCAACTTTGACAGGGCGTAACTTGGACATACGAGCTCCTTTCGACCTCGTTCAAATTGTGTTAGATTCAGTTTTTTGGGCTCTTCAAGATGGTGCTAAAATTTGGAGCATGTGGAACACTTCTATTTTTGACAACAAGTATCCACCTAGATCAGTCCTCCCCACTAGAGAGCTTTTGGACATCCAAAAGTGGCATTTATTCACACATCAAGTGAGGAATTTTCCTCCCCACTTGTCCTGTATCATTTGTACATCTATAATCCTAGCTCATAATCACAATGAAGACTACAGCAATATTTTTGAACATAAACATCATTCTATCACTTCCATAAGCATCTACATCAACTATCGTAGCCACTAACCAACAAACATTGAATATAATCAAGCTGAACAATGATGCAGATATGAAAGAGAACAAATCAACAACATATTGATCTCACACAATAGAAACATTTTTACCCAAGGGACCATCGATGCTTTCAATCACCATTCCCTCATGTTTTTACTCTGGGTGCATCCTATGACATTTGACCCTAGTTAGCTACTCCAGGTTCACGTCTAGAACCACCTATACTGACAGACATAAGAGTTAAATATTTACTTGCATTAATCACCCTCTTTAATTGCCCTGTGTTTGCAAAAGAACAATTAGTCTTAATCCTATGAGAATGTACAATATATTGTATGCCATCTTTAAACAAATGATAATGATTATTTTCCCTATTGAAAATAGCTTTTCAATCATATAGATAAGGGATACCGAACACTATCCCATAGTTATCTAGTGGAACCACATCAAATTGTACTTCATCCACAAACTTACTTGTGATTGTGAATTTCAAAGTGCATTGTCTTGTTACTTGCAATTTATCATTCTCGCAAATCCAACCTAGTGGATAAGGTTTCTTATGCAGTGTAGTTTTTAATCCTAAGTTTCTTACAACATCTTCAAAAATCAAGTTAACTTGAGAACCACTATCTATGAGTGCATCAATTTTAATGTTCTTACCAACAAACCTTAAATGAAACAACTCATTGATTTTCTTATCTTCAGAGACATCATTAACTTTAGAAGCAGAAGCATAACTATCAAAGGAAACACTAGAAATAGGAGCTTTACCTTTCAAACCCATAGCTGTTATCTTAGTTTCATCATCAGAATCAGAACTAAGATCCATAACAACATTTGTGGCTTTCTCCTTACCTTTTTGTTTTTGTTTCTATTTCTGAGCCCACTTAGGCTTCAATTCTAGATGCAACTTCCAACAGTGATCTTCATCATGACCCTTCCTATCACAATGAGAGCAAGAAAGCTTGCCATCCTTCTTGACTATAGTTGTCTTCTTTCCTTTCCCTATCTCTGAAACCTTAGATGATTTCTTTACAGAGTTATCATTATCAAACTTATCAATAAAAGAACCCTTTCCTCTTGACTCTAAATGTGTAGCTTGGACACAAAATTCATCCAAATTACTAAGGTTTAAGACCAAAATAGAATGTCTAAGATATGAGTGAAGACCTCCTATATACTTTGACAAAGTATCCTGGGTGTATAAAGGTACATTTAATGCAATATCCCTTTTACGAAACTCATGGGTGTAGCCTTGAACAGACAATCCTTTCCCTTGCCTAAATTTTTTCCAGTTCATCATTAACTATTGCATATGGCCTAGGGGATAAAACTGCTTTTTAAGAGCACTAACAAATTCTATCCAGGTTAAACTGACTCTACCATGCTGTGAAATTTTTTCTCTAGTCGTACTCTCCCACCAGGTAAGAGTTGTACCTCCCAATCGAAGAGTAGCTAACTAGATCCTAGAAGCATCATCAAAGAGGCTTTGGACTCTACAATAAACTTCTACTTGCTAAATCCAATCATCTAGTTTTTCAACATCTAATTCACCATAATACTTTGGTAGTTCAAATTTAACATCCAATTTAATCTTAAGCTTATTTACACCCTTTAAAGGATTAGTAGAGAGAGAATGTGTAGAAGAAGGAGAAGGGGGCGAAGAAGGAGTAGACGAAGGATATTTTGGGGGTTCACCACCACCTCCTGGTTTCTTCTTCTTTCCTTTATGGTCTCCATGATCTTCTTGCTTCAATGCATTATCTTCTTCAAGTTTCACGCGTTCTTCCCTTTATTTGAGAAGCATCTCCAACATAGCTTTCATTTGCTAGAATGCTCTTTGAAACTCTTGCTCACTGAGTTCTTCAGGTACCTCCATTCCAGACACAATTTTTTATAGAAAAGTTCTTCACTTCTCGATCTCAAGATTAAATTTCTCAAGCTTTCCTTCGCCCTTTTGAATCTTGGATCTCGTTAGCATTCAAAACCAACTGCAATAATAGTCACCAAAATATTTGATACCAAAACTTGATCTGATTTAGGATCTAGACTAATTGCATAATTGAATGCTTAGCTTAAACAATTTAATGTAAACTCAAAAACAAGTGTACATTAATGAAATTATGCTTTAAAAAAGAAGGTGATAACAAGAATGTGAGAGAGAAGAAGAGAGAAAGTGCAAACAATCTGATAACAAAGTTTTCCACAATCGTGACTACGTCTCTGGGTCCCTCTCCAAAGAGTGACCGATCCTATTATGCTCTAGAAAATGATTATAAGGTCTTCCACCTATTACAAGATTCCCATATCCTCATACAATAATGAATTACAAAGAAAATCCTTCAACAAATGCAACAAGCTTAACTAAGCTTCAAATGCATAAGGATTAAAAATTCACTATTCAAAAATCCTCACTTGGAAATCTCTCACAAATTTTCATCTCTCCAAAATCATCACCAAAATCCACTTTCAGACCACTTAGCTAAAAACCCTTACTTCTACCCCTTTTTATACATCAAATTTACTATATGGGGTGAAAACCACTGTAATTAATGAAATAACTCCCCACTTAACCAAATAACCCCCTACATATCATACATGATTTATTTTATCCTTTGGTTAGGTTCTGTTACATTGGAGGAGGAAATAATAACCATAAGAGGTTATTATTTAACAAATCGGGCTAACAATATACCTTTTTGCAAAAAAACTCATTCCTAAATAATAGCTCTTATTTTTTATGAGCTTTACAAAAACAATCTTCCAAATCCCTTTTTAATAATCTTTAAGATTATTTTAAGCCCTTTTAAAATATTTACAAAGAATGGATTATATTCCTTAAGCCATTTTACCATTTAAATCCCTTAAAATCCTCTCAAAATCTTTTCATATCCTTAAAAATCTCTAAAACCCCTGAAAAATCTCATAGTATGGGATTTTAAAACTTAAAAGATTTAATAATTTAAATTTAAGGGAATTTAACTTTTAAATTATATTTTAAATAATCATGTCCTTATTTTTTCCATGTCATCATTCTTGCCATATCATCATTCCTGCCACATCATCATGGTCAACCCTCAACTTTGACCAACCATATCTTCGTCGTACGAGCTCCATTGTGGATGAAATGAATGGCGTCAGAATCGTGGTGACGAGCTCTTCAACATGATGCTACTTTTGACCATTTTTGAGATGATGATTTTTTTTCCTTTCTGATTGACCCTTGTACCCAGCTTGACCCCAACTTTGACTGGGCGTAACTCGTACATATAAGCTCCTTTCAACCTCATTCAAATTGTGTCGGATTCAATTTTCTGGGCTCTTCAAGATGGTGCTAAAATTTGGAGCATGTGGAACACTTCTATTTTTGATGACAAGTATCCACCTAGATCAACATGTTTTAGATTCAAAAAATGTAATACCATTTGAAAGTTATAGATGTTTTTCAATCAGCCTATCAATCAAGACTTTAGTTATAATTAAAATAGAAAATGAATAATAATTATTTATTAAATTCAAAGTAAAGCATAATTTATATTGGTGAAAATTTGAGAATATCCTTTAAAAACCCTTTTCATTTCATCAATTGTGGGTTAAAAAAAAGTTATCAACCACATACCCTACACGTACCCATCATATTGCCATTTTTTGGCCCATCATGATCTTGCACATACCCCATGCATCGTGTTTTTTTTTTTGAGCTAACATTTGTGATGTAGGGTTTTATGATTCAAGCAAGCTTCAATTCAAGATCCATACTATTCAAACAAGAGTCAAGATCTACATCCAATGTAGCCATTACATATAAGATGGAAGCCTTTTGTTCCTAGGGTTTGGTGACTTGCAACATATATTTTTGTTCATTCACCATTTCTCCTTTCCATTCCATTTCATTACAAGGTTTGATTACCAAAATGGCGTTTGAAACAGGAAAACCCCTATCCACTAACAAAAAAAACTTTTTCCCTCTCTTTAGTGTTTGATTTACAGATCTAGGTTGAAGACACATTGAAGAACAAGAATGGAAGAAGTTTTGAAGGTTGCAAACTTTTCAAAGTTGCAACCCTGTTTGCAAGATCACTAGAAGACATTTACAGAGAAAAATTCAACATTTCAGATCTAAAAATTAGGTTAAGAAGGAAGAGTGGAGATTGAACAGAAGATTCATATCTTGACCCTCCAAAAAAGCTAAAGAGGACTAATACACTAATTTTGGCGTATGAGTCTTCTAGTACAATAAAATTTCCAAATTTCGGGAGTTCTAGACTGATCATTGCCAAATTTTTGTTCTTGCCTAGAAACCCTAATCTTGGACTAATCACCCAACCTAGCATATGAGTCCTAGTGTGCATTAAATTCAACACTCTTAGCATTTCAAACCTTGTTCCAAGATCCTATAGGTTTCCAAGTGCAAATCTCTAATATCTTTGTTTTTTGTTCTATTTTGCATTCATTTGTAGGTCATTTACTTAGGTTCTGCACACCATTAAGTTTCATCAATAGGTTTTGTATTTTACCTACCTTTCCAAGCCCTAGCTTGGTGGGGATCCCCCTTTTAATCTTTGATCATACCCTAGGACACCCTATTGCAAGATATCTTTCTCTCTATCATTATATTGATATCTCTAGGATTTCCTTGAGTGAAGCTTGAGGGAAATAGGTCTAGGTCCTAAATGCTAGTGTTTCATCTCCTAAAAGGTGGGGCTACCTATTTTCGTCATTTCAGGTAATTAAACCTTGATAGAAATAAATAATGTCAAATGGAAGGAAATGATGAATGAACATTGTCTTGTTACAACTCACCAAAACTTTTAATGGTTGTTGTAGTGTAGTAAAATATATCGCTTGACATTTTCACACTCGTTTGGGTCCTCCTTGTGGATTTTGGATTAATGTTTCCTTGATTTAGTGTTGTAATGTGGATAACACATTCACATTAGGTATTGGGCCCTTGTGAACTAATGGATCTTAATGGTACCTTGCTAAAGTGTTTGTGAAGTGTTGTAACACACTTTCACACTTTTCCAAGGTTTTATCAACTAACTAAGCATAATACACATAATTTTAATCATAATCAACATTAATCTTTCCTTATTTGGAGTGTTGTAAAGTGTTATAACACACTTTCACATTCCTCTAGGATTTTCATTAATAATTAGGATTTCTTATGCTTTAATTGGCCTTATTTTGCATCCACAAGCCTCGTTGATTACATCTTTTCGAGGATAATCCTGACACAAATCATTGACCAATCATAATTCAGGTGTTCCTAACTTGTGTGGCCTAGATTTAGTGTCTGGGACTCATTCACCACCTTGGCTGAATGAGTCCCACCTAATTCTTTTTGACCCTGATGTAGGTTTCACACATTTTTAAGCACTTTTTATTTTGGTTCCATACATTATGTGTGGTACGACTCATTTACCTCATTGGATGAATGAGTCTCGTGTGACCAAAATTCAAATTTAATTCAAAATTTTCATGGTATTTTATTCTCCTAGATTCGATGTCAACTTATAGTGTTGTAATTTCAGGAATTCTTGTATAATTGAGTATAAATACAAGGTTCTTTCACTTATATTCAACACCTAGCATTCAAGAGATTTTACAAGAGAATTAACCATTGACAAGAGCATTCAAGTATTTCAAGGGCAGATTATTAAGTATTTTAGACCATTCTTCAAGTGCCAATCATTATGTCAAAGATAGCATTCTTCATGTTTGTTATTATGCCAAAAATTGTGATGTAAAGTTCATGATCCAAGCAAGTGTTTCAAGCAAGATCAACAACATTCGAGCAATATTCAAGAACCACATCCATTGCAGCCATTTCAAGAACATTTGCAACACCTTATTACTAGGGTTTAGTGAGTTGCAACATTTTCTTTTGTTCATTCATCATTCTCCATTCATATTTTCTTTCAATTCAAGGTTTCATTACCAACAAGGGGTTTGACCAAGGAAAATCTCTATTCACTAACCCCACAATATTTTTCCCTCTTCTTGTGTGTGATTTGTAGAGAGGTTGAAAAGTTTTCAAGAAGAAAAGTTGGATAAAAGTTGTCAAATCCCTAAAGTTTCCATCAAGCCTTGGAGAAGATTGGAGGTCTACAGTTGGAAATTTATAGTTTCAGGTCTAGAAACTAGTTGAGAAGAGCAGAGCGGACTGAGAGGAATAGAATCCAATTCAAAACTTCTAGAAAGTAGAAGTGGATTTATTCTCCACTATTGATGAATGAGTCCCACTATATAGGCCTGAAAAAGATTTTCACAGATCTGGATACCCTTTTGACTAAAACCTGTATCTTCACATTTTCCCAGAAGTAGGACTGATTCGCCTAGCTTGGCAAATGAGTCCCAGTCAGCATTGATAGCAGATTTTGCAAGATTCCAAACCTCCATTATACCTTCTTCAGTCTCCTAGGTGCACACTTTCTATAATCTCATAAATTTTTGTTCTATTTTGTTTATCTTTATAGGTCATTTAGTGTTTGGTATTTCATATTACATTGCATTGTATTTTCCAAATCTAAACTTGGTGGTGAACCCCACATTAGATATGATTCAACCTTTAGGAGAATCCCTTTGCAATATTTCAATCTCCTCTCCATTGAAATCTCGAGGGTTTGTTCATGAGTGAAGAGTGTGAAAATTGTCTCTCTCCTATTAGGTCCAAAACCTTAAAGGTGAAAGAGAGTCCACCATTTTTCCTCCTTTTCATCTTGGTGAACCTGCATTTAGAGAATTATAATTCTAATTTAGATTACATTTATGTCCTAGATTTAAATTGCATTAATCTTGCATTAGGTTTTGCATTGGTTAATTTGCATTCTAGGGTTTCACATTTTGCATTAGTGAAAGCTCATTTAGCTTGCATTATTGGAATTAAATTAATTGAAAATTAATAAAAAATTTCATTTTCATCTCAGATTTTCATTAGAAAACAGAAAAAGCATAAAATTGAATTCAAAAATTTAGGAAATTTAAAAAAAATCATCACTAAGACTCCTTCACCACCTTGGGAAAATAAGTCCCTCTGCACATTTTGTACTATATTTTTTGGCATTTAAAGTTCATTTTCTAAGTTTCTATTTGTTGTTGCTCCTTTCTATTTCAGTTTGTAGACTTTTTGTTTCATTCAATTCAATACATTTAGCTTAATTTCATTCATCATGTGCATTGCTTAAAATAAAAATAGCATTTAAAACATTGTTGCATAGTTTACAATCTAAAACTTACATCATGGATATGTGCTTTAACAAGCTTTGGATGTCATTAAAGTCCTTATTGGATGTGTCAAGTTGTACCTTTGGAAATGATCCTAATGACATTGACCTTCTCATGCTCACTAAACTCCTAATGCATGTCCTCCTCGTGATGTTCACATCATTGGAGAATATGATACCATGAATAGGTTCCTAAACAATTGTCTTGAAAAACTAGAAGCTAATGCATCCTTTTACCCATCCATGAAACAACCAAATATTTCTACCATACCACCTCTTGAGATGTTTGGTTACTTACATCCTGAAACAAAAGTTGAAACTAAGTTCCCTATAATAGGTGAACCTAGTTCCTATAGACAAGAAACCACTCAACCATTTTATGCAACAAAGTAACGGAAACTAACGCCAATCTTAAAGAAACATATGGAAAAGGATTCATAATCTTGAGTAAAAAATGATGTGATACAACAATTAAAAATTAAATTCATTAACTCCTAGAGAAAAAACCAATTGATGAAAACAAAAAGGGATTAGGATATCAAGATCTCTCTTATAACATAAATTCTTCCAGAGAATATCTAAGGCTTCGAAGTGATGGTATGGTGATCTTTGATTCCCCTCTTGATTTGAATATCCTTCTTCCTAAAGAACAACCAACCGATCATAATAATAACAAGGAAAAAGATAAGATCATCTCAGGACCTCCTACCCTAATCCCATTTAAAGAATTTGGTGAATCTAGCAACTACAAGAGGCCTTACAAATTACAAAAATTACAACCCCTTCATCCATCACCTGAAAGTGAAAGGAAATTACAAATAATTCTCAACAAGGAAATAATAACAATACCACTTGATAAAAATATATTAGTGCCATATCCTAAAGATGCAAAAGTTCCACATTGCGCATATAAATGAATTCTTGAACAAAATATCGATGAATGTCATGCATTCTAGTTAGTATTGAAAAAATTTCACTTTGATGGCTATGATTTCCATCATGCGATTGCCTAGCTTAATATTGTTTCACCCCTTGTCATGAAATAGTTTTAGAATATTCTATTGTAACTATTGCACGACCTTTACCATTATTTATCTTGGCTCATTCTTTTTTTACACTTAGTGGGGGCAAGAAATTGATAGCCTTGTCCTAGTAATGCATTTGTCGTTGTCTCTTTGGTTTGTTGTTCACCTTCCACTTATATAGACTGAGATTGGGAGGTAGATGAATTGCTCATAGGTTGGCTCACATTTTCCTTACTAGTCTTTTGAAGCTTTTATTTTTCGTTTTATTTTGTGTGATTGCATGTGCATAATACAATCCCTCATGACATTATGTTTGATGCTCTCTCTCTCTTTGTGGAATTCCTCTATTTGTATCTTCATTCTTCGCCATGTCATAAATATTTTATCGTTTCACTTTTTATCTCTTTTTCATTTGTCTTGTGTTTTCCTTTTGGGGATCAGACAAGGTGTCGAGACACCCTATGTCTCTCCCATCTTGACCTAAAAGGATTTCTTTTTCCTTTTCATTTTCTCTTTTCTCTTTTGTCTTATGTTTTCCTTTTGGGGATGATGCAAGGTGTTGAGACACCCTATGTCTCTTCCATGTTGACCCAAAAGGATTTCTTTTTCCTTTTCCTTTTCTCTTTTTCTCTTTTGTATTGTGTTTTCCTTTTGGTGATGATGCAAGGCATCAAGATACCCTATGTGTCTTCCATGTTGACCCAAAAGGATTTCTTTTTCCTTTTCATTTTCTCTTTTTCTCTTTTGTCTTGTGTTTTCTTTTTGGTGATTTCACAAGGCTTCAAGACATTCATGTGTCTTCTATGTTGACCTGAAAGGGTTTTCCCTTTTATCACTCTCTTTGTGTCATTCGTCCAGTTCTATGTGTATTTGGGGGATGATGACAGTTCTAAGATCTCTAAAAACATTGCAACAAAGAACATACTAACCCCAAATCCATAGATCCCTTATGTGTTTGGTGTTTCCATTTTGGGCGAAACCCTTTCTTTTATTTTTCTCTTACATGATGTAGCTTTACTTAGAATCATATGACTTGGCATAGGGCTTTAAAGTTACCTCTAATGTCTTCCTTGTTTTAATATTTTTTTGCTACTTTAAAGTAATTTTTCACAACATGGTGTTTAGAAATTTCTTTAAAGTAGGGGCATACATTGCCATTATTCTTTGCAGTTTTTTTTTCTTGGTTCTTAGTGCAGCCTTCTTACTCATACAATGTGTTTGTCACATTGTGGATGAAATTAGGTTTAATTTCCTTTAGGAGTGTGATCTCTCTTATCATATTGCATTCCTCTTAGTGTCTTGATGCAGCACACTACATCATCTACGTTGTGAAATTTTTATTCTTTGATTGGTCCTCTCTTGGAGAAATTAGGCACAATGTTCCCTAAGTCAAAGACCTTGCATGAACTAAGCAAAAATCCTTTGAACAATATTTGCATTTTGAATATTGCATTTTTTGTTATATGGCCACCTTGCATAACACAACTTGCATGCTTTTGGAGCCATCCTATTTGTTCATGAACTCCAAGCATATGAAGTTGTTCTTGCCTCATGAAGCTTGATTTTTTTTTTGTGTGGCACCTTATTAAAGTTATCAGGAGGTATAAATTTGGTATTGTTTGAGTGGGAAGCCCAATCCAAGGCATGACTTTCCCCATAGCCACTTGTGTGTGTGTGAGTACATACCAGCCATTAGTGTATGTTTCTCACCTTTTAGGACTTCTCACCCAACGAATAGCCAGGAGTTCTGTTTTCTCAGAGTGAGTATGCAATTTTTAGACAAACAACCTAGATCTAATCCACACCATGATGGAAAAGTGGTTGAAGCTTGATCCAATTCTTTTATTTTTCCTTTTCTTTTCTTCATCTTTGGCAGTTTATGCTTGTTCCTTGTCATTGTTCTTTGTATCATTCTCATGCATGTTCCTTTATGCTTATGTTGGTTTGTCATGGGATCTTGATCCTAGGGCTTGATTACCCCTCTTTATCATTGCCCTATCATATCTCTAGCATTGGTTCATGGGAACCCCTCTTTGTGCATGTTTGTCTACTTTAGTGTGAGTTTAAAGCAAGTTCATCCTCTAACAAAAAAGGGGGCTAAATGTAGTTTAGTAAAATGTATCCCTTGAAATTTTCACACTTGTTTGGGTCCTCCTTATGGATTTTAGCTTAATGTTTCCTTGATTTAGTGTTGTAATGTGGATAAAAAATTTACATTAGGTCTTCGGCCCTTGTGAACTAATGGCTCTTAGTGGTTCCTTGCTAAAGTGTTGTGAAGTGTTGTAACACACTTTCACACTTTTCTAGAGTTTTATCAACTAACTAAGCATAATAAACATAATTTTAATCATAATCAACATTAATCTTGCCTTATTTAGAGTGTTGTAAAGAGTTGTAACACACTTTCAATTCCTTTAGGATTTTCATTAATAATTTGGATTTCTTATGCTTTAATTGGCCCAATTTTGCATCCACAAGCCTCATTTATTGTATCTTTTTGAGGATAATATTGAAACCAATCATTGAATAATCATAATTCATGTGTTCCTGGCTTGTGTGGCCTAGATTTAGTGTCTAAGACCGATTCACCACCTTGTGTGAATGAGTCCCACCTAGGTCTTTTTGGCCTCGATGCAGGTTTCACACATTTCTAAGCACTTTTTATTTTTGTCACATACATTATGTCTGGTGGGACTCATTTGCCACCTTGGGAGAATGAGTCCCATGTGATAAAAAAATAAATTTAGTTCAAATTTCTGATAGGATTTTATTCTCCTAGATCTAATGTCAGCATGTAGTGTTTTAATTCTGGGAATTCTTCCATAATTGAGTATAAATACAAGGGTTTTTCACTCATATTCAACACCTAGCATTCAATAAATTTACAAGAGGATTAAGCTTTTATAGGAGCATTCAAGGCATTTCAAGGGTAGATTATCAAGCATTTTAGAGCATTATTCAATTTCCAATCATCATGTCAAAGATGGCATTCTTCATGTTTGTTATTGTGCTAACAATTGTGATGTAGAGTTCATGATCCAAGCAAGTGTTTCAAACAAGATCAACATAATTCAAGTAAGAGTCAAGAACCACATCCATTGCAACCATTTTTTAGCACCTTATTGCTAGGGTTTGGTGAGTTGCAACATTTTCTTTTGTTCATTCATTATTCTCCATTCATATTTTCTTTCATTTCAAGGTTTAATCATCAATAAGGGGGTTGGCCAAGGAAAGCCCCTATTCACTAACCCCACAAAATTTTTTCCTCTTATTTTGTGTGATTTGTAGGATATGTTGCATATTTTTTAAGAAAAAAAGTTGGAATTTTTTTGTCAAATCCCTAAAGTTGTAATCAAGCCTTGGAGAAGCTTGGAGAAGGTCTATAGGTGGCAATTTATAGTTTCAGATCTAGAAACCAGTCAATAAGAGCAGAGAAGACCGAGAGGAATAGAATCCAATTCAAAAATTCCAAAAAAGTAGAAGTGGACTAATTTTCCACTCTTGGTGAATGAGTCCCATTGTATGGGCATGATATAGATTTTCACAGATTTGGATACCCTTTTGGCTGAAACTCGTATCTACACATTTTCCCAAAAGCAAGACTAATTAACCCAGCTTGGTGAATGAGTCCTAGTCAATATTGATAGCAGTTTTTCCAAGATTCCAGACCTCCTTTTTTCCTTCTTTAGTCTCCCAGGTGCACACTTTCTATCTCATAACTTTTTGTTGCATTTTGTTCATCTTTCTAGGTCATTTAGTGTTTGGTATTTCATATTGCATTGCATTGTATTTTCCAAGTCTAAACTTGGTGGCGAACCCCTTGTTAGATATCATTTATCCTTTAGGACAATCCCTTTGCAAGATTTCAATCTCCTTTGTATTGAAATATCAAGGGTTTGTTCTTGAGTGAAGAGTTTGAAAATTGTCTCTCTCCTTTGAGGTCCAAAGCCCTAAAGGTAAAAGAGAGTCCACAAGTTTTCACCTTTTCAGTTGCCCTTAGAGGATTGAAGAAAAACACATCACTCCAAGGGATGGATCTTTCATGAATTGACTTGATTGATTTCCTAATTTGATGCTTAAATGATTGATTGAATGCTTGAAACCTACATTATAATGTTAGCTCCAAAACATGACATGAACACACATGAAATTTGACATTATAATAGGATCTTTTTTTCTATTGTAGATGCATGATAATGCTACTCTTGAATTCTCTTGACAATAATTTTCTTTTGTAAATTCTTGATAATGTGTATTCTTGATAATTTTAGTTTCAAATGATAAAAATACTATGTTTTTATAGGTGTTTTCATAATTTCCTAAAAAATAGATTTTAAAAGCTAACATTTGCAAATTAAATTTAAATAATTAAAATTCCACCAAAAAAATATTTTAAAATGGGTCTTGGCACTTAAAGGGGACCCATTTTCCCATGGTCAAGTATGTCCTAGCCTATAAGTCCAAGAATCACATTATCCAAGGCAATTTAATTATTGATGGCATTAATGTAATATAGATTTTCCTTTCAAAAAACATGGATAATAAGGCTTTAAAATGCATAATTAGAGACTTAATTAAGTCCAATTAATTAAGGAAAGTAAAAATAGTGTGAAATTGTAAAGGTATACAATCTCCTACATTATATTTAGCCCTCACTTTAGTGAGAGTATGAACTTATGCTCAAACTCACACTAAAGTAAAAAAGTATGTGCCAAGAGAGGTCCAATTATATAATTATTGGAAAGATAAGATGAGAAAGGATCAAAGAGGATGACCAAGCCCCAAAGATCTAAGATATCATGACAAACCAAAAAATTAACAAAATAGACAGGGTATGTGCAGGATCATGATGGGCCAAAAAGTGGCAATATGATGGATATGTGGCTGACGACTTTTTTTTCACCCAAAATTGATGAAACGAAAAGGGTTTTTAAAGGAGATTCTCAGCTTTCCACCAATATAAATTATTCTTTAGTTTGAATTTAATAAGTAATTATTATTTATTTTCTATTCAAATTAAAACTAAAGTCCTAATTGATAGGCTGATTGAAAAACATCTATAGCTTTCACATTTTTTGAATCCAAAACATGCGTCACATTCTATGCTTCACATAATATAGGATTAAAAAAAATTTGAATTTCCTGAAGTTTTGACCAAGTTAAGGTGGTTAGACATACCCATTTTTTATATTATTTAAATGTTGTAATAAAAATTTCATAATTAACTATTTTCTTGGAAAAAAATTACAAAAAAATATGCATCACATCGAGACATGAGTCCTTTACTTATATCTAAAATATTATAAAAAAATATTATCATTTTATTGTGGTTAGGGTGGTCAGACAAACACTTGCTTCTTATTTTTTCCTTGAAATTTAAGTACAACTGCATTAAAATTTCAAATTTTCACCAAATAGATTTTTTATTTTCTTAAACAAACCTAGTAGTTTAGAAACTACATTTAATTTTATACAGATTCAATTCTTACATATTTTTGAAATAATATAGATAACTTATTCAAATTTTTACATCAAGTTGCCTAACTCTGATTTTTTTGAATTTTTTGCCACTTAAAGGCCTATTTTTTCCATGATGATCTTGCACATACCTGACACATGTATGGAATGACACAAGATGTAGAATCATATAATGTCAAAATTAACAGAAAAAGAAAATGATGGAATAGCAAGTTGGATTATGGCATATCCATAAAATATGCTCACAAGGGATAATGCAGTCCGATATAAACTAGGTGAGCCGCAAGGTAAAGTGGAAAAAACACAAGGTGTCATGTCCCTTTTTTTGAATTTTCTAAAAATAGAAAATTACTATTTTTAGTAAGATAGATTTCCAAAAATAGCAAGTTAGGTCTTTCAGTGGAATCAGGAAAGTGTTTTTTTTCAAGAGGAATTAATTGAGTCATTTTAATGATGGATAAATTAATATTTTAAAATATTATTTTCGAGCCCAAGGTAGGAGTGGGGTTTTGGGAAAAAACAACTAATAAGTGATTTGGGTGGATAGTGCATGTCAATGGTTTTTTATTTTTGGAAAATCCAATTGGAGAATTTTAAAGTTGGTTTGACACTTGGAATCAAAAGTTAGACTATTAGAATGGAAAAATATTCTTCTTAGGAATGGTATTTTGGTGCCCAAGTCATTGTTTGGTTTTAATTACCTTGTTTCGGCTTGTTTCAACATTCTATGCTTGTTTTCTTTAAACAGGTTTTGGCTCTCCTACAAAGGTTGATAAACCATTGTGGGAAAAATATTTGAGGCTAGAAAACCAAGGACATTTCAACATAAGGATAATGGCTTTGAGGGTCTATACGTGAAATTTGCACAAAAAGTGTGTTGGTGCTGAAGGTTGCTTCATTGTGTTGGTTTTTAGTTAAGAAGTTGGCAGGCTCATTGTTGTGTTATGGAGACCAATCAAACTCGAATAAAATATTCATATTATTTTTATTAAAAAAATTTCTACGCTTATTAAATATTTATGTTGCACTTGTATCTAAAAGGTGGTTACAAACAAATATTAAATGTTGGAAGTGATTAGTTACAACTGGAAGTGAATAGTTGCATATGGAAGTGATTAGTTACAATATTTTTAATATAATGTCAAAACACAGCTGAAAACATTAAATGTAGCTCAACCCAAAGAAAATGTTTTATTGGGTGCATGAGGCACAACCAATAGCCACACTTCATTGGTAAGTAATGGGACATGTGTGGGAGCATACTAGAACACTCGGTGATCAATTTTGAGAGCAAGAAGGTCATGAAAAACATTAGTAGAAATTTGCTGAGCAGTGGCTAGAAAAAAGTAGGAAGTGTTGCAAGTACATGTAGCAAAGGTTGTGTAAAACCAACAAGTGAAAAACATGATGAAAAAAGTTGTTGCAAGGTGCAGATGTTGTATATCTTTATATAGGTTATTTACTAGAAGTTTAATATATATTGGACCTTGAGTTGGTGGATGTAGCTGGGTTTTGGGTGAACCCTGTTAAATCTTTATGTTCTTCTTTTGCTGTCCATAATTTCTGTGTTCTATTTCTATGTTTTATTGATTAAATCTACATTTAACTGGTTGAAATCTAGCTTCTAACCCTAAGAGTCATTAGTTTGGATTGCTCAAAAATTTATATTGATTTTACTTGTTTTTATAAGTTTTGTGATATATTGTAGTGTAGGAAAAAGTATCCCATTTTCACACTTAATTTTGGAGTGAATAATTGTGGACACCAATTTTGGTATGCATGGTAGCACTTCTAGGGTTTTTCACCTAAAAGGAGAGAGATGGGAGAAAATGTGCAATGTTCCCACTCAAAACTAATGCAAGTATGAATGAAATATGCCTAAATGCAATGATATAAATGTAGAAAATTCATAAAATAAATTGACTATTAAATGAAAACTAAAGAAATGCACTTTGTTTGAAAACATAGTCATGTATGCAGAAACACCTAGGAAGATGAATAGAAATGCAAAAAAAAATAGAACAGGAAAGAAAAAGAGGAAGCATGCACCTGGAAATGTGTTTTAGACTAGAATGAATACTATAAATGTTGTTGATCCTAAAAATTTGGCCTATTGGGACACATACGCCACTCTAGGTGACCTAGTCCCAAATCTAGAAAATTACACCGAAGCCCGTTTTAGCCAAATGGGTATCCAAATCTATGAAAAGCTCTAAAACCATGTACAATGGGACTAATTCACCATTGTTGGTGACTTATTCCACTTTCAATTTTTTGAAATGTGGAAAGTGGAAACAAAAGCCCTCGGTTTTCACTTTAATTCTTGACAGGTGTCTAGATCCAAAAATCTGATTTTCAGCATTGTAAATATCTTTTCTTTTATATTTTGACTTATAGAATAAGGAAATGTCTTAAAAAAATTTGCAACTTAATATTTAATGGTTTCAAAACCTTTAAAGTGCCTAAATATGCAAACACACAAGGAAAGAGAGAGAAATGTTGGATGTTAGGGCACGGGGGTTTGTCTTCGTCAAACCCCTTTTTAGGTAATTAACCAAAATGAAGAAAAAATGTAATAAAGCATGAAATAATGGAATTATAGACTTTACATGTTGATAGATCTTGAATTTTTGCACAAAATATGAAGAATATTCCCTTGAATTCCTTAGAAAGCTACCTTGATGACTTAGAATGTTAAACCCTTAGCTTGCTTGACTTGAGGTGGAAGATAAAATGATGAATGAGTTAAGATGATGATGAATTAGGGTTTCAAATCTTTTATTTATGGGAAATCCACCTAATTTTCTTATTAATTTGATCCCCAAGGCTGGCATGGAGGAAAAATAAACTCAAAATTGAACTTTTCTCGCTTGAAATTCAAATATAGCCAAAATGGGACTAAGTCACCAAGCTGGGTGACTTAGTCCCACCTAGATGGGACTAATTTGCCCAGATGGGTGACTTGGTCTCACACGGGTTATTTTTCTAGCTAGACTATCAGGGAGGGAATAAATTAGGCTTCTAGGTTGTTTTAGTTGGGTCTTTGATCAATTTAAGCATTAGGATGCACAACATAGGGCCATAGGGGGCCTATTAATGATGATGTAAAGGGTAATTAGGGATAGGGACACAAAGTTCAATGTGAAAGTGTGATTAAATACACTTTACAATACTAAAGTGAGGTCCACATTGCCTAGATAGGCATTACATACAATGTGAATGTGTAAGACACATTACAACACTAGATTAGAATTAGGTTTAATTTACAAGCCTTCTAGATTAATGTGATAATTCCATTAAATACATTTTACAATATTGAATTAGGGGAAAAATAGGTCCATTAGTCTAGAAAAGTGTGAAATTCTTTTACAACACTTTACAACACCTTTACAAGACATTGTTAGATGTATTTTGTTTAGTTTGCAAGGGTCCAAGACCTAATGTGGATGTGTAAAACACCTCACAACACTAAATAAATGCCTCATTAAGTCGAATTTATCATCAATTATTCCATATCAAGCAAGAGATACATTTTATTGTGACACATTTAGTCCCCACTTTAGTGAGAGGATGAACTTGCTTTAAACTCACACTAAAGTAGACATTCAAGAGGGGTCCAATCGTACCAATGAAAATGACAAAGGATAACAAAGATCAAGGCATCAATCAAGCCCCCGAAGTCAAACCAACATAAGTGCAAAAGGAAACACATAAGGTGAATGATTTTCAGCAAAACAAGATACATAATCATGCAATGGAAAGAACTAGAAGGAAGGAAATTCAATGAGGTGGATCAAGCTTCGACTATTTGTCCAACACGATGTGGATCAGATCTAGGATGTTTGTCCAAAAATGCATTCTCAGTCTGAGACGATGGAACTCTTGGTTGTTTGTTGGGTGAAAAGTCCTAAAAGGTGAGACACATACAGTTGATATGTGCTCATACACATGCAAGTGGCTATGGGGAAAGACATTCCTTGGAATGGGCTTCTCACTAAACCATACCAATTTTATACCTCCTGATAACTTTAGTAAGGTGCCACACCAAAAAATGGTCTTTGAGCTCTATGAGGTAAGCAAAAATTTGTATGCTTGACACTCATAGACATTATAAATGCAAAATAGTGTAAAGAATGTTCAAAGGGATTTTGCTTAAAGTTTGTGCAAGGTCTCATCTTAGGGAACATTGTGCCTAATGTTTCCAAGAGAGGATGTGTTAAAGAAGTATCATGCTCTTGGAGGGAATCAAGCCCAATGAAACCACCATGAAAAGGATGCATCACAAGAAGAAAGAAATCATGCAATGAAAAATGATTTGTGTCTATGTATGCCCCCACTTTAAAGTAGTTCCTAATACCATTACTGTGAGCAATTGCTTTAAAGTAGAGGAAGACATAAGAGCTTATTTGAAAAGCCCTATGTCAAGGAATATGTTTCAGATAAAGGTAGTATGTCACGTGCAAGCCAACTTAAGGCATGTCGTCCAAATACCAAGCTTGGTCTTATATGTTCATGAAAGGTTAACAGTTAGCCAAAAGAGACAACAAGTGACATACAAAGACAAGGCTACCTAACCCCTTGCCCCCACTTAGTATAGGACAAATGTGAGCCAAAATGATTTATAATATGCATGCTAGAGTGAAAATCAGTATCAATTAGAGGATTTAGGTGCCCCCACATAAAGGAGAGAACCAAACTCCTTAAGATGTTGGATTTTACTTCTCAAAGCCTTACATTCATTAGTGGAATGACCATGAACTCTATGATAGGTGCAAAATGGAGTCTTTTAATAGAATTTATTTCATGTTTTTAAAGGAAGGGTTATCAAGTGATCTTGGAGGAGTCTGGACAAGATACCCTCTTGATCAATGGTAGAAGGTGTTCCTATAGTTTGCGATAAAGATACCTCTTTCTTAGTACAAGGTGTCATTTCTACAAAAAACTCTTTAGATTGCAATATTTTCTTCTCTCCTATATAGGAGGGTGTAAAATCTAACGAACTCAAATCATTAGTGTTTTGCAAGATGACATTGACATTAAGAAAAGATGTCTTTGTTTGATGCTTTTCAAGCCAAGGAGAACAATCAAAACCACTAGTGTCTATTAGTTCAGGATGCACTACTATTAAATTCTTCTTAGAAATATGTTTTGTGATAGTGTTGATGTTGAGTGAAGGCTTGGCTATTTCTATCAAAGGAAAATAACCAAGACCATGAGTTGTTTCTTGTGTTTTAGGGTTGATGGGGACACAAATACCTTGTTCTCTAGCAACACATCCTTTTCCACTATAGCCAAGTTGTTACATAAGTTCATAACCTTTTCCATAAAGATTTTTCATTGCTTTTTGGATTGGGTGGTTGCTCATTGTTAAGTTTGTTGAAGGTTGTTGTGTAATTTGTTATGTTTTGGTCTAAAGTGGTTGAGGTGGATGCTTTCAAAGGGTTGCCCAAATTTTGTGTTGACATTACCATTCTTTCTTTTCCCTTGTTAGAGTCATTGTGTATGATCTTGTATTATTCCATGAATGTTTCTAAGGAACCCCAGTCATCTTCTAATAGCTTCGTGACTTGTTTAGTATGTTATTATTTGTTTTTTTGTTGGATAGGTTTCACTTGCATAGTTGGTGAAACTATTTTTAAATGATTCGCTTTGTTTTTCTTAATTTTTCAAACAACTATTTCAATCAGGTTTGGCATCAAGTATGTGCACTTTTTTGTTGTAAATTTATTTCATTTTAAGATGAAGAATAGAAGGAAAACCATTCATTGCATGAATCCATGGTCTGCCTAAAATGAGATTATAGGAAAGATTGTTAGGCATAACATGAATAGGTGTATCCAATGTAACCTTCACAGCTATAAGAGGCAAAGTGATCACACCAAGCAGTTGTTTTCCTACATTGTCAAAGCCATGGATAGAAAAGGAATCGGGTTGAATTTCTAATTTATCCACATGCAACCTATCCAAAATATTTACACTACACACATTAAGGGTTGAGCCATTGTCAACAAGGGTTTTCTTTATCCCTATTCTTTTGTATTGAGATGTGATTATGAAAGCTTCATTTTATTTTTGAACTTCCAATTGGGGGAGTTCACTTTAGTGGAAAACAATGTTAGCATTCAATCCTTGAAGTAAGGCTGCTATGTCATTCGATTACACATTAGAAGGGATAGGAACTTGTTGTAAGGTCATTTGAAGCATACTATGATAATCAGGTAAATTCTAAATTAAATCCCATAGGTATAACTTTGCAAGAGTATTTTTAAGTTGTTCAACTAGACCATACACTGGAGTAAATCGAGGATCTCTAGGAAAAGTGGGATTATGCAAAGGTAATGGTGTTGGGGTGGGTTATGGAGGTCATGTATTTTTTCTAGTGGGGTATGTATAAGCAAGGGCATTATGATTCTGTTGCCACAACACATTATTTTGAGCTAGGTAAAGGATAAGTTTCAATTTTTTGTGAGTTTGTTGTTTGTGTGATGGTGGGTAAAGGATTATAGGATTCTTAGGATGTCCACAGGATATGTTGGAGGTTCATTAATTAAGGGGGAGCTAACAGACACTTGTGCATTCATAAATTCAACGGTCTTGGTTTGATGTTTCTCTAATAAGGGCAATCTATAATCACCTTTTTATCTAAGGAAGACACATTAATATTATTGCCATGTTATAAGACTATTATATTCTCCCTAGGAGGATATTTTTTAGGAGAAATACGAATCAAATGTTCTTGAAATTCATGCATTGGTTCTTTTAAAATGAATTCATCGCAAGTAGAGGAATGATCAATTGTTGGATTTTCATGTTTATCAATAGTGGGGATACTAGGGGAAGACTCTATCTGATTGTCATTTTTTTGTAAGGTCTCATTCTATTGTTCTATATTGGTGACCCTAATAGGAGAGCTTGTAATATGTTCATCCATTAAGTTTTTTAGAGAAGATTCATCACAAATAGGTGAGGTATCAAGAGAAGGACAACTATTATTTTCACGCTTAACAAATAGATCTTCCCATAAGATAGGAAAATGAGGGAAGGGAGGGAAAATATTCTCCTGACTCTCATCCATTGTGTTTTCTAGCATCAAAATATCGTCTTCATAGTTATTAGAGATACTAGGAGAAGAAAAATTATGATTATAATGATCATTTATGAGTTCATTTCTTTATCCCATAATGTCTTGAAAAATAGGATAGGTAGGGGAATGATCATAAAGAGGGTTATAATAGATCTTGAAATTTTGCTTATCTAACACCAACATATCCTCATCACTATTACAAGAGGAGAAGATGTTAGGAGATGAACATAGGTAGGTTTCCATGGTATCTTGTTGTGGTGTGTGATCATCATGATTACTTATGGTTATGTCCTCTTTTGTAGTAATGGTTTGTCTAATAGGAGAGGTAAGAGGAGAGAAACAACTCGAGTTGTCAAAATTCTCATCAATTGGTTCATCAAACACTATAATATCTTTTGCACAAGTATGAGATATAATAGGAGAAAAAATGTGATTGTTATGATTATCCAAGGTTTCTTTCACTAGATGAACCTCACCCATAGAAGGGAAACTAGGAGATGGATTAATAACGAACAAATATGCACCTAACAAAAATTTCTTACAACACGCAATAACATATCAAAATAGAACATGATGTATGATAACTAGAGATTTTTGTAATGAAAAAATGATGTAATGATTATTCTACAAAATTGAAATGTAACCATGCTAAAGAAAACATGCAAAAGAGGAATGCATTTTTTTAGATTTTAAGGATGACAATTGACTGATTATGCTATGTAACAATATGAGAATGCAAACTTGAAATTTAAGCCATGCATGGAATGAGCTAATTGTAGCTAGATCTAATGAAATGCATGTTACAAAAACTTAGCCAACTAATACAGATAGGTAAGGGAAACAAACAAAAGCTTAAAAATGGGGTTTTTAGTTCTATAAAAGGCAGTTTTAGGGGTGAAAAGGGACTAAGTCGCCCAAGGTGGAAAATTAGTCCCATTAGGGATTTTTTTCATATTTTTTAGATTTTTTTTGATGAATTTTGATGTTTGTTGTGCTGTATGATGTAGACCTAACATTCCAATGAATTTTTTTATAAATTTTTAATCATTTAAGATGCAAAAATGCAACCTATATGCACTTTCACTAATGCAAAATTTGAAACCCTAGAATGCAAATTAATCAATGCAAACCCTAATGTAAACTTAATGAAAGATAATTCTAGGATAATGATGGAATCCAAAATTAGAAAATTTTATGTTCTAAGGTTGGGTTCACCAAAATGTGGGCACCGATTTTGGTTCCCATAGTTCTCTAGCACTTCTAGGGTTTTTCACCTAAAATGAGAGAGATGGGCCAAAATAGTCAATGTCCCCACTAAAAAATAATGCAAGTATGAATGAAATATGCCTAAATGCAATGATCTAAATGCAGAAAACTAATAAAAGAAATTGATTATTAAATGAAAACTAAAGAAATGCACCTTGTTTGAAAACAAAGTGATGTATGCAAAAACACCTAGGAAGATGAATAGAAATGCAAACAAAACAAAACATGAAAAAAAAAAAAAGCATGCACCTGGAAATGTGTTGAAGACTAGAATGAAGACTTGAAATTCTATTGATTTTGAAAATTTTTCCTACTGGGACACTTACACCATTTTGGGTGACCTAGTCCCAAATATGGAAAATTGCACTAGAGCCCGTTTAAGCCAAATGGGTATCCAAATCTACAAAAAATACTTTGAAAAAAAAAGTATAGTGGGAATAAGTCACCACTATTGGAAACTTAGTCCACTTTTACTTTTCTAAAACTCCAAAAGTGGAAATGGAAACCCTTGGTTTGCACTTCGGTTCTTGACAGGTGTCCAGATCTGAAACTCTGATTTTCAACACTATAAAGGTCTTTTTGTGGATATTTTGACCCATCCAATAAGGAGATGTCTTCAACAACTTTGTAAATTATATTTAATGATTTCCAAACCTTCAAAGTTCCTAAATATGCAAACACACAAGTAAAGAGAGAGAAATGTTGGATGTTAGGGCATGGGATTTTGCCTTGGTCAAACCCCTTTTTAGTTAATTAAACCAAAATGAAGAAAAAATGTAATGAAGCATGAAATAATGGAATTAAATATTCCATGATGATAGATCTTGAATTTTTGTAGAAAAAGATGAAGAATCTTCCCTTGAATGCATTAGAAAGCTATCTTGATGACTTAGAATGTTAAAACCCTAGCTTGCTTGACTTGAGGTGGAAGATAAAATGATGAATGAGTTAAGATGATGATGAATTAGAATTTTGAAGCTTGTATTTATAGGAAATCCACCTAATTTTCCCATTAATTTTATCCCCAAGGCCGACATGAAGGAAAAATAAACTTAAAATCCAACTTTTCCTATCTGAACCTTGAAAATAACCCAAATGGGACTAAGTCACTAAGATGGGTGACTTAGTCACACCTAGATGAATCATGGGACTAATTCACCCCACTGGGTGACTTGGCCCCACATGGGTTATTTTTCTAGCTGGATTGTAAGGGAGTGAAGAAATTAGGCTTCTAGGTTGTTCTAGTTGAGTCTTTGATCAATTTAAGCTTTGGGATGCACAATATGGGGCCATAGGGGCCTATTAATGATTAAATAAAGGGTAATTAGGGCTAGGGACACAATTTTGAATCTGAAAGTGTGATTAAATACACTTTACAACCTATATGCATTTTCATTAATGCAAAATTTGAAACCTTAGAATGCAAATTAATCAATGCAAACCCTAATGAAAAGTTAATGCAAGCTAATCCTTGGATGATGATGGACTCCAAAATCATAAAATTCTAAGGTCGGGTTCACCAAAATGTGGACACTAGTTTTGGTACCCACGATTCTCTAGCACTTCTAGAGTTTTTCACCTAAACGGAGAGAGATAGGCCAAAATGCACAATGTCACCACTCAAAACTAATGCAAGTATGAATGAAATATGCTTAAATGAAATGATTAGTATGATTTTTTTTGAAAACACAGTGATGTATGTAAAAAAACCTAGGAAGATGGATATAAATCCAAAAAAAAGAGAATATGAAAGAAAAATAGAAAGAATGCACATAGAAATTTGTTGCAGATTGGAAATGCTACTGATCCTAAAAATTTGACCTACTAAGACACTTACGCCATTCTGGGCGACCTAGTCCTAGATTTGGAAAACTGCATCGAAGCCTGTTTCAGCCAAATGGGTATCCAAATCTACACAGAACTCTAAAAAATAAGTATAGTGGGACTAAGTCACCACTGTTGGTGAATTATTCCATTTTTTCTTTTTTTAAAATCTGAAAGTGGAAATGGAAGCCCTCGTCTTGCACTTCTATTCTTGATAGGTGTCTAGATCTAAAACTCTTATTTTTGGCACTATAAATGTATTTTTGTGGATATTTTGACCTAGCCAACAAGTACATGTCTTAAAAAAATTTGTAACTTAATATTTAATGATTTCCAAACCTTCAAAGTGTCTAAATATGCAAATAAAAAAGGAAAGAGAGACAAATGTTTGATTTAGGGCATGGGGGTTTCCCTTGGTCAAACCCCTTTTTTAGGTAATTAAACCAAAATAAAGAAAAAATGTAATGAAGCATGAAATAATGGAATTAGAGACTTGGCATGATGATAGATCTTGTTTTTTTGCAGCAAAAGATGAAGAATCTTCCCTTGAATTCCATAGAAAGCTATCTTGATGACTTAGAATGTCAAAATCCTAGTTTGCTTGACTTCAGGTGGAAGATAAAATGATGAATGAGTTCAGATGATGATGAATTAGGGTTTAGAAGCTTGTATTTATAGGAAATCGGCCTAATTTTCCCTTGAATTTGATCCCCAAGGTTGACATGAAGGAAAAATAAACTTAAAATCAAACTTTTCCTACCCGAACCTCGAAAATAGCTGAAATAGGACTAAGTTTCCAATCTAGGTGAATTAGTCACACCTGGATGGGACTAATTCACCCATATTGGCGACTTAGTCTGACAGGGGTTATTTCTCCAACTGGATTGTTGGGGAGTGAAAAAATTAGGCTTCCAAGTTGTTCTAGTCGAGTCTTTGATTAGTTTAAGCCTCAAAACACACAATATGGGGACATAGGGGCCTATTAATGATGATGTAAAGGGTAATTAGGGATAGGGACACAAATTTCAACGTGAAAGTCTGATTAAATACACTATACAACACTAAAATGAGGTCCACATACCCTAGAAAGGTACAACATCCAATGTGAATGTGTAAGACACATTACAACACTAGAATAGAATTAGGTTTAATTTAAAAGCAGTCTAGATTAATGTGAGAGTGCCATTAAATACATTTTACAATATTTAATTAGGGGAAAACTATGTCCATTAGTCTAGAAAAGTGTGAAATTCTTTTACAACACTTTACAACACCTTTACAAGACATCGTTAGATACATTTTATTTAGTTTGCACGGGTCCAAGACCTAATGTGGATGTGTAAAACACCTCACAACACTAAATCATGACCTCATTAAGTCCAATTTATCATCAAGTATTCCCATATGAAGCAAGAGATACATTTTTTTGCAACAATAATTAATGATAAAATAAATCTAATTATGCCTTATTTAGGGTGTTGTAAAGTGTATCATAACACTTTCACACTTATATATGGATTATTAATACCTTAATTCATCCTATTTTGCATCCACAATCCTTATTAATTACATCTTTTTATGGATAATCCTGACACTTATCAAATAACCAATCATAATTCAGTGTTTTGGGTCATGTGTTCTAGATCTCATGATTTGGGACTCATACACCACCTTGGCAATATGATTCCCACCTAGGTCTTGGGGCCTGGTTTGAATTTCACATTAAATAGGACCTTTCTCAGATTTTGTGTCCCAATTTTGAGCCAATGGGACTCATACACCACCTTAGGCATATGAGTCCTACTCTAGTCAGGGCTTATTTTTAATTCAATTCTTGGTGGGATTTTATCCCCCTAAATCTAATGTCAGCTTGTAGTGTTGTAGTTTTGGTAAATTTGGCATAAAAAAGTATAAATACAAGGTTATTTCATCATTTCAACACCTAAGCAATCCTTGAATACCATAAGCAATCAAGAGTACTTTCACAATATTTCACAAGAGCATTCAAGGAAATTCAAGAGTATTTCAAGAGCATTCAAAGGTATATTTGAAGAATATTCTTGCAGCAATTAAAGATCCATCATCATAAAGCATCAATCATGTTGTTGAGCTAGTCTTGTGATATAGCATTCAAGATCCAAGTTATATATTGTATCACATCTAATGGCTATGTGTAGGATCATGATGGGCCAAAAATGGCAATATGATGGGCATGTGGTTGATGAATTTTTTTTACCCAAAATTGATGAAACAATTTTTTTTTTAAAGGAAATTATCATCTTTCCAACAATATAAATTATGCCTTACTTTTAATTTAATAAGTTATTATTATTCATTTTCTATTTGAATTACAACTAAAGTCCTGATTGATAGGTTGATTGAAAAACATATATATCTTTCAAACGGTATCACATTTTTTGAATACAAAACATGCATCACATTCTATGCTTCACATACTATAGGATTAAAAAGAAAAATGAATTTCATAAAGTTTTGACCAAGTTAAGGTGGTCAGACATACAAGTTTTTATATTTTTAAAAGTTGTAATAAAAAATTCATAATTAATTATTTACTTGGAAAAAATTACAAAAAAATATGCATCACATTGAGATATGATTCCTCTACTTATATCTAAAATATTATAAAAAAATATTATCATTTTATTGTGGTTAGGGTGGTCATACAGACACCTACTTATTTTTTCTTTGAAATTTAAGTACTACTGCATTGAAATTTCAAATTTTCACCAAATAGATTTTTTCATTTTTTTTAAACAAACCTAGTAGTTTAGAAACTACATTCAATTTGCTACAAATTCTATTCTTAGATATTTTTGAAATAATATAGATAACTTATTCAAATTTTTACATCAAGTTGCCTAACTTTGATTTTTCTGAATTTTCCACCACTTAAGGGCTTGTTTTTTCCATGATGATCCTGCACATACCCTAATTTAAGATCAAAATCTACATTATACATGGCCACTTCATGTTAGATTGTTGATTCACATTACAAGACATAATTCAAGGTATCATTATTCATGTTTCATTATTTCATCATAAGGTTTAATTACCTAAATAGGGTTTGACCAAGGAAAGCCCCTATTCCCTAACAATCAACAATTTTTTCTCGTTACAACATATGTGATTCTAGATCTAAGTGTTTTGGAGCTTGAAAATCCTTTGAAAACTAACTTGCAAGATTGAAGAAAGTTGTCAAGGTTGTTACAAGGTTGTCATCTTCACGAAAGGTCACCTACAGGACAGAATTTAGGGTTTCCACTTTGTAGATTTGACAAGAGAGAAGCTATAGGAGATCACCAAAGAATACCAAAGTTTCAACCAAACCCTAATATTGAGACTAAATCACCACCTTGGGCATATGAGTCCCATTACAACCTTTTTCTAGATTTTAGGAGATCTAGATCAGTCACTAAGATATTCCAATTTTTGTATAGAAATTCTAGTCTTAGACTAAATCACCCAGACTAGCGTATGAGTCCCAATGAGCATTAAAAGTTAGAATTTTAGAGTTTTAGATCTTGTTTTCATCACATCTTTCTTCTAGGTACCCCTCTGCTCATTCTCATTTTTCTATTATATATTTCAGTTTGATACTCTATGTCATATAGTTAGGTTTTCACATTGCATCCATATCTTTCACCTTATTGAAAATCTCTTTCCCTCATTTCTATTCCTAGATTGAGATCTCTAGGTTTTAATTGAATGAAACTTGAAGGAAATAGGTGGAAAGTTCCTAAACCTTGGTTCTATCTCCCAAAACATAGAGCCAATATTTTATAGGTTTCACAAATTATAAGATTTTTTTATGTATTTTATGTCCCATGCTCTATAAGAAGTGTTGAAGATTTTTGTTTTAGAAGCTACACTTGGTTTGCTGAAGTTTTGGGTATTCTTTTCTTTTCCAAATAATGCAATTTGAAACAAAGTTATGGGTGTTGTTTGTTGTTTTTATTAATATAAAGACATTGAAACATGGATTTTTTATAGCAAGGTGTGATTTTTATAGTGACAAAATAATTAATGATGAATTTGGAGTTTATAGCTGAAGTTATATTGCAGCCGATTTCTCCATTTGGGTTTCGGTAAAAACTTTAATTACATATTATAAAATGTTTATGAGGGATATTACAATGGTATTAGAGCCATGATCTTTCCAACTTGTGGGTTTGATAATTTTTTGCAAAAGAAAAGAGGAGTTAAAATATGGCTAGTCACATGGAAGATTTGGCCAAAGATCTAGCAACCATGAGAAAAACATATATTAAACAAGATGAAGGATTTTAAAAATATTTCCCATAAAATGACTATATCATTTAGATGTAGAATGTGATGGATATCAAGGATTATAGAAAACATTCGAATTTGAGTGGAAAATATCTCAAGAGAAAAAATATTAAATCTTCAGCTCCCATTTTTTATAGATCAGAAAAAATTTCAGTCAAATATTGGTTACAGTTTGAGATGCACAATTGTTACTATTCTAGTTCCATGGAGGAGAAATTTGTCATTTAGTATGCTATTACACACCTTGAAGGAGACACTCTTGATAGGTGGTACCTATAGATGCGTAAAATGTACTGATTGACATTAGACATCTGATCCTAACCACTAACATCGCTTCATCCTGAATCATCCCTTGGTCTAACTATTTAATTGAATATCTTTATTTGATTAAATTCATTTATTTTCCTCTCTTAATTAAATAAATCATGTATTTAATTAAATCTCTCTTTTGTTAATTAAATCAATCAATTTGATCTAATTATCCCTAATTAAATAATTAATTTTATTTAATAAAATCTCTAAGGTTTATCTATTAAATTAAGTAAATTAAAATCTTATTTAATTTAATCTACCTTCATCCCCTTAGTTAAATAAATCAAAACCATTTATTTAATTAAATCTTTAAATCATATTCTTCTCATATTTGATTTAAATCAATCCATAAATTTAAGTCAAATATGTCACATCATTTAATCCTTCATTAATTTAATCTCTTCTCACATCCCATCCTCCATCTTTTGCCACTTACACACGAAAATAGAGTTATTTGATTTATTAAATCTCTATTTATCTTCAACATGGCATAATGGAGGAATATCCTTCAAGTTTGAAATTCAAATCTAAGTGGACTTTGTCCTTCCAACAAGGCATTCACTCCCTCTTACAAGTCCTTTTGCATTGAGCCAAGTGGCCATTACTCCATTTGACTCTCCCTCCACCTTGTCATTAATACAATTTCAAAATTCAAATATTGGAATTTATTGGCACATTCATCAAAACTTGCACATCCTTCATCCTCTCACATGTTGAAAAATGGCATCATGTCATTGGTTTATCTTTTATCCCACATTCATCCTATCTGTCAATCTTCAACTCTTTCCTTCTATAAATATAGAGCTCATCCTTCATTTCTATCATCCATAACTTGAGTAGACTTACTATACTCAAATCTTTAGCAATCTTCATCCATACTTTTGAGTTATAGCTAGGTTATGGAGGTTTTTATCTTGTAGCATTCATCACTCTTCGTCAAAGTGGATCAACTTTCATCACCAAACCAACATTGCATCATTGGAGTTGGGAAAGGGCCAATTTTCACATCAAATTGGCACCAATTCCCTCAAGAGATTAAGAGTTTTCTTTGCTTTAGAATATAATTTGATATGTTTTAAGTCTTGTTGTGTTCTTCATTTCATTTCCTCTCTCTTTTGCAATTTAAGTGAATTTCTTGAGGAATCATGTTGCTAACCTTGCATTTGATTTAAGAAATTGATTGCTTCTTGTGTTTATGCAGGTTTGGCTCCATTGTTCACATTTTGGTGCTAGAAGGAGGGCCTAAATGATGTGACCTATTTGACTTAAAATTAAATTAATTAACATTCAAAAATGATGAGGTGCTATCAGAATTCATGGGACTATAGGATAACATTCCATGTGGGGATCACAAAGTAGGATTCATCATGGAGCTAGATACACACATAGTATGGGGAAATGATTGAATCCCTTAGTCGTAAAAGTGAGAAATTAAGAATAACATATAAGTCCTTGAGTGAAAACCACATTGTGGCACTCTCCGACATGAATAAAGTAAAAATAAAGGATGCATCCAATGGTGAAAACCTCTCTGAGGTGCCTGAGGATGGGGGATTCAATCTTCCTTTCAGAGCCCTTCATTAGGAAAAATCAGCAATCCTAGCAGAAAAGTGCAACCTAGTTAATCTAGGAATAGAGGAGACTTTGCACATTACATTCTGTGTGGAATCATTACTGTCAGAAGAACAAGAACTCCTAGTAGCCTTCTTGAAAGAGAGACAAGTTAGCTTTGCATGGAGCTATGCAGACATGCTAGGGCTCAATCCAGAAATTATAGTTCATAACCTAGCAGTATACTCTGAAGCAAATCCCATTAGACAAAAGCTCAGGAAAATTCACCCTTAGATCACCTTGCTAGTCAAAATGGAACTAAAAAAGCTATCAAATGTAGGATTCATTCAACCAATAGACTATCCAAAATGGGTGTCAAACTTGGTTCCTGTCTCAAAACTTGATGGGGGCATCAAAATCTACAAAGATTTTACAGACTTAAACAAAGCATACATCCAAAAGATTATTTCCCATTACCCAACATTGACATGATTGTAGACATGACGACAGGACACGAAATGGTTTCCTTGATGGACAGTTTCTCAAGATACAACCAGATAATGATTGCTAAAGAAGATCAACAAAAAACAACCTTCACTTGTCCATGGGGAACTTACTACTAGAATATGATGTCATTCAGCTTGAAGAACGCATGAGCAACATACCAAAGAGCCATGACGTTAATCTTCCATGAAATGATCCATAAAATTGTCAAAGATTATGCCGATGACATACTAGAAAAATCCAAAAAGAGGAAGGATCACATAACAACTTTGAGCACTATTTTTGACAGGCTAGAGGAATACAAGGTCTGATTAAATCCAAAGAAGTGTGTATTCAACGTACAATCAAGAAAGTTACTAGTATACATAGTGTCAATGAGAGGTATTGAGGTAGACCTTGCTAAGGTAAAAGTAATCCTTGAGATGGAGGCACCCAAAAATTGAAACAATTGAGAGGTCTCCAAGGCAGGCTTCAGTCCATCCAAAGGTTCATAGCACAACTAGTAGATAAGAAAAACCCATACTCTCACCTACTTCACAAGGGATTAGTGTACAAATGGGATAAGAAGTGTGAAGATGCATTCAATAAGATCAAAGAATATCTACTTACACCACTGGTCCTCATGCCACCGATCCCAAGAAAGCCATTAATTCTCTATGTATCAGCAACAATAGCCCTTGGAGCTCTCCTCGATCAACACAACAAAAATGGGACAAAAAAGGCCATCTATTATATATCAACAGAACAATGGTTGGGCATGAGTTAACCTACTTATTCATCAAAAAACATGTTTAGCAGTAGTGTTTGCTTCACATAAATTCAAACAGTACATGTTGGCACACAAAACAAAACTCATCACCAAAATCAACCCTCTCAAGTACTTACTATCAAAAGTAATGCTCACTAGAATAATGGCCAAATGAGTCATGATACTATCAGAGTATGACATTGAATATGTGGAGCGGAAAGCAATCAAAGGCCAAGTCACCGTAGATCAGCTTGTAGAAGCACCAATCTATTCAAAGAGTCCTCTTATCTTAGAATTTCTAGACGAATCCATCTTCAATCTCAACATAGCCGACCACTAGAAACTTTACTTTGATGGCTCTTACACATAACATGGATTAGGAGCCGATGTATTATTTATCACCCCACAAGGGGACTACATACCAGGGTTCTATAAATTGGAGTTTCCTTGCACTAATAACATTGCAAAATACAAGGCTTTAATCATAGGTCTCAGAATAGTAGTGCAGTGGCACATCATGGCCCTCAGAGTATATGGAGACTCTCAGCTGATAATAAACCAAGTGAATGGTGAGTACCAGACTAAGGATGATAAGCTCACTCCATACAAGAAACTAGTAGAGACTCTCAAGGAATCCTTTATTGAGATCACATTTGAACAAATTCCTAGAGCAAACAATAGAGAAACAGATGCCATGGCAACAATTGGATCCCTACTAGACATTCCTTGCAATTTTCTAAAACATGAATTCTTGGTAGACAAACTTTTCATGCCCTTATTCGAGGTACTAGAATCAAAATTTTTGTGTGAAATCATTGGTCCCAGTGATCCTTTGTCTCACGACATTTATACCTACCTGTAAATAGGTGTCCTACCTGCTGACTTACCCTCAACCTTAAAATGAACCTTTGTCAAAAAGGTATCCTGATTCATCATCCTAGGAGATACCTTGTATCATAGGAGCATAGAAGGAACCTTATTACACTGTTTAAATGTTGAGGAGGCATTGACTGCTTTAACTAAAGTACATAACGACATCTATGGTTCACACTCAAGTGGAATGACCCTAGCCAAGAAATTTCTAAGGATGGGGTATTATTGGCCTACAATGGAAAGAGAAGCACATGACTACGTCAAAAGGTGCCTACAATGTCAGCAGCATGGGGACCTCGTCCATGCTCTTGCTCAAGAACTTCATCCCATCATCACACCATGGCCTTTTTCATAATGGGGACTCAATCTCATTGGAAAAATTACTCCCACTTCATCTAATGGCCATAAGTTCATCATAACCGCCATTGATTATTTTACCAAGTGGATGGAAGCCATACCCATGACATATATAATTGGGAAGCAGATATCAAAGTTCTTGAACTATCTCATTTGTCATTATGGTGTCCCACAAACCATTATCTTAGATAATGGGGCACCATTTAAGAATCAGGATGTCCACGACTTGTGTGAAAAATTCAAAATCTGACATCGCTTCTCCATGCCATACTATCCCCAAGGTAATGGCCAAGCAGAGGCCACAAATAAAACCATTTTAAAGATCCTCAAGAAAATAGTTAATGACAGAGGTCATGACTGGCATTTGCAGCTCAATCTCGCCCTCTAGGCCTACCGAACTAGCATTCACACACCCATCGACGTCACCTCTTTCTCCCTAGTCTACAAATTAGAAGCAGTACTCTCCATTGAGATTGAGCTCCATCACTAAGAAATCATTACAAAACCTTATCATAGATGAAGAGTACTGAGTATCAAGACTGAATGAGCTAGAGCTACTGGATGAGCGGTGTATAGAAACTTTAAATCATTTGCTAGTCTATTAGAATAGACTCAAGAGGAGCTATAACAAGAAAATTAGAAGTAGGACTTTCCAAGTTGGAGAATTGGTACTAAAGGAGAATCAAAAGAATGTCCCAAATCAAACTAGTAAAGGAAAATTTGAACCCAATTGGTTGGGACCATTTGTTATCACAACAAGCTATAAGTCAGGGGCATATCAGTTATCAACACTGAAAGGGGAACCTTTGCAAGAGCCCATTAATAGCTCTCATCTCAAAAAAAATTCTACCTAATATTTCAAGGTATAGAACCAAAAATCCAAAAAAAAAAAAAATCCTAAAAAAATGGTTACCTTGGCAAAAACTTGGCAAATAGGTGTCTTGGTGACAACAAAAAAATTAGAAAAAGGATAAAAAATAGTAAAGAGAAAAATCCTCCTCTCCTGAAAACCACTTCAATGGCACTTTGGATAAGTACCTTGGTGAAAACCTGGCAAATAGGCATCTTTTGTAAATAAGCACTTTCCATGCACTAGGATCTTTACAACTTGTTCTGCATCATCCATCCATTATGTTTTCATCATCCATTGCACTCAAATCTCCATCCATCACCCATCCATTTGACATTAGCATTATAGCTTGATCATGTGTCTGTATCATGATCCCTCCTAGTAGTACTTGACCCATCCTCAAGGTCAGTTTGTCCTACCTTTATCATAGTATTCTATTGCATCATGTTGGGGGAATTTTCTCATCGGATCAGATTCGTGTATATTCTTGAAATCCTAAAATCAAAAAATCCAAAAACATCAAAAATCACCAAAATCCAAAAACATTCAAAACATATCAAAATCCAAAAATAGGTTAAAAATTCAATCAAAAAGTCAAAAATAGAGTTGTCTTGTTGAACTACGGGTCTCTAATCCTTGAACATAGGAAAGGTTGATCTTTGATCATCCCCCAAGACACTTAGGTCAGTCCTTTAGGATTCTGTCATAATAAACTAACATTTTACCATGTATATCTTCATCTGCAAATCAATCAAGTCATCAATCAAACTACGTGGTCTCTGCATGTATAATGTAGGCAAGGCTCATCTATTGATCATCCCTTGAGGCCACTAGGATAAGTCCTTAGGCTAGTCTCTTGGTCAAAATATTAGAAAACACAAAAACATTGAAAATTTTGAAAATCAAAACATTTGTAAAACCTTGAAAATACCAAAAAAATCCCAAAAAACATTTCAAAACATCAAAAACATCCAAATATTTGAAAAAAATCCATTTGTCTCATCTCGCTTTCACCCGCAATAACATCACTCATAATAAATGAACATCACCCTCAACCTTCAGTGAAACCATTAGAAAGAAGTCTAGTAGGTGAAAAGTAAAAACCTAAGCGTCAAAATCTTAAGCCTAAGTCAGTTAGTAAACAAGTTGATCAACTTTTTATATCAGTAGCTTATTAGTCTTAAATCAATCTCATCATTATCTGATAAAATCACATCCTAGGATGAATCCTTCCTACAATGGGAATTTTTTTTTATCAAAGCAAGAACTTTGGATAAACGAAATGACGTGCCACCATCCACTAATATGTCCTAGGATATATCATTCTAACAATGGACATCATCTATTGGCAATAAGTTTCGATTCTTATCCTTCAAAAACATAGTTTCCTTTGGATAGCGGTATGAAGAACATTAGCTTGTTTGTTTATGTGATTTTATCTTATTTATCTTATTGCACTCATTCCAAGGACGTCTTCATGATATCCAAACAAAGGATTTAGAGAGATAGGAATGGGGCAATGATCATTATCTTTTTTTTGTTGTGCTCGTTGGATATTCTTGTAATATAACCTCAACAAATACTTGCTTTATTTAGGTATGTATGGAGGGTGTTTTAGATATTTTGTTGACCACATAGGAAGGCTTACCTTCCTATGTTTTGGTTCGAGATGTTCAAAGTACCTAAAGTACACCCTAGTAAGGTTGTTGTATGTCAGGTGTGAACAAGGATACTCCTATCCGGTTGTCGAGTCAAAGTCCACACACTAAATACAACGCCATCCTAGTTCTTAATACTTTGATGCATCGTATTTATGTGCATTATCAAACATAAGGAAATTGGCCCTTTGAATATCCTAACTCCTCGTCAAGTAGTCATAATTTGCATATTCATCATCTTATGTCTTGCTGGAATGTCTTATTTTCTCCCTTCTTGCTCGTCATGCTAACAAGATACTATGATAGTTAATCATCATCATTATCAATCCTATATCCATAGAACATTAGCATATTGCATAACATATCATATAGGAAACATATGCATTGCATCTCCACCATCATATAAATGTGTTGTTATAAGCACTTTTCATAAATAGGCACATCCATTTTTCATCACATTGCATTCATCACATTAACCATCACATAACATTCATTTGCATAAAAATTTCATAATCATTTCAGATTACCAGCTACTACATAATCAAACATAATAGGTACGCGAGAATTATAGATAATACATCACATTATAAGCATACATATTCATATAGACCATCTCATAAAATCATTTATTATGTCATCACATGAACATCATAAAGTCATCTCTCACATTACATTCATTTTGCATAACATAAAGCATCATCATACTACTTTGCATTAACATATCTTTTCATATATTGCACCAGAACACAACAAATGCATCACATACATCTCACAATCATCTAACATGTTTAGGATAATATCTATTTGTTATTCTCAACATCTTAGAACCATCTCATCTACATCATCAAGACATATCATATAGAACATCTCATAAATAACCACATCACAATCATTTTTGCATTTCATTTTGCATTTCATTTTGCATTTCATTTTGCAAATCATTCCATATCATTATAAGCATTTAGTGCACAATTAAAATAGGAACATAAACATTATAAAATTCATTACATTAAAAGCATACATCCATCCATAATCATATAAAATTTTTTATAAAATAATTTATAATCATGACTCACATATCATTTTGTGTATACACCATAAATCATCTCCATACCATTTTGCATATCACATCATAAACATCGTCACAAGCGCATATCATACATGAAAAATCACGTACATCCATACATTCATAACCACATAGCATGATCACTACATCATCATCACCATCATAATGAAAAAAAGGAATAGAAAAAAGAAATCATTGCACAAATCATCACAATTGCATCAACATACATAACTCATCATATAGATTACATCATCATATAAACGTACATATCATCCATCCATATCATATATCAGTTGCATAACCATCAAATAATGCATACACCATCAGAAAGAAATACATGCATATATACATCACATAACACCATAACATTATTGTAGAGCATATAGAAATAGAACCATCCATAAATGCATAATAAATAAATGATACACATCACATCATATCAATATCATCATCTCATATATATATCATCAAGTAATTTTCATAGTACAAAATAATTGGATCACTGTACATGTGTATGTCAATAAGTACAAAAAGGCCCAATGGGCTATAAAAAATGAGCCCATATGGCACGAAAAAATGATATCTCAATCAAAATGGGGTGTAACCCTCCTGTCTGCTGCCCTTGCCTCTGTCACCATGACCCTCTACTAGTCTGTGGCTAGTCCACTGTGAGTAGTCTGGGGCCTATCCCGCTTTGGGTATGGCCTGATGATAAAGAAAATGATAATAGTCTTCCTCCTAGATGACCTCCCTGTAAGAACGAAGAGGCAATGTGCTCTCAGAGGAGGAGGCCGCCATTCTCTCTACTTCTATCTCTGACCCATCTCTATAGCTGCCTATAGCTCTGTGGCCTATCTCTATAGAATGGCCTAGTCTCACTCAGCTTGATCCCTCTCCACCATCAAAGTTTGAATATGAGCCTACAACTGTGCAATCTGTGCATCTCAAGGATCACAATTACATCAACATACATAACTCATCATATAGATTACATCATCATATAAACGTACATATCATCCATCCATATCATACATCAGTTGCATAACCATCAAATAATGCATACACAATCAAAAAGAAATACATCCATACATACATCACATAACACCATAACATTATTGCATAGCATATAGAAATAGAACCATCCATAAATGCATAATAAATAAATGATACACATCACATCATATCAATATCATCATCTCATATATATATATCATTAAGTAATTGTCATAGTACAAAATAATTGGATCATCATACATGTGTATGTCAATAAGTACAAAAAGGCCCAACGGGCTATCAAAAATGAGCCCATATGGCATGAAAAAATGATATCTCGATCAAAATGGGGTGTAACCCTCCTATCTGCTACCCTTGCCTCTGTCACCATGACCCTCTGCTAGTTTGTGGCTGGCCTAGTGTGAGTAGTTTGAGGCCTATCCTGCTTTGGGTAAGGCCTGATGATAAAGAAAATGATAATAGTCTTCCTCCCAGATGACCTCCATGTAAGAATGAAGAGGCACTGTGCTCTTGGAGGAGGTTGCCATGCTCTCTACTGCTATCTCTGACCCATCTCTATAGCTGCTTATAGCTCTGTGGCCTACCTCTACAAAATGGCCTGGTCTCTCTCAGCCCTAGCCTGATCCCTCTCCACCATCAAAGTTTGAATATGAGCCCGCAACTGTGCAATCTATGCATCTCAGGGATTTGGTTGGCCTGTTGGTTGTGCTAATGGGGGCTACATGTGAGGGTGATCCTCACCCTCAACTCATGTTGGTGCGTCTACCTGATCCTACTACTTGGCTAGCCCCTGGTCTTGATCTTGCATGTGAACATCTTCCTAGACCGACTGAACCAAAACCCTGACCGGCTGATCCTACCACTCACCCTCTCTATGTCCTTGTCATCCCCCTTTGCCCCTTGATCTTCATCGAGTGGAGGGTGCACTTAGAACTGTCAATCATAGGGGTGGTCAAAACCAATCTCTATAGGCTTGTGTCACACCTGGATCTATAGGTCCCTGATCATATACCCACGGTTGGGCCACCAACTATCTAAAACTTTCTACTGCCTCAGAAGAAGGAACATATTGCCCCCAGGCACCTTGAGAGCAAATATAGCCATGTAGTCATCATCTGGCCGGTCCTGTGGCTCACCAAATTGACGCTGAACTCGCCCTGGTGGGTATCTCTCGGCCATTGTATGCTCTTGCCTTTGCATAAAGTAGTCCTAGCAGGAAAAAATTAACTATTGTACATTATCGACCCATCTGGGGTGGCCAAGGTATGGGCACCATGTGAAAACCTACATATCATTAGGACCCTCCTCCAATGAGGAATCTCGTGCTCGCCTGTGTGTGTGGACACACCACCTCTGTAGCACCATACTAGGGGGTCATCAAGCCCCATTGGCACTGAAATGACTTGCGGCCAATGAATGGAGATGTGCTCCCATGCTGACACATGAAGAAGTGTGACACCTGCTCCAAGTGCTCTACCATTGAGGTGGACGTACTTGTGTAAATCCTTGTAGAGGGAGGCTAGAACAACAAGACCCCAAGTAAAATGAACAAGCCTGTTGTGCATCACCATCTGCTCCTAGCAGAGCCCCTAGCTAGGACTAAAATACCAGCCTCGTCGATCCATGGCAATGAGACCTAAAATGATCGTTGCAACCACCAAGTGGAAGGGTGAAGTCATGCCCTACGATGCTCTAACTCTATTTGACCCTCACAGTATATAACGTCCTCTATAGCAAGGACTATGTGACAAGAGTCTCATCCAACATCCATATTGTGAATAATGTGCTAGCCATGTATCAGCAATATGAGGATCCACCACATGTCCTCCAAGGTGACGGTGACCTTGCCAATAGGAAGGTGGAAGGTTGAGGTCTCACTGTGCCATCTCTTGGCAAGTGCTAACATCATCCCAAGGTGGGTCTGCATGAGTGCTATGTAAGAAATATATGATAGTCCCATGTCATGTAGTCGATCCTGCTCCCTGTTGCTCAAATCTCATAGATAACCGAAAATCTCCCGCGATCTATGCTCTTGAGAATAGAGTTCTCTGACCGCATCCTGCATCAAGAAAGGTCACCATGTTAAAACCATTGAGAAATTTTATTCTGAGCATCCAAAAAGCCAGCCCAACATCACTATCTATGAAGGCATCGCAATTTGAATTTTAAACTACGACGCTGGGACTGCCAAAGTTTTAAAATGCACCGTCGCGGTGCATTTTTCTAAAAGTGGCGCAATTTGGCAGAAATCCTAGTCTAAAATTCCACTGCCACATCGGACTTTGAAATGCCCCTGCTAGAGGTAGCATGTGTCAAAGTTTGATGTTTGTTTCCAAACTCCAAACTCTACTGTGGTTTTGCATTCTATAGTGGTGGGTCAGTTTGAGGCACCGAGTGGTGCAATTTGAATTTTAAGCAGCACCATATGGCACCGCTGTAGAGAAGCTAAGTTTAAAAGCATTAAATAAGCATGAAAAATAAAAAATGAAGCTCAAGTAAGGATCACTTACCAGTGTCCCAATGTTGGGATTTCATTGGTATGTCTGGACTTGATCAGAAATATGCATCAAAATTTTTCATTGTGCCATCTCCTTGAAGTATTAGAGCTCAAATCGCAAAATCGATAAAAGGCTGTGTGAAATTAATCGAAAGTGACCCCTTAGAGCCTTTTGAAGCCTAAAAATTAGGGTTTTTTGACCCTGTTTAGCTATCCTGCTAGGGTTTTGAACTCTTGAACCTATTTTTGTCCACTTGAGGCCTATTTTACACCATTTTATTGTGTTTAGACACATTTTTGGCCTCTTGGAGCCTTTTTGGACCTGTCGGGTGCCTTGTCCTCTTTTTCTGTGAGATCACCCAAAAATCAAAATTTTTGTCCAATCTCTCAAGGGGGCAGTATATTAGCATGTTTTTTCTTGCTGGGGTAGCAGTGGGGAAAAAAATTTGAAAACAAAAAAAATTGGCTTTGATCGAGACCGTTTATTCTTTGAATTAACGCAACGAGTGCATTGCTTCAAAGAGGGGAAAAATGTAGATGCATAAAATGTACTAATTGATGTTGGACATCTGATCTTGACCACTAACATCACTTCATCTTGAATCATCCCTTGGTTGAATTGTTTAATAAAATATCTTTATTTGATTAAATTCATTTATTTTCCTCTCTTAATTAAATAAATCATGCATTTAATTAAATCTCTCTTTTGTTAATTAAATCAATCAATCTGATCTAATTATCCCTATTTAATTAAATAATTAATTTTATTTAATAAAATCTCTAAGGTTTATCTATTAAATTAAGTAAATTAAAACCTTATTTAATTTAATCTACCTTCATCCCCTTAGTTAAATAAATCAAAACCCTTTATTTAATTAAATCTTTAAATCATATTCTTCTCATATTTGATTTAAATCAATCCATAAATTTAAGTCAAATAGGTCACATCTTTTAATCCTTCATTAAATTAATTAACCTTCATTAATTTAATCTCTTCTCATGTCCCATCCTCCATCTTTTGCCACTTGCACATGAAAATAGAGTTATTTGATTTATTAAATCTCTATTTATCTTCAACATGGCATAAAGGAGGAATATCCTTCAAGTTTGAAATTCAAATCTAAGTGGACTTTGTCCTTCCAACAAGGCATTCACTCCCTCTTACAAGTCCTTTTGCATTGAGCCAAGTGTCTATTACTCCATTTGACTCTCCCTCCACCTTGTCATTAATACAATTTCAAAATTCAAATATTGGCATTTATTGGAACATTCATCAAAACTTTCACATCCTTCATCCTCTCACATGTTGAAAAATGGAATAATGTCATTGTTTTATCTTTTATCCCACATTCATCCTATCTTTCAATCTTCAACTCTTTCTTTCTATAAATATAGAGCTCATCCTTCATTTCTATCATCCGCAACTTGAGTAAACTTACTATACTCAAATCTTTAGCAATCTTCATCCATACTTTTCAGTTATAGATAGGTTATTTAGGTTTTTATCTTGGAGCATTTATCACTCTTCATCAAAGTGGATCAACTTTCATCACCAAACCAAAATTGCATCATTGGAGTTGGGAAAGGGCCAATTTTCACATCAAATTGGCACCAATTCCCTCAAGAGATTAAGAGTTTGCTTTTCTTTAGAATAGGATTTGATATGTTTTAAGTCTTGTTGTGTTCTTCATTTCATTTCCTCTCTTTTTTAATTTAAATTAATTTCTTGGGGAATCGTGTTGCTAACCTTGCATTTGATTTAACATATTGATTCTTTCTTCTGCTTGTGCAGGTTTAGCTCCATGGTTCACAGTACCAAGGTAGGAACACCCAAGTCCACATTCAAGTAGATTCTTTTGAAGATTTTTTTCAAAATTTGATGGATAGATTTGAACAAAAGGGTAAAAAGGAGCAGATAATTGTAAAAGAATTTATAACAAGAGAGTCTAATGGAGTGATTATTTTCAATAATGAAAAATGTGTGAAAAATTCTCAAGATGATTCTTTGGTCACATGCATGCAATTTTTATGGATAATGTGATGCATGAAGAGCCAAAGACAACTATAGAAAAGTTCAAGATAAATTCAAAATATAGAAGAAATGGTGATGTTGTAGCATAAAGAAAAATTAGAATTGTGAGAAGAACAAATAGAAGCCTTGAATCCTAATTTGGATTCATTTGTTAAAAACTCTAAGAATATCAACCTTGATGTGTTTTGTGGAGCTGAAACTAATGTAGGTTCTCTTAGGTTCTTTTAGAAGTTGGACATCAAATGGGAAAGGGTGATGATATATCCAATTTAGTTTTTAAAGCTCACTCATATCATTTTGTTGATGAGACTATAGGTGGCTTTGAGTTTGGCTTCCAAACCAAGCCTATGGAGAAATAAGTTGATGAATATTTTAGTCCTAAGAAGATGGAAAATATGACTTCCAAATAGGCTATCACTCATGGGGAGCACAATGACTACTTATGTCTTGATAAAATCAATCAACCCTCTTCACTTGGAATCTAGGTGTGTCAACATCTAAGTATGATGAGGATCTATCTTGTGATGAATTTCTCTTTCATTCCAATGTTGTGTTGGATTATCTTTGGAGACATGCATAGATAATGTCATTGAAGAAGATAAGGATGAAAGGTATGTTGATAATATTGAATACACATCTAATTTGTTATTGTTTGATGTTAATTTTGAGCAAAGATATAGTAGCCTTGATTTTGATTAGAAACAAAGAAGCCTATACTATGAGATAAGATAGTGGAATTGTTGATTTGGTTTCTCAAACCAATCCTACACATTTTAATCAAACTGGAAAATAAGAGGTTAATGAGGTTTGGGACAACCATGGCATAGCTGGTGACAGGTATCAGGAAGATTTTAATGTTGGCATGCGTCATAATTTGCAAAAACTTGAAATGCATGAGGAAATTTTTAGTAATCAATTTTTGGAGTCCTTTAAAATCGAAGTGTAAGTTTTATATGATTGGATAGTGCCCTTATGCATGTATAAATTATCAATTGAAATGCACCAAGAAGTCAAAATGAGTTTATTTTTTTCTATGCCGAATTGAAAATAATAAAGAACATCAGAGAAGAAAAAAAAATAGCTTACCTACATATGATACATGTTAGAGATATGGCTAACAAGTTTGAAAATGATACCCTATTCAAGTCTAATCAATTAAGGGAAGAATTTGGTGAGCTCATGAGTAAGCTTAAAACTACAAACCTTACTTTGGAATGTGTTCAGGAGACAGGATTAGAGGAAAGGGGTTAATTCTATGAGGATCAATAGTTTAGGGAAAGGATGAAAGAGGAAAAACATATAGTGGAGGAGTTATATTACATACAAGAGGATCATGACTTGGAAATTTCAAATAGTTGGAGTTTGGACTAGCAAGAGGATGGATTTATTTTTGGAATTGAAGAAATTTTTTAGATTGTTGATAATTCTATATTTATGATGGATGCTGATTTAACCCATAATAATCCCTTATTTGAATTGTGGCTAACAAATTTCAATGCTTAGATTGGGGTTGATTGCAGGACTTGAGACTAAGGTGCATTTTCTTGCTATGAGGTGTTGTCTCAAGATTGGGGTAAAGGATCAACCTTTAGAATTAATACTCCTACCCACTCTCAAATCAGTTTATACATGACTCCAATTCCTAATTTTGTACATGAGTTGGATGGACTCTTCATCCCTGCAATAGAACAATTCTTGGGTAAGGTTGGGTGGTAGGGGTATTGTGACTATAGGGAATGATCCTTTTTCTAATACCATATACATCTCCCCTACATTTCTAGTTGGATTTTAGTTTTTTTATTGCTTCCCTTACATCATTTAGTTTTTTTGGAGACATCATTTCATGAGTAGTTCATTGTTGAGCATAGGAAAATTTTTGGGATCTAAATGTAATTGTGGGAATTCAATAAACTTGATGAAATAAATCTCAAAATTTTGATAGATAAAGGTGTAATTTTTTTTTGCTTTCCTAGGGTTTAGGACCTAGAATGAAAATCTTCACTCTCTCTCATTCAAGAACAAACCCTAGAGATCTCAATGCAAGGAAGAAAGAGATCTTGTAATAGGGTTGTCTTAGGGGTTGAATGTAAACTAATAAAGAGTTCACCACCAAGTTAAGACTTGGAAAGAAAATTGTAATGTAACTCAAAATGATTTTAACCTTAATTCAATCCAATATTTCACTAAATGGTCCCTAAAAATGCAAATGAAACAAAATAAAAAGCTACAAGATGGAATGCGTGCACTTAGGAATTTGAATGACTAAAGGGTGCTACCACAATAGTGGTTTACACTTTCTAGGAGATCTTGATTTTTGCTGAAATCACATATTTTTAGAAAATATAATGATTTAATCCTTGAAAAGTTCTATTTAAAGGATTCTAATTGAAGAGGGTTTGATCAAAACACTTTTGACCAAACCCCCTTGGATATAATCCCGCTAGTTTTAAACCATACCTATAATGGACTCTCCTTTACACTTATCAAAATGTTGATAAAAAAACACTTTTGATTTACCTTGTGGAGGATCAAATGAATTCATTTAAAATTTATTTTTTGTAAAATTTATTTTTTGTAAGTTTGTAGTCCTTATTATAAGCTTCCAAAAAAGTATAATTTTAATTAAATTAAATTTTATTATTATATTTATTTTTTATTTCTTGTGAATGTAGGTTTTTCACTGAAAATCAAGCTCTTTGTTTTGCACATGTGGAAAATGGATGATTATCAAAAATAAAAATTTAAAAATATGAGTGCACCAGATATTGAAGTCCTTGATCCAACAAAAAAAAGAAAATTGAATTTTGATACATACAAAAAAGTTGTGTTATATAGTCTACCTATGTTTGAATTGTAAATTTTGGTTTGAATTTGAAACTTGATTAAGGAAAAAATATTCAATAAAACACTATGAAACAAATTGGAAGGACTAGATATCGTAGTTAGAAATCTAAATTTGAAAAAAATAGAATTTTATCCTTCATGGAAAAAATGTTATACAGTGAGCGTCACTCCTTAAAAATGGTGTTTACTAAAAAAAACTAGTTTTTGAAGGAGATAGAAAAAGAAGTTCAATTTGATTCAAAAAATTTTGAAAAAAATATATTTAGAATCTACAGAAAAAATGTCACAAATCACTAGTTTGCATCATCTTCAAATTCCTCACGGTTTAGCTACTATAGATGTTTGAAAGTGGAGATTTAGTTAGAAAAAATAAGTTGAGTGTCCAGTTTGGCCAAAAATTGTAAACCAGTGTTGTGGGATCACCCTAAAAGGAGGTCTAAAATGCTAAAAATTCCAACTTTAATGATGAGTTGGGGGTATGTACAGGATCATGATGGGCCAAAAAGTTGCAATATGATGGGTATGTGGCTGGAAACTTTATTTTTTACCCAAAATTGATGAAATGAAAAGGTTTTTTAAAGGAGATTTTCATATTTCCACCAATATAAATTATGCTTTACTTTGAATTTAATAAGTAATTATTATTCATTTTCTATTTGAATTGTGACTAAAGTCCTGATTGATAGGTTGATTGAAAAAAAGCTATAGCTTTCAAACGGTATCACATTTTTTGAATCCAAAACATACGTCACATTCTATCCTTTGCATACTATAGGATTAAAAAAAGAAAAATTGAATTTCATGAAGTTTTGACCAAATTAAGGTGGTCAGACATATGAGTTTTTATATTTTTTAAAATTTGTAATAAAAAAATCATAATTAATTATTTACTTGAAAAATTACAAAAAAATATGCATGACATCGAGACATGAGTCCTCTACTTATATCTAAAATCTTATAAAAAAATATTATCACTTTACTGTGGTTAGGGTGGTTAGACAGACACCTACTTCTTATTTTTTCCCTGAAATTTTAGTACTATTGCATTGAAATTTCAAATTTTCACCAAATAGAATTTTTTCAGTAAAAAAACCTAGTAGTTTAGAAACTAAATTCAATTTGCTACAAATTCTATTTTTAATTATTTTTGAAATAATATAGATAACTTATTCAAATTTGTATGTCAAGTTGCCTAACTTTGATTTTTCTGAATTTTTTGCCACTTAAGGGCCTGTTTTTTCCATGATGATCCTGCACATACCTTGGGACTCATTCACAAAGTTGGGAGAATCAGTCCTAGATTTGGGTTTATGTGCAAAAAGAAGAATCTAGAAAATGGGTATCAGAATAATTTGCAAAAACCAAAATTTTGACCTAAACTAGGACTCATTCACTAGAAGTGGCAAATCAATCTAGTTAGGGTTTTCTAAGACTTTAGGTTTTGAATTTGGTCTTCCTAGTTTTCTTAATCTTCCTCTTCAAATTTTTGGATTTGAATATTTGTAAATCAACCTATAGGTGTTCTCCAATTTTCTCCAATGTTTGATAACAACGTTGACAAGTTTAAGCACTTTGACAAATTTCTCCAAACTTGCTCCTCAATATGTATTCAATCTAAACCTATAAATCACACACTAAAGAGAGGGGAAATTATTGTTTTGTGAGTGGATGGGGGTTTTCTTTGGTCAAATCATAATTTGGTAATCAAACCTTGAAATGAAATGAAATAAGAATGGAGAATGATGAATGAACAAGATATGATGCTACAACTCACCAAAACATAGCAATGAAGTTCTACAAACATGTATGAGATGGCTCCAATAGATGTGGATCTTGACTCTTGCTTGGAAATGATCCAGGTGGATACTTTTTATCAAATTTTGAAGTGTTCCATTTTCTCCAAAAATTATTTCCATGCTGAAGTGCTCAAAAAACTGAACCCAATGCAACTTGAATTGAGTCAAAAGGAGCTCATCCATTCAAGTTATTCTTAGTCAAAGTTGGGGTGAAATAGGGTACCAGGGATGAGTCAGAAAGGAAAAAAGAATGATCATTTTGGAATTCATCAAAATTAGTGTCAAAATGAAGAACTCATCACCACGATCTCAACACTACTCTTTTCATAAAAAATGAAAGTCATACAATGTAGATATGGCCATTCAAAGTGGAAGGTTGACCATGCTTAGTTGACTACACAATGACAATATCAACATAACGTGATAGGTTCATATGACATTGACGTATCGAGTGCTGAAACATCGTGTACGACAAGTATAGGTGGTAGCATAGGTGACAGTACAATGGGTTGACGTGTTGACATGTGCCACTGATTAGGTGTTGGAGTGGCACTGACTGTTTCATGTTTAGACAAATCATTGGGTGCCACATGGCCCAATCACACGGTGCCATGTGTCACACCTCTCTCTCCCCTCTGAGGGTCCATGTTGGTTGAATGGTTTACTAAAAAGTGTAGTGTGGTTTGACCCTGCGACCTACCAGTTGCAAACATCTGCACCTGCCAATGTGGCATAGTTCACACTTTAACTATTATTAGTTAGCAATTTTTCTTGTTGAAAAATTAAAAATTGGTGTTTAGAAATAGAGGGGATGGGGGTCGAACCACCAATTACCCCACCTCCAAAAATTTTCTCCACCGTTGAGCCATGAGTGGCTTCAAGCAATATTTGGGGACCAAATTCCTTATAGAGAAGAATATTAAACCGATTACCCCAAATTTGAAAGATTTATCTCCTCAAACTTAAAAAAAATTAATCCTTGATTAATTTATGAATTGTATTATCCCAAATAAAAGATTCAAAAGGGCTTAAAAAAAGATTGTTAAAAATATTTAAAAGATATTTAAAAAAAATAAGGGGTTTTTTGAAGATTATTAAAGGGATAATGGTGATTTTTATTTGTAAATAGGGGGATTATGTAAGATTTTTACTTCTAAAGGGAGATATGCCATATTTTTTTAAATCATATGGTTAGTAACCATATTGGGAAAAATTCATGTATAAAAATGGGGGAGTTTATAACTTTGGGTAACCAAGTGGTGAATTTTGTGAGAGAATTTTCCTAGAGTTTTTATGTTCAACTCTATCCTTTGGAGAAGTGTTATTCTACCGCACTTGAAGGAGGTGAATTCTAAACTCTTGAAAACTAGGAGGAGACTTGTAATAGTTGAAAAACCTTATAACCATTTTCTGGAGCGTAATCAAGGACCGATCACTCTATTAGAGAGGGACCCAGAGATGTAGCCATCTTGGTGAATTGTATTATCAACTTGTGTTTTGTCTTCTCTCTTCTATGGGTATGTGCAGGATCATGATGGGCCAAATAGTGGTGATATATAAGTGATATGATGGCCCATGTGGCTGATGAATTTTTTTTTACCCAAACTTGATGAAATGAAAAGGGTTTTTAAAGGAGATTCTTAGCTTTCCACCAATATAAATTATAATTTACTTTGAATTTAATAAATTATTATTATTTATTTTCTATTTGAATTATGACTAAAGTTCTGATTGATAGGTTTACTGAAAAATATCTCTAGCTTTCAAACGGTATCACATTTTTTGAATCTAAAACATGTGTCACATTCTATGCTTTGCATACTATAGGATTAAAAAAAAAAGAATTTCATGAAGTTTTGACCAAGTTAAGGTGGTTAGACATACAAGTTTTTATATTTTTTAAAATTTGTAATAAAAATTTCGTAATTAATTATTTACTTGGAAAAAATTACAAAAAAATATGCATCACATCGAGACATGAGTCCTCTACTTATATCTAAAATCTTATAAAAAAACAATATAATTTTATTGTGATTAGGGTGGTTAGACAAAAACCTACTTCTTATTTTTTCCCTAAAATTTAAGTACTACTGCATTTAAATTTCAAATTTTCACAAAATAGATTTAAAAAAAAAAACCTAGTAGTTTGGAAGTTCTACATTCAATTTACTACAGATTCTATTCCTACATATTTTTGAAATAATATAGATAACTTATTCAAACTTTTACATCAATTTTCCTAACTCTGATTTTTTTGAATTTTTTACCACTTAAGGGCCTATTTTTTCCATGATGATCCTGCACATACTCTTATCTCTTTTATTTTGTTCGTTTAAGCATTTCAATTATGTTTTCACATTTTAAAGACCTTCAATTTAATCATTGTAAAAGCTATTATTCACACGCAACAGTCCTAGATCCTAACATCAGATCATGATAGGATAGATCTTCAATGAAATGCTAGCTTGAATCATGAAACCCTACATCATAATTTTTAGCACAAAAACAAACATGATGCATGAAATATTTGACATGATTCTTGATGCTTGATGCTTGAATAATGCTCTAGAATGCTTGATAATATACTATTGAAGACTCTTGAATGCTTCCTTGATCACAAATTTGCTATAATGAATGAATACCTGAGAGCTTGGGGTGAAAATGAGTGAAAGAACCTTGTATTTATACTTAATTATGCAAGAATTCTAGGAGGATAAAATCTTGGAAAAAAAATTGAATTAATTTTGATTTTGGGCCACACAAGACTCATTCACCCAAGGTGGCGAATGAGTCCCGTTAGGCAATTTATGGGACCAAATTTAAAAATTCTTAGAAAGGTGTGAAACCAGGTTTGGGAGCCAAAAAACTAGGTGGGACTCATTCGCCCAAGGTGGCGAATGAGTCCTAGATCACTAAATCTAGGCCACATAAGTTGAAAACACCTAAATTATGATTAGATATTGATCTATGTCAAGATCATCCTTGAAATGATGTATTAAGTGAGGCTTTTAGATGCAAAATAAGGCCAATTAAATCATAAATAGGTCCAATTATTAATGATAACCCAAGAAAGTGTGAAAGTGTGTTACAAAACTTTACAACACTCTGAATAAGGTAGGATTAAGGTTAAAAAGATATTTATTAGGTTCAGTTAATTAATGAAACCTTACAAAACTGTGAAAGACTGATACAACACTTTACAACACCTCAACAAGGTACAAATTAAGTAGATTAATTGACAAGGTCCCAAGACCTAATGTGAGTGTGTTAGACACATTACAACACTAAGTCTAGACATCATTAAGCTCAGTTTTATAAGGAGGGCCCAACAAAGTATGAAATTGTCATCAATGACATTTTTTGACACTACAGAAAGATAGATTCATAAGGTATCATGATAATTTTTCTATTAATTATGATTTTGAAGAATTCATAAATCCTAATGTTCATGAAAGACTTGTGTTGGAGATAGATCACTCTGAAAGGAGACTCTTTTTATTTTGGTACTATGGGAATGAGGGGTCACATAAAGGGGCATCTCAAAAGATGGTGATAGATGAATTTTCAAAAATGATTATTTATAGGCATTCTATATTCTTCCATAGAGGTCAAATTATTTTCCTCATGTTATATTTTATTGATGATGCATTTATATATAACATTCCAAATGGATTTATGAAGGAATTCAAGTATAAGACAATGAATTGTTGGGAATAGGATGCCATTTAATTGCAATCTTAAACATATTTCATGTATCTCCTAAGTCCTTGGAAAGTGTTCCCCAACACTAGGATTAGAAAGAGATTAAATTTGAAAGAAATGAACATGTAAATTGACATAATTTATAATTATTCCTAAATGATAGAAAAATGTGGGGACGCTCAAGAAGAGCTCCTGCAAAATAGGAGCACATGGGGCGCCCACATGGAAGGTGGAACCCACCTTGCTTAAGTTAATTGTTTGGAGGATTGATAGCACTTCAGTAATGCATGTAAAGATCCTAAAAGTTAGGGATTGATATTTACATGAGTGGAGTTTAGTTTAGTTTAGTTCAATTTAGTTTAGTTCAGTTCAGTTTCGTTATGGTTCAGTTATCTTCAATTGAATGTAGTTAATTTGATTTGAATGCTAGTTGACTTCAGTTGACTTGAGTTGCATGACTGATGACTTCAGTCACATGATAGATAATGGGTGGATACATTTAGTTAAGTGGGGATGATAAATCATGCATAATGTTTTCATGAATTGATGGAGAGATATGTTTTAGTTAACTAAGATTGACTTGGACCCACCTTGGGTACCCAAGTTGGCATCTTTGAGTTAACACCATTTGCATAAGAAAATATTTTCAAGGCTCAGTTAAGTGGGCCCATTCTTTGGCGCCAACTTTGAGGTGATGCTTACAAGATATTTTCTTGACCAACAACCAGTTAATTGTTTATTTTTGGGTGCCTAAATTGAGAAGACTTTGGTTTTGACTTCATGTTACAGTGTGGAACTCTACTTGCACAATCTAGGCATGGTCTTTTGTGAGGAGCTTTATGCTCTTGTATTTGATAACTCTTATGAGTTGAAGTTCTCATTAATTGTCTATTTTATTGGAGCAATCACATAAGAGTTTGGATTAGGTTCGTAGGTTGATCTTGTGCATGTGAGAGGGTTTGAAGCATGGCATTGGATGTGTGGATTCATGCTTGGTCACATGGAATGCATGGATAGCTTGTGCTGCAAAAAGTGTATGAGAGTTTTGTGTAGGTTGTGAAGAAGGATTGTTGAAGGAAAGGAAGCATATCAATCAAGGATTGATACAGTATTATTGTAATCTTGTTCTAAGGTTAAATAATACAAGAACTATTGATTATGGTGGAGTTTTTTTCCCAAAAAGGTTTCTTCATGTATATGTTGTATCACTTCTAACTTCTTGTCTCACTCTTCTAAAATATTTTGTCTCTTAGTACAATTGGTAAAATTTATCTAAATAGATTAATCATACATAAATAATTGTGACAAAGAACACTTAATTAAATCTACAATTACATAGGTTTACAAGTTTTAAGCTATGATTTCTCCTTCATTTTTCAACATTTCATATTAGAGCTAACAGTTGGGTATAGTTTAGGACACATTTCTCTTAAAAGTTTAAAGTTTTTTGGTTGTAGTGGGAGCTTGTACTATTTTGTTATTACAGATTTGTAAAAGAAGCATGTTAAAATGTATTTGGGTTGATGGTTGTAAGACTTGGTATGGCATGGTCAATCCTTGAAAGGAAAGGCCTGGTAAGAGAGGAGCTCTTCCAGGTGGTAGGGGGGTAGTTGGGTTAAACTAGTTCTTGGGTTGGAGTTAGTGGATTAACCTTTATTGGTCTTTAGCACATGGTTTTGTGCTAGTTGTATTGGTCCATGGTTTTGGAGCTCATGGTGTTGAGGCCATGGATGATCTTCATTTAGGAGATGGTTATCACGATGTCATGGATAGCTTAGTTACATGTTTTAGTGGGAGCTTTTGATAGTGATGGTTTAATGTTTATCTTGTTTCCATGTATAGCTTGGTATCATAGTTCAGTGGGAGCTTTGGTAGGATATGGTTATCTTCATGTGATTCGAAGAGGTTTTAACATCTTGTTTCATGGAGGACCCTTAGAGTCTTTGATAAAGGTGTTATTGCTCTTCCTTTGGAGAGGATGTAATTCTTTTTGGTTTTGAGTATTAATCATTTTCTTGGAGCTTCATGATTATGCAGGTTGCATTTGAAGTTGGCATGGATTGATTGGTGGGTGCTCATGGATACTAGAGAGACTTGGGTTAGGTTGGATATTTCTTATGTTAATAGATATGTGTTGGAATGGTTACTTGTTATAAAAAAAATTCAATAGTAAAGACCGAGGAGCCTACACCTGAAAATGGATGTGAGTCCATAGAATTGATGATAAGGTTTTTCTTTATTGAAAGCCTATATTGCTTGGTGTTGTATGCACAAGACAATCTTGTATCCCACACTTGGTCTACTTGGCAGGTAAGTGATCTAGGAGGTTTTTCTCGCCTGATTATTAGATGCATTATTTATATGTATCTTGTGTTCTCTTATGAATTAGTCTTGAAAATTGAGTTTTGAGGGATTGTTGAGAAGTAGATTCATGATTTTATGTATTTCCATTGTTCTCCTTGCAATCTTGAACTTGAGTCAGTTATGAGGATTTGGGTAGGAGAGGTACAAGAGATAGTGGATTTGGGCATATTCCCTTTTGTTATGGGAATGTTTGGCTAAGTTTGATCTACTTTCTATGAGAGGTTTACATCTAAGTTCTTCCATGTTTCATTATATTTTAATGGTTGGATGTTGATATCCTTTCAGTTTGGGAGTGTTGAAGGAGATCTTACTTTACACAGATTGGCACATGTTAGTGTGGTATAAGAACATGGTTTGATTTGCACATTCTCTCTTTGTGGGAATATTATCTTCTTCTTGATGGTTCTTGTGTTATGAGATGTTTTTTGCATATCATTGTATGCTTCTTTGACACCATGGTAGAGGAGTTAGCCACCTCCTCTATGTGAAGTGCTAGAGGATGACTTGTTAATGTGGTGATCTTGTTTTTAGACTTGAAATTACATGTACAATGGGAGTTCTAGAAGGTATATGTGTTTTGTATGAGAGGGGCACCTCTCTTGGACTAGTTACACTTTACTACAATGAGTTACTTCAAAGGTTTTTTTATCGCATGTCTATGTGTGTTATTACCTTCAAGTCTTATTTTGTAGGATGGTTGATATACATGGAATTTTTGGTAGATTTGGGTGGTTACGTTGATAGCATGAAGTTCTACCTATGATAGTTTGGTTACAAAGACTTGGGAAAGTTATTTATTGAGAAAGTTGACACTTTGATCAATACTACAAATAAGTACTCTTGGTGCAAAAAGACTATTGGCCTCAAGAGTCCTATACTTGATTTATAATAAGGATTCCTTGTTTAGAATAATTGCAATGTATAATTTCAAGTGGGAGAATGTTGGGAATTGTATTCCATTTAATTGAAATCCTAAACATATTTCATGTATCTCCTAAGTCCTTGGAAAGTGTTCCCCAATACTAGGATTAGAAAGAGATTAAATTCAAATGAAATGAACATGTAAATTGGAATTTATAATTATTCATAAATGATAGGAACATGTGGGGACACCCAAGAAGAGATCCTACAAAATAGGAGCACATTGGGTGCCCACATGGAAGGTGGAACCCACCTTGATTAAGTTAATTTTTGTAGGATTGATAACACTTCACTAATGCATGTAAAGATCATACAAGCTAGGGATTGATATTTACATGAGTAGAGTTCAGTTCAGTTATGGTTCAGTTATCTTTAGTTGCATGTAGTTAGTTTGAGTTGAACACTAGTTGACTTTAGCGTACTTGAGTTGCATGACTAATGAATTCATTTACATGAAAAATAATAGGTGGATACATTTAGTTAAGTGGGGACGATCAACAATGCATAATGTTTGCATGAATTGATGGAGAGATATGTTTTAGTTAACTAAGATTGAATTGGGCCCACCTTGGGCACCCAAGTTGGCATCTTTGAGTTAATACCTTTTGCATGAGAATATATTTACAAGGCTTAGTTAAGTGGGCCCATTCTTGAGCACCAACTTTGAGTTGATTCTTGCAAGATATTTTCTTTACCAATGATGACCAACGATTGGTCAAGTGTTTAGTTTGGGGTGCCTAAATTGAGGAGAATTTGGTTTTCACTTCATGTTATAGTGTGGAACTCTACCTACACAATCTAGGCATGGTTTTTTGTGAGGATATTTATGATCTTGTATTTGATAACTCTTATGAGTTTACATGCTTATTAATTGTCTATTTTATTGCAACAGTTGCATTAGAGTTTGGAGTAGGTTAGTACGTTGAGCTTGTGGATTTGTGAGGGTTTGAAGCATGGCATGGGATGTGTGGATTCATGCTTGGTCACATGGAATTCATGGATAGCTTGTGTTGTAGAAAGTGTATGAGAGATTTGTGCAGGTTGTGAGGAAGGATTGTTGAATACAAGGAAGCATATCAATCAAGGATTGATACAATATTATTGTAATCTTGTTCTAAGGTTAAATAATACAAGAAATATTGATTTTGGTGGAGTTTTTTCCAAAAAGGGTTTCTCCATGTATATGTTGTGTCACTTCTATCTTCTTGTCTCATTATTCTACAATCTTTTGTCTCTTTCTACAATTGTTAAAATTGATCTAAAGAGATTAATCATACAAAAATAATTGTGACAAAGAACTCTTAATTAAATCTACAGTCACATAAGTTTACAAGTTTTAAGCTACAATTTCACCTTCATTTTTCAACATGAATAACTCCAAATAGTTCATCATATCCCTACATAATAAGTTGTTTATGTACGAGCTGAAATATAGCTCATGGAACATGTCTGAGTGACTCAAGAACTCATGCTTCCAAGATAATTTGCAAGGAAAAATAAATTCCACAAGCAAATAGAAACAACCTTTCACAAGAGAGAAATGGTAGAAATATAATGCTATGATTAAGATGCAAGAATGACAAACTGAATATGGCATAGTACATATGATGCCTTGCTTATATAACCAAGGAAAGAGATAAGATTAGACAAGATCGTGACAAATGTCTTAATCCTATTGGATGTGACAACTAACTAACTACCTAGGAAATGATGCATAGATAAAATAAGGCTTCTAAAAAAGACAACTCATCCTTCTAGAAGGAATCTTATACCCTACATAAAATTAACATGTGAATATGGTCCCTAATTACCTAGTGACATAAATTACTAGGTACAAGACATTTATACATACCAAAACCCCGCATTAAGTGCAACTTAGGAGAGAAAATTATTATGCAAATATGCAATGATGGTTCCTAGATATGAGGCCATGTTAGGTACCCATGTACAAGTGCAAATACAATCTCTCACAAATGGAGAAAAGGAGAAAAGTGAGTCAGAAAAAATCCTCCCCAAAAGGGAGATAAAATATAATAATGATATCCATCATAAATCCAATCAATCTCCATCCACACAAAGGATGAAAAGAGAGACCATTCAACTCCTTCATAATGAGATAACTTTTTGAAAAAGAAGCACTGGAAGTACACTGTGGAGTACCATTGGAATCCTTAATTCGACAAGCAAGGAAAGATAATTTTATTTGCTAGAAACCACATTAGAGTCACTGAAAGACTGAAGTTCAAAATCATGATAAAGCAATAGAATACTCAATGCCATAGAACACTAGAAAACTCACAAACTAGCATAACTCTAGAATCTATCAAGCAACAATTGATTAACAAATGATTTGGAACTAAAATGAAGTGCAAAAAATATGCAAACCTAATGCACACAAAAAAGAAATAGCACATGCACTGATAAATGTTCACATCTTCCTCCATGATGAAAAATAACCTCAGATCTATGTAGAGGATAGAATCAACTTTGTGACAATATAAATTTTTCAAAAAATAGACACCATATTCTCAAGTTAAGAATTTTTGAAAAAAAGGGAAATTGTGCCATTGACAATGCATACATGACCCTTCTAATTTTATTTCTGGGTAATTTACTTGTTTCATGCAAAAACTAATGGATACCTAGATAGTATTTTGATGCAAAAACAAAACCTAGAAATATTTTTTCGATCCAAAAAGTAGAAGATGAAAAAATAAATTTATTTTGACCTTTAACCTATAGAAAAATGATGTATTCAACTTGCTTTTTGGACATAATTTTTCTTTAGATATGTTCAAGAAATGTAAAATATAAAAGATACCTATATGAGATTTCAACGCTGGCTACAAAACGCAGAAATCTTTTTTTCTCACAAATGAGTGGAAGCTAGATTTTTGAAGCAAAAATGAAAATGGCTCCAATAAAAATGGCTAGATTTTAAACCCTCTTAGTTTGACAAAATATTCCATATTTTGACGAAAAAAAATTTGATCTTGACTTTCTCTGATGCCTTGGATTCAATGGTGAGGTTCTCAAGACCCTAACTTGCACCCAACAAAACTTTCATACCAAGATTGGTCCCTCAAATCAAGGAAGAATTTTGAAACATTGAAGCTCTAATACCATGTAGGAGTTGAAATATAGCTCATAGAACATGTTTGATTCAATCAAGGACTCAAGTTTCCAAGGTCATTTGCAAGAAAAAATAACTTCCACAAGCAAAAACCAATAACAACCTTCCATAAGAGAGAAATGGCATAAATATTATGCTATGATTAAGATGCAAGAATTCTAAACTAGATATGGCAAAGTACATATGATTCCTTGCTTATATAGGCAAGGAGAGAGATAGGATTAGACAAGATCATGACAAGTGTCTTAATCCTATCACATTTGACAATTAAATAACTACCTAGGAAATGATACATAGATAAGATAAGGCCACATTGCTGAAAATGGAAAATCAAAATCTCCTAGAGATTGATGTAGAGCATAAGCCAAAGACCCATGTATCTCCTCTGAAGATGTATCCTCTAAATGATGATCCAAAGTATCCACATTCATGTCAAAATGTGATGACTGATCATGTAGAGAGTGAGCAAGCGGGTCAAAGTATTCCCTCACAATAATTGAAGAAGAATCATTTTCATCAAAGAGAAGATGAATATACTCAATAATCTTTCCCAAATCTACAATATGTGTCTCCATAAAAAAGTCTGAAATACATATCAAGAGATCATCCAAGCTAAATCAGGAAGACTATAGATATCTTGCAGTTGCAAGAAGTCATTGGAATATTTCAAAGAAGAAATTATAAACTTAGAAGTAGCAATAGTAGATGCAATTAAAAAAGAGTGATCTTAAAAGACAAGATGTATGTCCTCAGTAGTATCATCTAGATCCAAGATGAGGGAATCTATAAACAAGCAAGAGATGTCTGGTAGAAATTAGTTCCAATGAACTAAATCCATAAGACATAATTGATCCTACTGCAATGTATCGCTTGAGGTTCTCGACGAATCATCTCTAGAATTTGAATTTGTAACAGGTGATGTTGATGTAATCTCAACATGAGGATGAGAAGAAAGAGAAGTCTTTGTGTCATTTAAACGTTCAAGACATGCATAATACTTAATCTCCTATAAAGTATCATCATCATAGGGTATATTATTTGCATCATTAAGTGGAATGACGCAATCTACAACAGGATCATTTGGGAATGGAGAAACATGAGGGTCTCCAAAAATCTCCCAAATATTAGTCCAAACTATGTAGGGACATTCAATGCCCACTATAGACAAGAGAGTGTCATAATCAGCATGACAACCAATTATTCCTATTACATGATCAATTCTATTACCCCAAACATTCTTCTTATTAGGTGTTTTTGGTTAGGGCATGAGTCCATAAAGATAAGGAAAAAGTCTTAGCCATCTGAGATGGCTTAAAATGTCTTTTTTCTAGACTCATAATTAGCCTTATCCAAAACTATCACAGAAGGATGAGTAGAAATCCCATGATAAAATCCTCCAATGATTACAAAAGAACACCAAAAGAGAAAATCAATACACTCCCACCCTTTTCATTAGTATCAAAGATCACCTCCCCAAATATTATAAGGTTGGCACTTTATAATTTAGTACGTTTACAAAGCCTTTTCTAGGATACAATGCTCAATAGGATATAAATAGCTAAAATTACAAATTCTGATACAAAATGAATTTGAGAAAAAATATAGAAAAAATAATCTTTTGGCTATGGAGTGCTCTTCAAGACCCCTACTTGTTTATGAAAATCAAAGCACCAAGGAAAAAGTTATGACCTATTGAAGAAATTAGCACAAGACAATTTCAACCAAAAATACTTGGTACAAAATGGAAAAAAATATTTTTGATACCTCTATAGATGGAAAGTGCTCATCTCCAACTTTCCAATGATATCTTATTTGTTGAAATCCAACACTTGAAGAAAATTTTATGATTTTTTGAAAAACTCGCTAAATTTAGCATGCATGAAACAAGTTTTCTACCAAAAAAAGTTTACTTCTAATTTGATTTCTAAAAATCTATTCACAATGAGTAGACAATAACAAAAACAGAGAAATATTTTTATGTGAAGAAAAAAACCTAGAAATCATTTTTTGATCCAACAAGCAAAAGATGAAAAATGAATTTTTTTTAACCTTTAGGCAAGAGAAAAATGACACCCGACGAGCTACTTTTTGTACAACAATTGTTTTCAGATCTATGCACCCGAGATATACAAAATCAAAAACATACCCAGTTGATATTTTGATCCTAGCTACAAAAATTAGAAATCATTTTGTTCACAAATGAGTGGAAGCTATATTTTTGAAGCAAAAAATAAAGAAGGGCTCCAATGAAAAAGGAATTTCTTCAAACCCTTGTCTGCAACTATGTCAAACGATCTCCAATTTGTATGAAACAAAAGCCAAATCACACTTTCTCGAGCCTTTTGGATGTATTGGAATACTAAAAAATTCTTCTAGTATAACCAAAAATGTTGCAATCACTTGGATCTCACAAAACACATATGCAAAATAAAGAGGTAATTAAATATTTGCAAATCCTTTCTGATTCTCCAAATTGTTCAAGAATATAAGAGAAGAGCATACAAGAATTTATAATATTTTTACAAAAAACCCAATCTCTCAATAAGGAATCTAAGAAATTAGATTTCTCAGAACGAAAGTTCTGATACCATGTTAGAAATTTGAAATAGATTGAATAACCCAAGGAATTTTTTAAGAGAAAATCAAAGCTACATAAACTAGAAAAACATAAGAATGCAAACCAAGACTCTGAAAGATTATGCAATGTCAATGTGACAAAATTGAATTATGAGCTTCCAAGCTAAAAAGAAACAATGCAAATGTGCATGAATGGATGCAAGATTATTGCAAGAATGGATGAAAATACAAGCTAGGTAGTGAGTTTATATAGAATTTAGGAGAGGAGGTAGGTGGAAAATCCAACCACAAAAAGTAGATATGGACCAGCAAAAGTGGATGATGCCCCCAAAAGTGGAAAGTGGTTCCATCGTTTAAGGAAGTGGAACCTCATCACTTATCTCCTAGTTATTAGAAAATAAACTCACTTTATTATCCTAAGAAAACTTAATTAAATGTACAAAAAGCCTAGGACTAAGGGAAAATAAATTAACCCACTAAGAAAATAGAAACCTACACCAACAGTTGTCTTTTGGGTACTTAGAGTACCATGGAATTATTATTCCTATTATATGGCCACTCTACTGCTATATTTTGGATCCTATAGACCAATCCAAGAGGCTAAAAAATACCACTTAGATTGAGGTAATGTTTGGGTCTTTGGTTATGCATTTTCATGATATGAATCTTAATAGTGTAGATATGAATAATTTTTTTTTTCCAAACGATGTATTTTCTATGGTAGAAGATAGAATGGTTGTTATGAAATTCTTTTTAGTAGAAAAAATTAGATTCATAGCATTATCAATTGTACTAGAAGTCTCAAGTATCGATTGCTTATTGATAATGCATTTTTTGCTATAGAACCCAAACACTATTTATCATATAGAGAGAGCTTGTTTTGGAAGTGTTTTATGGTGGAGAAATTCAATAGCATATTTAAATCACTTGATTTAGTAGAATATATAATAAGATTCTTTTATACTAACATTTTGAAGATTTTATTGAGTTATTAATGTATGCTAGCTAGAGGACTCAAGGAATTCATATATTACCATCATAAGGGCTTTTGGTTTGCAATATCAATGTTTATATTTTGGTGGGTTTTTTTGTTATTATGTGATTTAATTCTTTGACCCTCTTATGTGCAAATACTAATCCAAAATGGATCCTAAAATCCCAACAATCAACCTTCTAGCAACAACAAAGTTAAAAGCAATTTATGATGTTACTTGTAGGGAGTTCCTCTACAACTTTAAAATTCATACCTTTGATAAATATTGCATGATTTTCTAGTCTAGATTGCTAGGTAAAAATTTTCATATTGAATTCTCTTTCATCAAAGGTATAGAGCACAAGTAGGTTTCTAAAAAAAAATCAAGATGCTTGAAAGAAAGATACAACATCAAAGATGTATAGGATTATATTCTATTAGGAAGATTGAAATGAATGGATATTTTGGGTATCGAGAATTTTAATCACCATGGTTAAAATTTCTTGAGGACAATAATTTTCTACAAGTGAGGACTTTTCATGTCCCTTTTTTTTAATCTTCTAAAAATAGAAAATTGACATTTTTAGTAAGTTGGGTTTCCAAAAATATCAAGTTAGGTCCTACACTGGAATTGGGAAATTTTTTATTTTTCAAGAAGAAGTAATTGAGTCATTTTAATAATGGATAAATTAATAATTTAAAATGTTTTTTTGGAGCCGAAGGTAGTCATGGTTTTTTGGGAAAAAGTAAGTAACAATTGATTTCAGGTTGTAAAGTAGTGCATGTTAATGGTTTTTATTTTTGGAAAATTAGATTGGAGCTTTTTGAAGTTGGTTTGAAACCTAGCATAAAAAGTTACACTCTTGGAACACAAAAATATTCCTCTTGGGCATGGGATTTGGGTACCCAAGTGGTTGTTGGGTTTTAATTGCCTTGTTTTGGCTTCTTTCAACATTCTATGTTTTCTTCCTTTAATACATAGGTTTTGGCTCTCATGAAAAAGCCAATAAACCATTGTGGGAATAATCTTTGAGGTTGGAAAAAAAATGAGATTTGGACTCAAGGATAGTGGATCTAAGGGTCTACATGTGCAATTCACACAAAAATTGCATTAGTACTAACGTTTACTTCATTGTGTTGGTTTTTGGTCAAGAAGTTGGCAGGGTTAGCAGTTTGGAGTGCTCATATTTTGGTATTGATTTTGTTTACTATTGTTATAAATTTTGTAGAAGATTATAAGATTTTTTTTAATGCATTTTCTTTCCTTAGACTCTATAAGAAGTTTTTGATATTTTTGTAATATAAGCTATAGTTGATTTGTTGAAGATTTAAGTATTATTTTCTTTTCTAAATAATGTAATTTGCATAAAAGTTATTGGTTTTCTTTGCTTTTGTTATTAAATTTTTATTTTTTTAAAAAATATGCATTTTCTATATGAAGGTGTGGTTTTTCCATTGGCACAATAATTAATGATAAATTTTGAGTTTGTAGCTAAAGTTTCATTGCACTCGTTTTCTCGTTTTGGTTTTTTTGGTAAAATATTTAACTGGAGATTACAATTTTTTTATGAGGGATATTACACAAGGTCTAGTGTAGTATGTTATGCACTAGGTGTGCACCCATAAAAAGGTGGCAGATGGGAAAGTCACACGAGGTCTACAAGCATCCCATACATAAACCAGACCAAAATTTATACTCCCTGATAACTTTGATAAGGTGCCACAAAATGGTCAATATGTTATGCCAACACTACACTAAGTTAGAATACATTAAATAAAAGTGAAGAAAAACATCAATGTCAACATCACACTAAGTTCAATTCCTATGAAAAAGTGGAATAAAATTCCAAATGATAATGCCAATGTATGCCCCCACTTTAAAGAAATTGCTAAACAACATGTGAGAAATTACATTAGAGTAGAAAATGATAAATTCCAAATGATAAAAAGGACATGAGAGCTTATTTGTAAAGCTCTATTCCAATGAAATGATTCTTGATAAATTTATGTCATGAAGAGATGTTTCCCCCAAATTTAATCTTAGAGATAACACATAAGGGATCCATAGGTTTGGGGTTAGCATATTTATTTGATATAATGATGTAATAGAGCTCAGAACCATCATCATTCCCCAAATATGCATATAATAAAAAACACAGTGGAAGAATGAAACATAGAGAGTGAAATAAAAGAAAAGATTTTGGGTCAACATGGAAGAAACGTAAATATCTCAACACCTTGCATCATCCTCAAAAGGAAAACACAAGATAAAAAAGAAAATTGTTTGTGACATATAGAAGAATTGAAGACACAAATAGAAGAATTTCATGATAGATTCTATTCCTTTATATCTTTTCACCAACTAAGTAACAAGGCTCATCCAAATAAAATCTCACAAATGTATAAACACACTGAGGAGCAGAGTACGGGGGACCACATTACACACATGCAATCAGAAAGAACATAGAAATAAAATAAGACAAAGAAGTATGTCACATGGGATTCAACCTATAGAAGGTTATCCACAACTCAATCTTGCTCATTATATACGTAAGGCAAACAACTAGCCAAAGGAACAATGACAAGTGTCCTAATAGGAGCATCACTAGGTTCAATGTGTGGCACTTCACTCTTATTAAGAGTATCATCACAGTTGTCCCCATCCAAAGTCAAACAAGTGGAAAATAAAAAATTCAATTCACCATGCAGTACTTCATCAATATTAGCAAATCATCATCATCATCCAAGTTAATCATAACAAAAAGTTTAATGAAAATTTCCATTGTACGTTCTTTATTTTGTTGTGTTGAAGATATAGGGGTTTCACATTATTGTGAAGGTGGGGGATCATCATGTATTGTTTGAGTTGGTGTTTGATCTTGAGTTAATTTTTTATTTTCTTCTAATTGATGAGAAAAGTATGACATCTACCCCTATGCTCTTTATCATTTCTTTTTCTTCATGTAAGACTTTAAGATTGTGAAGGTGTAGGAGTGGTTTTATCAACCATTGGTCTCTTATCTTCCCTTAAAGGAGGAATGGAAGGGACCTCTGAGGGTTGGGAAACCACTTTCTTTTTTAGGTTTATAAGCTTGCTTCATTTTAGGAGGCACAAAAGGAATTTTTGGTTGCCTCTTGGTCCTTTTTAGGATATATGTTGTGAAACAACATCATACTCATTTTGATTATTTAGGAGAGCTTTGGTTTCAAGCATAGTATCATCCATAATGATTGGGGTAGGAGGAACAACCATAGAGATTTTCGTTTCAAGTGGGATATTCGCAAGGGATAACTATACTATATACTTTTCTTTGAACCTTGGATATGATTTTAAAAAAATGTTCACAAGATGTAATAGGTTCCATATATTTGGGTTAAAATAAATCTAATGAGAAGTTCCCACATGAAGAGAATGGATTAAACCCACTATGATTCATTGTAAGAAAATGGTTGTCAAATATAAATTTCAAGCATTTGTGAATGACTGATGGGATTCCATTCATGGAGCATAGCCATGGATAGCCTAAATTCACACAAAAATGGTCTGACATCAAAATGATGGAGGATGATACATTTAATTGTTCAGTCCAACTCTTAATGGAAGAGTAATCAAACCAATTGTAGGGCAAGAAAAACCATCATGTGTTTTTATACATTCTTTTGATTGTTCATATGAATATTGGTATTAGTTCATACACAAATAATAATTCCTTGATGATAAAATTCTCTACATATATGGGAAAAATTAATATCCCATTTGTAGGCTTGTCATTGATTCATTCAAAAATGAAAAGAGGACCATCAAGTGCATGCTCAATTATATCACTATGTGAGAAAGCAATGTTAGGTGACAAGTTGGTTTGACCCTTATGAGCTTTAACATCAATCAATCTTACCATAGATTGTATGCCATCCTCATTATCACTCTTATCATCATTAGTCTTATAAATATTCATAACATAATTCTTGTTATTGCTAGCTTTCACAAATTTGATAGAATGATTCAACATTGGGTTGGTAAATATATACAAGTTTTTGTTGGTTGGGGCAACATAATTATTTCATTTATCATTGACACAACCCAATTGGATGTGATTAGAACCAATGGCGTCTTGCACGATATGCTTAAGATATATGTATCATTTTGTATCATGTCCATTGTGTCTATGAAATTGGAAAATGACATTTTAGTTATAGTTTCAAGGTAAAGGCGTATTGGTATTAAGACCTCTAGTGAGAGGTGTGTTAAATAAGTTCTTACTCATGAGTTATAACATAATAGAATGGAGGGAATCATGTAATGTGGTGAATTTCCTATTCTTATCCCTAAATTGATATATAATTTATTTATTTTTTGTGGCAGCCACTTGAGATTCAACACTATGATTTTCTTAGGAAGGTTTATGAATATAAAGCCCTTGTTTTGTTTCTTGAATGGTTGAAAATTATTATGAGGCATGGGTTCAAAATTTTTAGTATGGTGTACCGTAGAAAAATGGATCATTGAAATTTTTATGGTTATTTAGGTCTTTCTCTTGTGATGTTTGACTCATCTTCCTTTGATTTAATGTTGTAATGTAACTTAAGCATTCACATTAGGTCCTAAACATTCAAATTATGATGTCTTGTGAAGGTTTTGTGAAGTGTTGTAATACATTTCTACATTTTTCTAGACTCTTCTCATTACAATTCACCTAAGAATCACCTTTTCATCACTTATAAAGTCCTATTTTAGAGTATTGTAAAGTCTTGTAACAAGATTCATGCTTTTCTAGACTTGTTATCACTATTTACACCTTTCTTATGCTTTATATGGCCCCTTTATGCACTCATAAGACTTAATTAAGTGTATTTTTGAATGTAAACCTAACAAACAACATTAAATGCAACTTAATTCTTGACACCTGCTTACAAGCCCATGGTGGAATCCATTCACCATGGGTGGTGAATGAGTCCCTCTTGACTCCAATTTCAAAATAATTCAAAATTTCTTTTAGGTTTTTATTCAAAAGGACCTTATGTCAGCCTATGATGAGGTATTATTGGTTAATTAGGGCATAAGTGTGTATTCAAATAAGTGTTTTTCTATCCATTTTACATCTAATACTTTCAAGAATTCATTAAGTTCACTCATTCACTAATTACTTTCAAGCATCATTCAAACAAGAAAACATCAAGCATCTTGGAGCAACCATTGGTATATCTTCAGATTTCTTCAACAAGGTTGGTGAGTTTAGGACACATGCATGTTGTTTATTCATCATTCCTTGCTCATTTCATCTCATTTATTTATTAAGGGTTTGATTATCAAAGTGGGATTTGACCAAGGAAAATCCCTATACTCTAACCCTTAACCATGTTCCCCCTTTTGCATGTGTTTTTGTAGACTTTTGTATGCACATTTTTCAAGAAATTAGGTGTTGAAAGGTGGTCAACAATTCAACAAAGTGTTTCAAGTCAACTAAACCCTATTTCAAGCTTGGAGACAACCTTTAGTTTATTTTCTACAACTTTGACTCCACCAACTCGAGAAGAAGACAACTACAGATCTAGAGCTACAAAATTGACCTTTGATTTCATAGATTTTTGGAGGAGGACTAATTCGCTGTCAGTGGTGAATGAGTCCCACCTTAGGGTTGGAAAATTTCATTTTGTTTGAATCTAGTTCCTGACTGTCAGAAAGAAATTTCAAGTGTTTTTTATTAGTAGAAGGACTGATTCACCATTAGTGGTGAGTCCCACTGGTGATTCACATTGATTTCAGCTAGTTTTTAGAGCCTTTTGTATTCAACATTCAATTCGTAGGTGCACTCTATTCAACCTCTTTCAATTTTGTTTGTTTTTGTTCATGTTTTAGTTCATTGTTGCATATCTCACTATGTTTTCAAATATTGCAGATTTCATTAGTTTTGCATTCGTAATCAATCAATTTCATAGCTTAGTTACATTTAGATCATTCCATTTAGTCATAATTCCATCTTTCAATCCTTAATTTGAGTGAACCACCTAAATTTCAGGGTTCTATCTCTCTCTTTTTAGGTGAAAGATCCTAAGAGTGCAAGAGAAGCACATAGAGACCCACAAAACCGATGGTTCATTTTAGTGAAACTGCATATTGAACACATTATCTTTTTTATTTCAATTGCATCTTTCATCCTAGGTTTCATTTGCATCAACATTCAAGTAGGTTTTCTTTTGTTTTTGCATCCTAGGATTTCTCAAATTGCATTAGTGAAAGACTCATATAGACTTCATTATTGCATACCAAATCATTAAAAACCTAAAAAAATTGCATTTGCATCCTCATTTTGCATCTGAACATAATTGAATTCATTTTAAATTTTCTAAAAAAAAAATAAAAAATCCATAATTGGACTCATTCACCACCCTAGGAGAATCAATCCAGTTGTATTTTTTGCATTGAATTTTTTGGAATTTTCACAATTTTTCCTGCATTTATGTTTCCTATTACTGTCTTCTTGTTTCAGTTTACAAAATTTTTGTAATTAGAATTTTATTATTCCTATTTTTCATTTGCATTCACCCCATATTTTGTGGTACTTGTATGAGTGTTTGGTGCCCTATTGATAATACTTTAGGGAGATGAAGTTCCAGACTCATGTCTTCCCACGATAGCACTTTCGTTGTGGACCTTGGGATCTCAAGAGCTCCTACTCCTAGTATGGACAAGGGTGCATTAAGCATGGATGCTACCACTAGTATGCCTTTACCTTCACATCCAATGCATGTTGACACAAAAAAAAATCCATTCCACGAGAAAAATTCATTAGTATTCATGAGGATTTTGTACATTTACAACAATATTTAAGTTTTGAAAACATTTCGCCACTGCCATACCTTCCATAGAAAACCTTCAACGCTTGGTTGAAAGTGATGATGGATTACAAATACAACAAACATGTCCCTTCCACATCCCAATCAACATTTTTGTGAGCCAAGGAGGATCTCACATTCCTCCTCCTTCAACCATAGAATCCATACCAACCTATACCACTCATCAAGTTACAACAACCATGCAATAGGTTAGTCATGTGACTCCTTTCGCTATTCCAACTAGCATTCCTAGTTATTTTGTGGCATTGAATGTTCCACCTTCTACCTACACCCCTCTTAGTGTCCCCTTCACTTCTCCTAACATTACATACACTCCATCACCATTCTATCTTCCACCTCATACCACTTATACTGACCCCATCATTACACAACTCTTTAACATCATTTCATCCATGCAACAACAAATATCCACCATTATCCAAAGTCAAAATTCTTCACCAACATATCATGTCCGTAGTAGCCCATTATCTTTAGAGATCTTATGAACATAGATGCCACAGGGAATTGAGATGCCTAGTTTTGAGAAGTACAGAGGTAAAGGAGACCCTATTAATCATGTTAATGCCTATACAAGCATTATGCAATAATTTTTTCCTTGACAATAAACTATTAGCAAAAAAATTTCCTAGGACCTTGAAGGACACTGCATTGGAATGGTTCTCAAACTTACCTAATCATTCAATTTGATCATTTAATGAACTTTTGGATGCATTTATAAGTCATTTCCAAGTCCATATGACTCCCAAAAAGGCAATGGCCGATTTAATGAGATGTAAAAAAAATGCAGATGAAAATGTAACTGACTTCATTTCCCATTATCAGTCATTGTATGCTCAAATTGATGTTAAGATTCCTAATTCACATCTTCAAAAGACGTTTATCAAAAACTTGCACACTCACATTCAGGATAAGTTGAATATGATGAAATTTTCTTCATTCATGCATTTATGCACAACCCTTTGTGACTATCACAACTTGGTTACTAGTCATGATTTGAAGTCCACTTCTAACTGAGCTGAGAAGTCTAAGCACAACAACCAAAACAACATGCAAAACATTAGAAAATTAGACAAAGGCTTCTTACAGTTCAATCCGTCTCCTTTGCAACCAACTCAACTTGTTCAGAGTCAAGTGGTAGTTAAAGCAATGATGCCTTTTACCTATGGGGACCCAAAGAGACAATTTACCCCCTGACCTGATACTCACCATAACACAATGAATCAATTGCTCCAACAAAAAATTATCACTTTGCCTACTATTAAACCACTTGATACCACCAAGCCTTTACCACCCACCTTTAAACCAAATGCTTATTGTTATTTTCATCGCCAAAATGGACATGACACTGAACAATGTAAACGACTCAATCATTTAGTTCAAGACCTCATTGATTCTAGTCATTTGTCCATTGTGAGTGTCAATGATCAAGGAAATAAATCCATTGTACCCCCTAATTAGAATTTACAAATCTTCACCAACCCTATGCCTAAGCACAATGTTTCATTTGTCAAGGCTAGTGAACCTTCAAACACTCATGTGATGAACATTGATACAAATAATGAACAACATGATATTACTCCAAATGTTACCCAAGTTAATCCTATGGATTTAGAAAGTGATCCCACAATAGTGGTTTACAATTTTTGGCCAAATTGGACATTGAAATAATTTTTTTAACTAAATCTTCACTTTTGAGCACCTATAGCAGCTAAACCGTGAGGAATTTGAAGATGATGCAAACTAGAGTTTCCTAAATTTTTTTCTGTAGATTCTAAATATATTTTTTTCAAAATTCTTGGAATCAGATTGTACTTCTTTTTCCATTTCCCTCGAGAACTATTTTTTTTAGAAAACAACATTTTAAAAAAGTGACACTCACCGTATAATGCATAACATTTTTTCCATGAAGGATTAAATTCTAATTCTTTCAAATTTATATTTGTAACTCTGATTTCTAGTGCTTGCACTTGGTTAGATAGTTTTTTATTGAATATTTTTTCTTTAATCAGGTTTCAAAGTCAAACCAATTGCAATTCAGACATAGCGTGATTGTATAACACATAACTTTTTTTGTATGTATCAAAATTCAATTTTATTTTTTTTGTTAGATAAAGGACTTCAATATCTAGTGCACTCATATTTTTCAATTTTTTTTTTTTGATAATTTTCTATTTTTCCACATGTGCAAAACAAAGAGCTTGATTTTTGATGGAAAACCTACATTCACAAGAAATAAGGAATAAATATAATAATAAAATTAAATTTATTTAAAATTATAATTTTTGGGAAGCTTATAATAAGGACTACATACTTACAAAAAATAAATTTTAAATTAATTCATTTGATCCCCCAAAAGGTAAATCAAAAGTGGTTTTTTATCAACATTTTGATAGGTATAAAGGAGACTTCGTTATAGCTATAGTTTAAAACTAGCGGGGTTCTATCCAAGAGGGTTTGATCTAAGGTAGTTTGATCAAACCATCTTCAATTAAAATTTTTTAAATGGAACTTTTTAAGGCTTAAATCATTATATTTTCTAAAAATATGTGATTTCAGCAAAAATCAGAATCTCCCAAAAATTGTAAACCAGCTTTGTGGGAATGATAGACATTGTCCCTCATAAGGGCCCAACCAAAAAATCTCTGGATATTACTTTTTCTTCTCATGATATACTTAAAAATCTTCCCGATGGTCCTCTTTACATAGCCGACACAATCTATGATAAGCCCACTAATGGGATATGAATAGACCCCGCCTGTGGTGAGAATGTGATCACGAAAGAGTTTTTAATATTACATGATCTCTATCAAGATGATTATAATAAACCTTAAACATGGATTAAAAAACATACTAGTTTTGTGTGCCCTACAATCAGATCGATTGTACTCCCCTTACAAATAGGACCCAAAACATTGGATGTAACATTTTCTATTATTCCACAATTCGACTAGTTTCATTTGTGGCTAGGTCATCCTTGGCTTCGCTCAATGAGAGATGTTCCTTCAGTGGTTCACAAATGGTTGAAGTTTTTGTATGGAAATGAGATATTTACCATACACCATAGTGGCTTTAATCCATTGTCCTCTAAAGGTAATTTTTCTTTAGAAGCCTCTTGGCCTAAACCCCTGGAGCCCATCACTCCTTGAAAAGACTTCTTTTTCATTACCTATCAAAAGTTAAAAGCCAAACAAATAGCTGAATTTTTTCTTTGTAACGTGTCCTCGTCCACTTCTACTACTCCTATCCTTGATGAGACCATGCTTCAGCTTGAGTCTGAAACTGAACAAACAATACAACCTCATGAGAAACCAACCATAGACACTTCCCCTTGATCATTTAAATTCCCAAGAGAAAATGAAACCAATCCTATCATGCCTTCTTGCATTAAAAAAGTTTATAAAGCCAAAGAGAAATTGATTGAACCATCTTCTTCAATTTCTTCCGTTCTCCCCCCAAGAAGGAAAGGAACCTATGGTGGATCAACCCACTGTTACACCTCAACAACTTAAAAATAAAATTAAAATAAATCACGATGCTAGGGAGCATAGGCATTGTCATCATCTCCTTGCTCGTCAAATGCAAATAAAAAATAGCAAAGAAAAACAACCTCCAAATTTGATAGAAGAAATACATAATCACCCTCCTCCTCTTGACCCACCACAAGATAGTATGATACAACCATTACAACAAAACAATTCGATACAACAGCCACCACTCCTGATCCACCCTTGGAAATTGCTCTCCATCCTCCTGTTGTGATTAACCTAGATGATGATGATGAGGAGGAGATAACTAAAATAGATGAATTGCATAATGATCTAAACTCTTTATTTTCATCTACCATGAGCATAAATGATACATCTACTACACCAAGTGATGAACCTGACACTTCCCCTAGTTCGACACTTGCAATTCTTCCTTTGGACAGTCAACTTCCCTCATAATATATTGAACATGATTGGGAGGTGGATGACTTGTTAGATGGTTGAATTGCATTTTCCTTGCTAGCCTTTTTACATTTACTTTTTTCTTTTTCTTTTCTTTAGTGTGCTTGTATGTGTGTATTGTGTTCCCCTGTCATGTGCATTTGATGTTCTCTCTCTTTGTGTACTTCTATTTGTCCCTCTATTCTTCTATATGTCATACATTTTGCATTTTCTTTTTCAATTTTGTTTTGTGTTTTCCATTTGGGGATGATGCAAAGTGTTGAGACACCCTATGTCTCTTCCATGCTGACCCAATAGGTCCTTTTCTTTTTTTCTTTTTGTTTTCCCTTTGGGGATGACACAAAGCATTGAGATGCCCTATGTCTCTTCCATGTTGACCCAATTGGTCCCTTTTTCCTTTTTCCTTTATTTTTTTCTTGTGTTTTTCCTTTTGGGGATGATGCAAGGCATTGAGACTAAAATGTCTCCTTCATGTTGACCCAAAAGATTTTCCTTTTCTTTCTACCTTTTTTCTTCACTTTTATTTTTCCTTTTAGGGACAATGCAAAGCATTGAGACCACAATGTCTCTTCCAAGTTGACCCAAAATGAATTTTTCTTTTGTTTTCGCTCTCTTTGTGTCATTCTTCCAGTTCTATGTGCTTTAGGGAATGATGATAGTTCTAAGCTCTTTAATCAAAAAATTGTCGCAACAAACATACTGACCCCAAATCCATAGATCCCTTCCATGTTTGGTTTGTTCCTTTCTGGGGGCAACCATCCTTTATTTTGTTTTCTTTTTCATTTACATGAAGTAGCCTAACTTAGAAACATATGACTTGGAGTAAGGGCTTTCCAAGTTGACTCTCATGTCTTGTTTTTCTTTTTTCATTTCTTTCCTTCGCTACTTTAAATTAATTGCTCACAGAATGGTGTGTAGCAATTCCTTTAAAGTGGGGGGCATAAATTGGAATCATTTCATTCACATTCTTGGTTCCTAGTGTAGCCTTTTCGCTTCATACGATGCATTCATCACTTTGTGGATAACATTGGGTGTGATGTCCTTTATAAGTGTGATCTATCTTAGCATATTGCCTTTCTCTTAGTGGCCTGATGCGACACACTACATCCCCTAAGTTGTGAATATACTATTCTTTGATTGGTCCTCTCTTGGAGATGTGAGACATAATGTTCCCTAAGTGATAGACTTGGCATAAAATTAATAAGAATCCTTTGAACATCTTTTATATTTTTCATTTTTCATTTTATATTTTACATCTTTTCCACCTTGCATAACACAACTTGCATGCTTGTGGTACCTTTGCATTTGTTCATGAGTTCTAAGAATACAAAGCTTTGCTTGTCTCATGAAGCATGAACTAACATTTTCCTTTGTGGTTCCTTATTAAAGTTATTAGGAGGTATAACTTTGGTATGGTTGAGCGGGAAGCCCATTTTGAGGCATGACTTTCCCCATAGCCACCTATATATTTGTGAGTGTATACCAAATAGTGTATGTTTCTCACCTTTTGGGTCTTCTCACTCAGCAGACCACCATGAGTTTTGTTTCCCCATAGTGAGTATGTATTTCCTTTTTCAGACAAACAACCTAGATCTATTTCACAACTAGCTAAACAAATGATCAAAGCTTGATTTGACTTTTCCTTTTCCCCTTCTCTCTTTATCTCATGTGTGTTCCTTTGTTATGTTGATTTTTTCCATGAGAATTTCATCCTGGGGGATTGATCATCCCTATTGATCATCTTCATTACATCTTGCTAACAAAAGTGCATTTGGATCCCTCTCAATATGCATGGCCACTTTAGTGTGAGTTTGAAGCAAGTCCATCATCTCACTAAAGTTAGGGCTAAATGTACCTTAGAAAAATGGATCATTGACATTTTCATGATTATTTAGGTCTTTCTCTTGTGATGTTTGAATTGTATTGCTTTGATTTAATGTTGCAATGTAACTTAAGCATTCACATTAGGTCCTAAACATTCAAATTATGACATCTTGTGAAGGTTTTGTGAAGTGTTGTAACACATTTCTACATTTTTCTAGACTCTTCTCATTAAAATTCACCTAATAATCACCTTTTCATCACTCATCAACTCCTATTTTAAAGTGTTGTAAAGTCTTGTAACAAGATTTCATGCGTTTCTAGGCTTTTTATCACTATTTACACCTTTCTTATGCTTTATGTGACCCATTGATGCACTCATAAGACTTAATTAAGTGTATTTTTGAGTGTAAACCTAACAAACAACATTAAATGCAACTTAATTCCTGTCACCCACTTACAAGCCCAAGGTGGGACCCATTTGCCATGGGTGATGGATGAGTCCCTGTTGGCTCCAAATTCAAAATAATTCAAAATTTCTTTCAAATTTTTATTCAAAAAGACCTTATGTCAACCTATGATGAGGTATTATTAGGTAATTAGGGCATAAGTGTGTATAAATAAGTATTTTTCCATCCATTTTACATCTAATTCATTCAAGCATTCATCAAGTTCACTCATTCACTAATTACTTTCAAGTATCTTTCAATCAAGCAAACATCAAGCATCTTGGAGCAGCCATTGATATATCCGTATTGAACTCTTCAAAAAGCTTGGTGAGTTTAGGAAACATGCATGTTGTTTATCCATCATTCATTTCTCATTTCATTTCATTTCTTTATTAAGGGTTTGATTACCAAAGTGGGATTTGACCAAGGAAAATCCCTATACTCTAACCCTTAACCATTTCCCCCCTTTTGCATGTGTTTTTGCAGAATTTTGTATGTAAAATTTTCAAGTAATTAGGTGTTGAAAGGTGGTCAACAAGTCAACAAAGTGTTTCAAGTCAACTAAACCCTATTTCAAGCTTGGAGACAACCTTCAATTTATTTTCTATAAATTTGACTTTGCCAAATTGAGAAGAAGACAACTACAGATCTAGAGCTACAAAATTGACCTTTGATTTCATAGATTTTGGGAGGAGGATTGATTCTCCATCAATGGAGAATGAGTCCCACCTTAGGTTTGGAAATGTTGATTTTTTCATAATCCAGTTCCTGACTGTTGGAAAGCAGTTTTAGGTGTTTTCATCAATAGTAGGATTGATTCACCATCAGTGGCGAATGAGTCCCACTAGTGATTCACACTGATTTCTACCAATTTTCAGAGCCTTTTGGATTCAACATTCAATTCCCTGGTGCACTTTTTTTAGCCTCTTTCAGTTATGTTTGTGTTTGTTCATGTTTTAGTTCATTCTTGCATATCTCACTATTTTTTCAAATATTGCATATTTCATTAGTTTTGCATTCATAATCAATCAATTTCATAGCTTAGTTACATTTAGATCATTCCATTTAGTCATAATTACATCTTGCATTCCTTAATTTGAGTGAACAACCTCAATTTTAGGGTTCCATCTCTCTGCTTTTAGGTGAAAGATCCTAAGAGTGAAAGAGAAGCACATAGAAACCCACAAAATTGATGGTTTGAATGGGTCAAATAAGTTTTATGTTGATTGAGAGAATTTTGATAGTCATGGAGAGCCATACATATATGTGTAAGGAGGGAAATTTCATCATCCCAAACATATCTTTGATATTTTTTGAAAGTTTTCAATGAACATTATTGAAGATCGACATCAAGAAGCTTGATATTTATTTGTGAAAAAAGAAATTAATAATGTGTTATAAAATGAGTGACTTTTGTGTCCTCTTGTTTGAATTGTATTAAATCAAGTATAATGATATTAGGACTAATATTAACTTGGAAATGGTTGAGGAAGCCATTAACAGGCTCATTAAATGAGTGGATTGAGTTATTCGATAAGGAACAAAACCATTCTAAGGTTGTATCTTTCAATGATGTAGGAAAAAGCTTAGCCAAGATCTTTTCTTCAAAAATAAAGTCACTACATAGGGTTGTGTATAACGAAACATGGTTAATAGGATCTACTTTACCACCATATTTCTCAAATCTATAAATCTCAGTACCTTGTGGCATTTGTGCTCTCCATATCTCCAATGACAATGAGTTTCTTTAGACATATTGTGAAGGTTGGCCATTTTGGTTTTCATTCAATGCAAAAATTTATCGTTGAAGGGATGAGACATTTTATAAAATTTGGTTTAAGATGGAATAATTGGTTGTGTTTTAGGATGGAGATGAATATGGTAGAGGTGGACAAGTAAATTGTATGTTTATGAGAGGTGAGGGATTTGGAGATATGATGTTTGAATTCACAAAGCTATAAGTATTACTAGTGTAAATTCCAAAAGTTAGATTGATATTGCTAATTGGTTGGATTGTTGTACAGTGATAGTTGGATTAGTATATGTGAGAATGGAGGTTATGGCTGTATGTGGAGGAATTTGATTTCCTCCTTCACTCTGAGTGTATCCCAAAGTTTGAGGATAACTATTCAATGTGGGAACATAGTTATCAATAATGTGAGTCAAGCTATGCACAATCTCTATTCCAAGATCATTATCAAGAATTTTCTTCATGTTATCTATTATAAGAACCAAAATTCTAGTAATATGTTCTATACTCACACAATCTTGAATTTTTCCCAAGGTTTTATTTGTTTATTATAGCATCTCTTGAGGGAAATGGGGAACTATGGTTTCAACATCAGTAATAGTGGTTGATTGTAAGGTAGTCATAGGAAATGTAGCATCATAGATGTAGTCTATAATGGGTTGGAGTGATCCCGCAATAGTGGTTTACAATTCCCTTCACAAAGAAAATTTGAAAAAGTGTTCCCAAGGAAAAAAAATAGGTTTCTAAGGGTTCACTCAAATGGGGGTTTCAGTGAACCAAGAAAAGGGCTCGCTTGAATCTCCCCTTTGGGCGAGCTCCTTTGTGATGCAACCCCATTTTGGGTGGGTTTGTTTTAGTGAAATCAAAGAGAAAATGGAAAAAAGGGGGATTCAAAAGAACCCCCTTCTAGTGAACTCCCCTTCACTTGAAGTGGTCTATGGGTGTTTTCTCAAAGGGGGGTTCACTTGAACCTCCCTTTTTCCCCCTCTCACCCTCTAGTAATTTTTTGCAAAATTTTACCTTTCAGAGCTCGAGTTGAAGATGGAAATGGAATAAAATTTATAGACCCAACTAGATTATTAAAGACCTTGAAATGAGCTATCCATCAAATATAATATTAATATATTTTAGTCTTATTATGTATTTTTTAGTTTAATTAAACATAATTTTTTCATTGAAAATCAAGCTCTTTGTTCTACACATGTGGAAAAATAGCAGATTATAAAAAAAAAACTCTAAAAAATATGTTTGTGTTAGGTATGTCCTTGATCCAACAAAAAAATAAATTGAATTTTTATACATACAAATTTTTTATGTTGTATACGGTCTACCTATGTCTAAATTGTAACCAGTTTGACTTCAAAACTTAATTAAGAGAAAAAGTTAAATAAAACACTATGAAACCAAATGAACATGCTAGATATTGTAGTTAAAAATCTAAATTCAAAAAAAAGAAGAATTTTATCCTTCATAGAAAAAAGTTATGTTGTTTAGGGTGAACATCACTCTTTAAAAATGGTGTTTATTGTTAAAAACTAGTTTTCGAAGGAGATGGAAAAAGAAATACAATATGATTCCAATTTTTTTAAAAAATATATATTTAGAATCTACAGATAATATATCACAAATCACTAGTTTGCATCATCTTTAAATTCATCATGGTTTAGCAGCTATAAGTGACTGAAAGTGAAGATTTAGTTAAAAGAAATCAATTCAATGTCAAGTTTGGCTAAAAATTATAAACCACTATTGTGAGATCACTCACTGACTAGTGTAAACACTATGAGTGGAAGAGTTGGAAAACTCAAGATCAACAATGGATGTACTAGCATAAGATGCCATGAGTCCCAAACTATGCCACATTGAAGTATTGGCAGTAGGACATCATATTTTGATACTTATAAAGGTTTCACCAAACCAAAAGTGCACCCAAAATGGACAAAAGGAACTAAATAAAGATAGCAAACACCCATAAATATGATGCACAATGCAAGTATTTGAGAAGATATTTCAATTTTCTAATCTAAAACATGAAAATTTATTGATTTTAATATATAAAAACATGAAAATAATGACTTTTGAATATAAATTTTGATTTTAAAAAATTCCCCAATTTTCACCAATTAAATTAAATGAAAACAAATATAGAAATTGGAAATATATGAAACTAAGATAGAGATCTGAAAAAAAGAGGGAAACGAAGAAAAAAATAGATAGATTTGTGTTAATAAATTTGGAAAATCACCTTTACAAGGATAGGTTTGCTCAAGGGTGAATGAGTCTTTGTATAAAGTTTTCAAAAATTAAAAATTGAATGTTTGATTTGATGTTTTTTTCAACCTTACAAAAAAAGGTCAAGTTATATATGAACTTTGGTTTCTTGACCAATCCAGATCCAACTGTGAGGTCCATTTTGTCTCAGGAAGTCATATGCAATATTTTTCACATAGAACCCTCATTTGAATTCACAACCAAGAAACCCATTTGACCCATCATTTTCCACACCCCAAATCCACAAACAAGACATCATAAAAACAAACTAAAACCCCTAAGATCTATAATAAACAACCCACAAAAGGATCATATCTTTCCATGTATTTTATTCTCTCATGCAAAACCATAGATTCAAACTCAAAAAATATTTGCTCAACCTAGGGTTATCCAACCACAACCATTTCTCTGATACCAAACAAAAGGAAACTTGCAGCCATCTAATAATAATTTCCACATAGACCAAAATCAAAATCTATGGAAATATATATATTTAGAATCCACATGCAAGATAATAGACAACATACCCATCAAAAGATGAATAAAGATATACCTAGGGAAAACCCCAAAGAGGGAAAAACCCAACCTACAAAAGCATCCAAGACTCATGTATTATTTAATAATAAACATTACAATACATTTTTAGAGCCTCCAAGAATAACTTTGAATCATCAAGCCCCTCCAATGCATCCCCCACATGTCCAAGCATGCAACCACACATCCCATGCCATGCTTCACATATGCAATCTTCTAAAAAAGAATCAAAACCCCAACAAGAAAACCTGAAACAACTTCCCATGTGGTTACTTTTCTAGAAACAAACTCCCACAAAACCACCAAGTGGTATTACATAAAGCCATTTGACTAAAACCATGAGATTAGACAACCATTTCCCCACATTTAATATTGGGTACATTATTAAATTACATTCCAAAATATTAAATAAATAGATTTTTATAACTCACATTATGTCTCATGTTACATATAACGCAAAGTGTCCACAAGAATATTAACTCCTAGTGATGCACATACATCTAGATTGCCTAGGTGCACCACACACATAACATTAAATTGAACATTATAAGCATTATGCAAGGTGTACAACACCTAATTACTAACAATCTTATTGAGAATAATTGTCCTTTAAAATATGCCTTCAATAATCTTCTATTTTTTTTCTTAACGCTTTTGGTGTTTATGTTATATATATATATATATACATACATACACACACACACACACACACATACTCATCTTCTACACTTTGTTCTCCACATTCCATATACTCCCTTTATCTCTCCACCAAGATAAAAAAAAGTTATCAGTCCATACCTTTCTTGAAAAAAGAGGTGAAACGCTCACCATTTTACAACATTGCATTGCACCTTTTAATAGAAAACTTGGGTCCTCACCATAAGGGACTGATCCACTTAAAAAATAAAAATTTGTTTCATTTTAAATTCTCAAGTGGTGTGCCTCTAGAAGGGTGTTGGCTCCATAAATTAAAAATATTTTTATTTAATTTTTAAATTATAAAGAGGGAACCATAATGGAGGATGTCAACTAATAATTTTAATTGTGAAATTTAATTTAATTTCTTCATTATCTTGTGAAGATAAAATATTCCCTTAAAATATTGTGATGAGTGACCTCTAGCCTTCATATTTATTTTGTATTTAATCTATATTATTAAAAATAATATAAAAATGGACGTCTATTCTAAATACATTTTTTTTTGTCCAAAAATATTTTTTCACATAAAATTTATGTTGTGTTCTTTCATTTTGTATTTCTTTATTTTGTTAATTTGCCTTCTGGCAATCTCCATTTCGTTATGCACTAGATAAATCGATTTTGTAATTCATTTAACACATACATTCTACATTTTTTTCCTTTCATTTTTTTAACATTATAGCTCATATTGTTTTATCTAATTATATCACAACCTAAAATCTTAAAATTAATATACCATTAATCATTTTCATGAATTCAAAGTCACTCCTATCTAGGGTGTTGAATTTTGAGGACATAAACCCATCATCTAATGGTCTCCAATAGGTTTTTTTCAAACTCTACTAATCCTTATCGTTTATCTTAGAGAAAATTTTTAAGTAGATTACAAAGTAGAAGTGCATAACACACATGATTAGATCTATGAATTGTAGGGCATATTCATTGATACATAACCGATCTTTCCTAATTTGATGTATGCAAAGAATCAAATTTATAAAATTTCTAACTATGAGGTAGTGAGATCTATATGAAAAAATATATATTCTTCATCTCCCTTGGTTGTTCTCATAATATACAAATTAAGTCATCAACAAAGCCATAGAAGGGAAATAATTTAAAATATTTTAAAATGCAAAAGGGGAATAAGAAATCTGTAGAGGTTAGTCTAAACTAGTTCAAAAGAATGCATGCACATAAACATATGTCAACTTAAACTAAATAAATGACAATGGATGTATACATACATATCCAAACAACTATGATAATTGAAAATAAATGTGACTGATAGGATTGGTTGTCTCTTTCATTCAATAATAAATTACAACTTGTTATGGATTTAAAATTTGTTTATTTTAGGATAAAAATATGGAAGTGGTAGTTAAACATATGAATAAAAAATAAAAACTATTATTTTTTTATGTTGTGTATTAACTTACTACTTTAGTATTGTGATTGCAAACTTGGGCTATAATAGTGAATTTGATCTTTGATGTTTAATGGATTCTATCCATTTTAGAAATTGCTAATGAAATAAAACAAATCTTAAAATATAAATTCTTTACAATTTATAAGCATCAATTCCATATGTAAATCAATATTTTAAAAAACTAACCCATGATATAATTAAATAGCAAAAATATTTTATTTGATAAAAATACAAAACAAATCAATCAATAAAATTTAATCTTTGAAGGTGATTCAATTTCATGCTCACAAGGATGACCTCATGAATGTCCAAATAGATAGAAATTATAAATAACGACTTCTTAAAAAGTAATGTATGAATAAATGTAATAAGTAAATAAATAGACAAAATATATAAAGATGTACACATTTTGAAAAGATAAAAAGAATAAACATATATATTTTTTTTAAAATATTCTTTAATCAATATCTTATAAAACTAACATAGAATATTAAATAGCAAAAATATTTTATTTTTGAATCTGTCAAGGTGTGTCAATCTTATGCTCACAAGGATGACCTCATGAACATCCAAATATATATGCTCACAAGGATGACCTCATGAACAGCCAAATAGATGGAAAATTATAAGTAATGACTTCTTACAAGATAATGTATAATTAACAATGCAAGAATTAGATAAATGAAAAGATAAAATTAAGTAAACTTTTTTTTCCCTAAAATATTCTTTAAACTTAGAATCATTCCTAGATCCATAGGGTTGCATTTCTTTAGGTGTCCGTCATTCATTGTGATTTGTGCCACTTAATACTTTAGTTACACATTTCATACTACCTATGGAAGTTTTGTCTTCTTAAAACATAAATCTAACGAAGGACTAGACTAAAATATTCAACAACTGGATGTCAGGAATCACATATTTAGCACAGGAAGAGATAGGAAACAGTGCTAAAAATATTAGTAAGAATAAACACAACATATATAGATAGTTGAAATTTAATATCAAAATTTACAGACCCTTAATTCAAGATGAAGGAATAAACGGTTCGTGATATGGGTATGGCACGGCTGTTTTACACAGTGGACAACTTTTTTTCCTTTCTAACCATTGCCGAAGACAATCCGAGTGAAAGATATGAGTTTTGTGACATGGCATTTGGCAGGCATCTTCTCCCACCTCATATTCAATCCTACAAATTGAACACAGAGGAACTTCATTAATATGTAGCTCATATACTTTTATGGTACCAAAATCCTCTATCAGCTCTCTCGCCTCCTCCTTCATCTGTTCAGAAACAACATCAGGTAGTGTGGTCTCAGCGAATAAAGTGAAATCAAAGTTTTCATCTATGCCAGTGTCATATAAGAAATCATCCAGCATGAACATGTGTTGAATCTCATTAACTCCGATATATTCCATCAACTCCATCTCTTCAATTTGCTCATTTCTCATGCGTTCCATTCTCTCCAAGTCTTGAACTTCATCGTCTCCGATTTCATCTTCCATTGGCGTCTCAATCAATTCGGGTCTTCCGTTCTCGGAATGATACATGCGCCTTAAGATCTGTCGCATTCTTCTTCTTAAGCGTTGCAATTCATGTGCTCTCCGCTCTTGTCTCGTTTCCCATTGTTCTCTCCGCCGTAAAATCTGTCTACTTCTCTGCAAGTCTCCTCTTCTTTGACGATCTCTCTGATTTCCATATCTTCCTTCCCTCCGCGGCATCTTGGGTACAATATATGCGATGATTTTACACCAGAAACAAACTTATCTGTCGGTATCAATTCACGAATAGTTATTCTCTTTCAATCAACGGTCGATGGGTGTAGAATCTAAAAGCAAGCAAATTCCTGCACCCGAGAGGTTAAAAAGATAACAGCAGAGATAAAACAATAACAGCAGGAAATTATAACAGTAGAGAACCAAAATAATTATCTCAGTAAAACAGAGCACACAATTCTGTATTTCGCAGACTGTTAAACTGTATTTTTATTGCTGTATATATAAAAGAAGGGCAGCGTCTATCCAACCCTGAGCATGCACCGACAATGGATCCTCATGCATAACTGTTGTTTTTTAATTCAATCATTAAGTTTTGAACTGTTGTTTTCTTTAGCTTGGTTTTTTTACACTACAGTGACGGCAACTACTGTTTTTTGTTATAACTACAATGACACGGACTAGAGAAAACTGTAGTTAAGTTTTATATGTACAATTTATATTTTTTTATAATATTTTTCATTAATTTATAATTTATATAAATAAATATTACTATATAATTTTTATTTAAAAAATAATTCATAAAATATAAATTATTTATTTTAGGTATTTTTACTTACTATAAAATTTAATAAATATAAATATAAAATAGTAAATATAATGTTAATGTAAAATGTAAATATAAAATATAATATATAATGTAAAATATATAATTTAACATTTAATATCAAATATAAAAAGTTAAATTATTTTCGCAAAATTAATATAAAGGATAATAAAGATAAAAATTTAAAAAATATATTCTTTCAATAAATAGTTAAAATATTATATATATATATATATATATATATATATATATATATATAAAAGCAAAAGTTAATTTATTAATATATTTAATATAAAATATATAGTTAGGAGTTAAAATTATAAAATTCCAATATAAAATAAAGGAATTAATTTAAATAAAATATCATATAATTTAAAATTATATTGTAGAATGTGTGGGCAATTGTGAAATATATAATTTTTTTAATGTAAAAAGAAAATATTAAATATGAAGATATGTGTAACAATAAAAAATTAAAAATAGAAATTAATAAAATTATATTTTTATAAACTTAATAAAATTAAATATAATATTATTTAATAATGTATAGATTTTAGTGTAATAAATAAATATTTAATTAAAATTATAAATTCAATTTAATAAATCATTAATAATATAATCATTTGAGTATATAATTGTAAATTATCAAACTATTTACATAATAATATGAATCTATTTTAAAATTATATAAAATGACTTTTTTTAATATAATATATAGAGTTCAATATAAAATTAATACAATATAATATAATTAAAATTTATATAGAATAATATGTTAATATTCTTTGTAATATATTAATTATATTTTTAAGATGCATATTTAATTAATATTTCATTTGTAATAAATTAAAAAAATCAACTTTTTATTTAAATATTTATTATTATTTATTTTTACTTATTATTTTCATTAATATTTAAAGTTTAATATATTTAACTTTGCATTTAATTTATTCTATTTTAATTTTGAAATTTATTTTAACTATCTATTTCTTTGTATGAAATTATAAATATTATATCATGAAATGTAGTATGGATTTATAAATATTTGAAGATTTATGATATTGGATTAATTTATGTTTATTTCTTTTGTATGAAATTATAAATATTATATCATGAAATGTAGTATGGATTTATAAATATTTGAAGATTTATGATATTGGATTAATTTATGGTATATAGAAAATAGAATTTAATTTAAAATATAAAATTAATTGTAGAATATATAGATAATTGTGAAATATATATTAATTTTTCAATGTAAAATATAATATTAAATATGAATTTTTTGTAAAGGTATAATTTATAAAAATAAATATTAACAAAATTATATTTTTATAAGCTTAATAACTTTTTTTAAAAATTAAAATTTAAATATAGATTCAATTTAAATTATAATAAATTTTTTAAAATAAATAATTTATATTTTTATGAATTATTTTTTAAAATAAAAATTATATATTAATTATTTTTTATATAAATTATAAATTGTAGATTTATTAACTATATTTCTATTAAAAAGTTTAATAGAATCTTCATATAGAAAAACAATAAAACTCAACTTCAGTTTTTTTTAGTCTTTCACTGTATTTAAGAAGAAAACAACAGTTGGACTGTAGTTAAAAAATACTTCAGTTTTCTCTTGTATAGTTAAAAATAATAGCAGTTGTCATCATTGTAGTTAAAAATAACAGCAGTTAGAGTCAGTTATGCATATGCATGAGGTCATCTTGATGGTCATAACCCCTTGCACCAGTTTTCTCTAGTGTGGTTAAAAATAACAACAGTTACCATCAGTTATGCATATGCATGAGGTCATCTTGGTGGTTTTAACCCCATGCACTATTAAACTGACATTTAACCATTTATTACTGCATGCAGTTTTCTACGGAAATCAAATAAATGAAATAAATGGTGTTTTAAATTCCAACCTAGGTAACGTTAAATTAATTTAATTATTTTTTATCAGATTACCTCACTTGTATTATATTTTTCACCATGCTTTGGAATATATATATATATATAAAAGAGGGATTATAATAATAATATATCTTTTATATATAATATAAGTATAACATAATATATTTATATAGTTTGCCTATATATATCTATAATGTATTATATTAATATATGCATATTTTTATAATTATAATAACATAATATCAATAAATATATTTATATAAAATAAAATATTATAAATATCTAACTATATTAGAATATTAGTATTCTAGATATTATAATATTAATATTGTATTTTTAGTTTCTACTATAGGTTGTTCGTTAACTAGTTATTAAAAAATAACTTGTCAACAAATCAAAATTCATTATTTTTTTAATCTAACAAATATTTGTTTGCTGTTAAAGTATAGATGTAAAATATATAAGAAAACATATTTTAGAAATGAAATATCTTAAATTTAATTGGTAGGAGAGTCTTACCTTATAAGGGTGATTTATATGGATCCATAATCACAATGGTGTAGATGGAAAGCACAGTGAAATCCATACCACATCCTATGTTTCTACCAAAATTTTATTTCATCTTGAATAGTTATCATTCAAAGCTAACAGTGAAATCCATACCACATCCCATGTTTCTACCAAAACAAGCATTTTCCCGTGCAAGCCTAAGCTACGAATCGTTGGACCACCATAGCAATTTTCAGCCATAATATTAGGGTTAAACACTGGACCTTCCATTTTATCGTTTATATTAGTGAGTCAACATTGCTCTTGTCACCTACTTCATCTTCAAGCATCTCAGGTAATTTTAATTTTTCTTTTTCTAATACTAATCACAATAGAAGATATTGCAGTTTCATCAACATGTAGGAATTAGACAAGTTTTGATGATGTGTCTGTGTTTCTCCATTGCATAAATTTTAAAATTAGGACCTGAAAATGTGATTTTAAAATGATTTCATAGTGATTCCAACATTTACAAAGATTTCAAGGAATTTTTTTGTTGACCTTTGACCTACAAAACCCTGCATGACCTCCCCAAATACCATACTTGTGAATTTTTGAAGGAAGGCATGTTTTCCCAATTTGTGTGTCAAGTGCAACAACATGGAAAAAGTAAAAATGAAACTGAATTTCTTGTCTCAAGTGTAGCAACAAGGAAATTCATTGTAGTAACAAAATGAGAGGCATGAATAGGGGAAAGGAAAGGAGGTTTGTTGAAACAGTCGTTGAGTCAGCCACCTAGCCTGCAACAAACAACTGAATTGGTTTTGTCTTTTCTGTTCTTTTATCATAATTATCCTTTACTTCTCTTTGACAATGGGTCTTTTTAGGTGGCTCATCATTATGGTTGTGGTGTGGCCCACTTCTCCAATACAATGGTTGTTTTAGTGAAGTGGATTTTACATGTATACCAAATATGTTAGCTTTTAATGTAAGTTACAAGATGTGCATCAGCTGTATGAAATAAAAAGAATCACCATCATTTTAGGTCTCAAAACTACTCTATCTATTGGTTGTGACTCTCACTTTATTTGCTATGTCCTTATAACCATAGGACCGCTCTTTTCTTTTTCAAACTTTTAAACTTTGCATAGTTCTTACCAGCATTCATTGTGAGCAGGGTTACTTCCTTTTGAAAGCTATAACACCATACACATTAGAATTCACATAGGGTTTTACCTTTAAGGACAAAAACCATGACAAAACTTGTAACCCCTACTAGGACAAACATTATACACAATCCTTTCATTCTATTGGTGCTTTCCTCCTGTGTGATTGCTATTCATTTTAATCATTAGATTGTAAACTTACATAAACTAGCTAATGATACATTCTTCATTAAAATTATTACATCATTAAAGGTTGTGGATTGAAATCTAATTTTCGTCTATTTTTCATAATGGGTAAGAAAGTTAGATTCATTTACTAAGTTTGCAATTTCCCTCATCTTCCTAGTTATGGATAGTAAAAGGAATATCAAGTAGTCACAATTTCTACAATTTAGTTGTGGATGATGGCGATCCTTAAAATGACAATAAATGTTTTGTACTAACCATATTTCATAAGGTCTACTTTTAGGGGTTAGTGATACATTCTTTATTCACTATCGTGACTCTTTCACCTACCACTTCCCATCACCACCCTTGGAATTCATCTCGCAGGTCTATCTTCAAACCACCTCTACCACAGATAGACAATTCAAACATGAAAATACCAAAGACACCCTCTAAACCTTTGAAGACAAATTGGTTGTCACTACATTGGATTTTAGTTTAAGAGCACATTTGAGATACTTGTAGCTTGCACAACTCTATTGTGATGATTGCACTCTTTATCATAATATGCAGGGCTGAACATGGAAATTTTATTCAGTTTACTAGGTGATGCTACCATCATAGGACTCTCATCGTTTTTGCATGTTTTGACATTTTCTCACTAATCTTGATCATATATAGCTGCAAAGATAGTATTCCTCCTTCAACTTGAAAACATTGCATATTGCTTGGACTCAAACCAAAACTTTTCATTCTTAGCTCTATCTATTGGGAAGTACATTGTTGCTTTTCAAATTCTATGGATAATGCCACAATTCAAGGATTTCCCCTTCCTTATGGAAGGAAGAAATAGTATACTTTTGTATTAAAACTGATGAAGATTGTTCTTTTTGTGGCCCATTTTTAGTTCCTTCCATGGGTAACACGGAGTCATATTTGATTGGAACATAAGAAACATGTAAAACCTTTAATCTCAGTCATTACCCTTATTATCTTACTGTCCCCTATATTTATGCACAAACTTCATGATATGACTTGTCATGAAATGACAAATGTCCTTTGGTCATTTGTTGGTCTCTGATAACAATCCTATCTTGCACTTCAGTCAACCCTTGGCACTTTGATCTATGTATTGGCCATGTCACAAGTTTCTACTACCTTACTAGGGCAGTGTACTATTTTGAATCCACCACTTTCACAACTCATATACACTTAGTTTAACAATCTTCTCCATCCTTAGCAGGACCCTTCTCTAGCACATATTGCTCAGGCTAGAAGTCATGCTCTCCAATATTAACAATAACAAAAAAGACCTTTGAATCTACTCTAAATGATATTGTGTCATCGTGCCAACATACATCGACATTTTTCTTTATAATTTTTTTCTCTTGTAGTAAGTAGGAGACATTGATGTTGCAACTGTCCTCAAAACTGCATCCTTGAAATGGCTACTCCCTCATTTCCCCCTTAACCTTGGAAACGATTGTCATGACTATCACTGTGTAACTATCCCTTTGTAGTTGTTCATGCACTACCTTTTGACCAAAACTCTATATACCTCTAGTCATGTATTATTTTTCCTATTAGCACTATCATTTGTTTCATTAATGTATGCACTGACACTTAGATCTTCATGCATTACACATTGCAATAGCTATGATAGCATGTGTTTGTATAATGTCCAATATTTTTAACAATATTGGATCAATAGATGTGACTTAAAGTTAGCGTTGATGATGACTACCCATAATTAAATGAAATGTATTCCTTAGATCTAAAAATTAAAAAAATCACGTGATGCCACATTAGCACCCAATAAAACATGATGTGGATGCACAAAAATAGGAAATGGCACATGTATTGCTAATTTCAGTATTTCAATGTGACTGTTCTAGGTGTTCTAGAAATTTTAAGAGTCCATGAATTAGAGTGCTAATGATTAGGATCTTATACACAATAACCATGCAAATGTGTTTTTCAATGTGTTTTATGAAAAGCTAAGCTTCCTCATCCGTGACTATTTATCCAATAAACAATTACTTAAATGCAAAGTTACTCTCAATTTATGATTGCAGAAAACTCTAATTCTTGACCTTCAACCCCAAGGCATTGAAAATTCAATCAACTTGATTCTCAAACACTTTTGGAACAAGTTAATATGAAGCCCTCAGTGACTTTCCCTCCTATGTTTTTCATTCCAGTACAACTTAAGTAATTTTTGATAAAACTTATCACTTCCCAGTCAGAGAATTACTAGTTGTCAATATATAATACAAAAAAAATACATCTTCTTCCACACTCGTGGTGTTCAATATAACTCAACTTGCAGAGGTATTTTATTTCTAGAAAATGTAATGGATTTTAACAATATCACAAAACCCATGTTAAGGAATGTAATGTCCCCTCCAAAGTGAGACATCCATATTCAGTAGATTAGCCTATTATCATGACCCTCATAGGCTAATGAAGAGGATTAGGGGTTTTCTGAGGATGGTATCACTCCAGTGTTTAGTGTGGATCAACTTTGGTTTTCATTCAATGCTTTCAAGACTCAGTTGGCTCAGCTTTCTATTTATTGTAAGTCAGACAGGGACATAATGGGATCCTTACTATTTTTAGTAAGGCATATGATCGAATGGAGAATTATCAAATGAGTCCCTAGTTTGGATGGTGTGTTGAGAATTAATGAATTTTAAGACATTATTAGTGTTATTTGGCTCAAATAACATTAATTAATTAAACAGGTTATATTTTAATGTTATAACTTAATGTTATAACTTGAGGGTCAAAATGTCATTAAAAGGGGACCAAATAAATGAATTAATTTTGTGTGCCAACTCCTAAGTCGAAGGAAATATTAAAAGATCATGCAAATAAATGATATTTTAATATTATTAAAATTGCCTTTTTGAAGAAATTAAAATTTCTCATTAAGGCCTATATATTTTATTTGGGAGTTATTTTGGGGGTATTCGATTGAGCAATTGTTATTGATGAAGTTTTTCTAAGAAGAGAAATCCAAGGGTTTTCAATTCTTGTGCTATTGGAGAACATTTCTTCTTCAATGTTTACAACCATTTGAAGCAGTGAAATACCTGTTGAATTTGGTATTCTAGAGGGAATCATTCAAGTGTTCTATTTGAGCATATTGGTGAAGAAATACAAAGATTATTCAAGGGTTTCAAGGTTATATGTTTGCAGGTTTGAAGATTGTGGAAGATTAAGATTTAATCATTTGCAAATAAAATTGATGTTTGCTACTACAATGTCATGAATAGTAGAGCTATAGTACCCACGCTACAGTGTCACGTTATAGTACCGTGCTATAGTTTCATGCTATAGTAACATGCACCAAGGGTTTGATTTTATGGTTCAAAGTTTCTCAAGTCCAAGGGTAGATGATTGCAGATTGCCTTTGAAAAAATTAAAAAAATCAAATTTCAAGAAGAGGTATAGCTGAATATTTACAACCTTCATTTGCAGCAGGGGTTGGCCCTCTTGAAGAGGGGGGATTTTGTCTTGAAGGGCTCTAAAAATTAATTAAAAATCACTCAAAGGGTGCCCAGACCTTAGGAAACCAACCATAACACTCGTGATAAAAAAGGTAGCATATTGAAGGAGATTTGGACCTGTTATGAGTTTTGCTTTTTAGATGAAAGTTGTGAACAACACCTGCATGTTTGCAAATTAATTCGGGTATGATTGTAATAATTTATTCTATTCAATAATGATCAAATAAACATATAGTGGAGGAGTTATTATTGTAGTTTCTTGTATTCTTTTATGTTTTTGCATTTTATTTCCTTGCAAATATTTCAAGAAAAAACAAAAAAAAGTAGAAAAACCCTCATTAAACATCAAATACACAAAACAAAAAAATCAGCATAAAAAATAAGGGCACAAAGTGTTATTACATTGGTATCAGAGCCAATTTCCTACCATCATGGAGGGTTGAAAGCATATGAGAAGTCACCATAGATATTTCACTCACAGTAAAGGGGAAATAGAGGAACTATTGTCAGATATGGGTGTCAGGTTAGAAGAGGGTCCACACCAAAATGAAAGAAGAGATGAGGATAGGGATAGTGACAAGGAAGTGAGAGACATTGAGGGATTTATGGTTTGGCCAACAATAGGTAACAGTTGTATTGCAACAGCTCACCGCTGCTCTTCAACAATTAAATGCACCAAGAAGTTAACCCCATGACCAAGATGATGATAGAAGTATATCAGGGTCACAGATAGTATAGAGAACAGCTTCTCGCACTGCTGACAGACCAACTCGACCGAACATTCTAAGGGAAGAGTAAGTAGAGGAGAATATTGAAGAGGCTAAGGAACCCACTTTTACTAATGCTTATATGGTAGACCATGATGAGTGGAAATAGTTGACACCTGAGGCACATGAGCTCATACACTTCAATCATTTTTTTCAAGCAACCATGGATTACTATAGGGCTCGACAGGGAAATATGTCTCAGAACCAAAATAGAGACTTTAAGAATGCCTCCAATAAGATTACCTTACCTTATTTTGATGGCAGTGGCAAGGTGGCGACACAATCAGGTATGTGCAGGATCATCATGGAAAAAATAGGCCATTAAGTGGCAAAAAATTCAGAAAAATCAGTGTTAGGCAACTTGATGTAAAAATTTGAATAAGTTATCGATATTATTTCAAAAATATGTAACAATAAAATCTGTAGAAAATTGAATTTAGTTTCTAAACTACTAGGTTTATTTAAAAATAAATAAAATATATTTGGAGAAAATTTAAAATTTTAGTGCAGTAGTACTTAAATTTTAGGGAAAAAATAAGTAGGTGTCTGTCTGACCACCCTAACCATAATAAAATGATAATATTTTTTTATAATATTTTATATATAAGTAGAGGACTCATGTTTGGATGTGATGCATATTTTTTTGTAATTTTTTTCCAAAGAAATAATTAATTATGATTTTTTATTACAAATTTTTAAAAATATAAAAACTCATATGTCTGACCACCTTAACTTGGTCAAAACTTCATGAAATTTGATTTTTATTTTTTTAATCCTATAGTATGTGAAACATAGTATGTGAAACATAGAATGTGACACATGTTTCAGATTCAAAAAATGTGATACTATTTGAAAGTTATAGATTTTTTTCAATTAGCCTATTGATCAGGACTTTAGTCATAATTGTAATAGAAAATAAATAATAATTATTTATTAAATTAAAATTAAAGCATAATTTATATTGGTGGAAAGCTAAGAATCTCCTCTAAAAACCCTTTTCTTTTCATCAATTTTGGGTAAAAAAAAGTTTTCAGCCAAATATCCTACAAATAACTATAATATTGCCACTTTTTGGCCCATCGTGATCCTCCACATACCCAATCCTGGATTCATAGGTTAGATAATTTTTTGACACTTCAACCCATGTCAGAGGCCAAATAAATCCAATTTTCCACACTTCACTTAGAGGGAGCAGCCCATGACTAGTGGTATCAGGGAATGGTGACTTTGTAGCATGATCATATCACCACCTATCAGGGGTTTGTGGATCAATCAGTTGATCATTTTGATAGAAAGGATCCGAAAACTTACTTCATGGATTTAGCCCAACTTAGGTAGTCTAGTAACTTAGAAATTTATATCAGTGACTTCCAGAAGTTATTAGTAATGGTTACAAACATATCAGAGAGGAGGTTGGTTGTGCTCTTCATAGAGGGTTTACTGGAGCCATTACGTGGGTGGGTTAAGGCTTTTGATCCACCAACGTTATAGGAAGCAATGAAGAAAGCGAGAAGCATGGAAATTGTAGCCCCAATTAGAAAGTTCGGGTCATCAAGAAAATTTGTCTCAAAGGGTTCATCTTCATTCAAACATAATAAAACATTTCCCAAGAACAAGGAAAAATCTGATTTTAGGGGGGATCAAAAGGGAAAATCAGTAGCCCCATTTGACCATGAAACATTAAATGATTTTTCAAAGAAGAAGTTATATTTCTACTATAAGGGTCCATACCATGCAAATCATGATTTCCCCTTAAGGCCAAAGGGGAAATCCAACCGTGCTATGTGGGATTTTTATGAGGATTCATAATCTGAAAATTTTGACCAAAAAGTAGGTCAAGAAGAATTAGATGATGAAAAGTCAAAAAAAGAGGAAAAGGAAGGGGAAGTCCATCTACATGAGGCACGGATTACTAGTATCCAATATGAAGGGTCTTTTAGAATGCGTGGTGTCCTAACAGGTCAAAAAGTCATCACTCTTTTGGACATAGGTGCCACTCATAATTTTATTGATGCATGCTTTGTGGAGAAGCGTGGGATTATGATTGAGGAGTTTGAGGATATAAGGGTGAGAGTGGCAGATGGATATACCCTAAGGAGTGAAAGAATGGTCAAAGATCTCCCGATGTGCCTTAATAACTATAACTTTAAGGTTGATTACTACGTGGTAAACATGGGAGACATAGATGTAGTTTTGGGGATGAGATGGCTTCATCCTATTGGAAAATTCACTCTTGATCTTCGTGAGATGGAGATCAGTTTTGAGGTAGAGGGAAAGACTCAGATACTAAAAGCCATTAGAGATGGCGGTTTCAGGATGTTGTCATTTAGGAGGATGGAGAGTCTCATGCAACACAATATGGTAGATTAGGTATTTGAATGTGTGCTAATGCCAACTCAGGAGAGGGAGCATAAAATAGAATATCATCTAAATCTACAGGAGAACAAAATCAAACATGGGAAGGTTTTCAGTGACATCCCACCAAGTAGACCTCTTGATAGGGGTATTGAACATATTATAGAGCTAGAGGAGGGCACTAAGCCTATGATGATTACTCCATACAGGCATCTAAAATGTCTTAAGGACAAGATAGAAAAAAACCATTAAGGAGTTGCTCACCATGGGTCAAATTCGGCTGAGCAAGTCACCATTTGCCTCCTCAGTTATTTTAGTCAAGAAAAAAGATGGTACTCTTCGTATGTGCATCGACTACAAATTGATGAGTTGATTGACGAGCTACATGGCACTTGTTTCTTTTCAAAAATTGATTTAAGGTCCGGTTATCACCAAATTAGGGTGCGTGAGAAGGATGTAGAGAAAACAACATTTAGATGCCATTGTGGGAACTTCGAGTGTGTGGTTATTCAATTTGGGCTAACCAATGCTCCAACCACGTTCTAGGCCACAATGAAAAAAATCTTCCAGCCACAATTGAGGAAGTTTGTACTTGTATTCTTTGATGATATACTAGTGTACAATAGAACATGAGAGGAACACTTTGCTCACTTGGATGTAGTAAACTGGGGAATTTGGATAGAGAGTCGTTGTACACAAAAGAATCAAAGTGTAACCTTGGCATGGCAAAATTATTATATTTGAGTCATATTATTAGTGCAGAGGGGGTGAAGATGGATCCTGATAAGATCTGAGCTATCAACGATTGGCCCACTCTAGAGAATCTCACACAGTTACGCAGATTTTTTGGGTTATGTGGATTCTACCACCAGTTTGATAGTGGTTATTTACATCATGCAGTGCCTCTCATGGAATTAATGAAAAAAGGTGCTTTCATTTGGAATCTAGAGGCACAAGAGTGCTTCATGAGATTCAAAAAGATTATGACCACTTGTCTCATTCTTGCTCTACTAGACTTCATGAAGCCATTTGAGCTTCAGTGTGATGCTTTGGGTGAGGGAATTGGTGTTGTAATTATGTAGGAGAAGCACCCTATTACATTTGAGAGCAGGAAGCTCAGGAGACTGGAGAGAGGGTATAGTATTTATGATAAAGAGATGTTGGCCATTATGCATGGTTTGGCAAAATTTAGACATCTCATTGGAAGTAAATTTTGTATAAAAACTAACCATAATAGTCTTAACCACTTTTTGGGGCAGCACGATCTTAATGATCACCAATAGGAATGGGTCAGTGAACTTCAATCATATGACTTCAACATTGCATACTTCAAAGGTACTCAAAATGTCGTCGTGGATGCTCTTTCTCATAGATCACACTTGAACACTATGGTTCAGATCTTAGAGGATTGGAGGCACCTGATTGTGGAAAAATATGCCAATGATACATGGGCATCTGGGATCATTGAGGGGTCAGTTCATGACAGTAGATATGCAGTTGTCAATGAGCTCATAATTTATAAGGGTAGGATATATTTCATGCCAAGGTCAGAGGTGAAAAATATAATACTGAGGGCTTTCCATGATGTGCCTACTATAGGCCACCTAGGATACTTCAAAACTTATAGGAAGGTTAGGGAGAGGTTTACATGGAAAGGACTCAATGCTAATGTCTTTTAGTATGTTAGGGAGTGCCCAATTTGTAAGTAGAACAAACAGGAGCACACTTACTCAACAGGTCTATTACAACCACTTCTGATTCCTAATAGGAAGTGGGAATGCCTATCCATGGACTTTATTACAGGCTTGCCTAAAGCCTAGGGGAGAGACTGTATATATGTGGTTGTAGATTGGTTAAAAAAAAATTCTAACTTTTTTCTGATCATAGCTCCATACACGACTACACAGGTGGTAGAATTCTTCTTTCGAGATATTTTTAGACTTCACAGGTTGTTTCGGACCATAGTCAGTGACAGGGACAGCCACCTCATGAGTCACTTTTGGCAGGTGTTCAGACTCTGTGGGACTGAGTTAACTTTGAGTACTAGCTATCACCCACAAACAAACGAGCAGACAAAGATAGTTAATAAATGGGTGGAAGGTTATCTCAGAAGAAACATAGCTAGAAAAAAAAAGGCATGGGTAAAGTGGATCTACCTCTATGAGTTTTGTTATAATTCCACTTTTCACATGTCTATACATAGGACACCTTTTATGGCCTTATATGGGTACGAAGCTCCTAGCTTCATTGACCTTTTGTTTAGTGATAGTAGAGTGCCTAGTGTAGGGGACCTATTGCAGGAGAGTCAGGACATTATGAAGGCTCTCAAGGAGAATATCACTAAGGCAAAAAATTAGCAAAAACAATATGCTGATTAGAGGAGGACTGAGAGATCATTCGAGGTGGGAGATATGGTCTATTTAATGTTGTAACCATACCGACCGTCTACACTTAAGAAAAGTGGTGCTGAAAAGTTGAAACCATGCTACTATAGGCCTTTTCAGATTATCAGGTGAGTGGGTGAAGTAGCATATGAGTTAGAACTCCCAGTAGATAGCTGAGTTCACAATTTCTTTCATGTATCATGCCTCAAGAAGGTGTTGGGACATCATGTGACTCCATCAACAGTGTCTACACCCTTGGATGATGAGGGGAAATTGATTCTTGAGCCAAAGGCTATCTTGGATTTTTGAGAGAGGTAAGTATGGAAACAGACTATCACAGAATATTTGGTCAAATGGAAGGATTTTCCAGTTGAGGATGCTACTTGGGAAGGTGAGGAGATCTTATAGCACCCACAATTGAGTTTTCTTGTGGGCAAGAAATTTCAGGGAGGGAGGACTATAATGTCCCCTCCAAAGTGAGACATCCATATTTAGTAGATTTGCCTATTATCATGACCCTTGTAGGCTAATGAAGAGGATTAGGGGGTCTTTGAGGATGGTATCACTCCAATGTTCAATGTGGATCAACTTTGGCTTTCATTCAAGGCATCCAGGACTTATTTGGCTCAACTTTCTATTTATAGTAAGTCGGACAAGGACAGAATGGGATCCTTACTATTTTTACTAAGGTATTTGATCAGATGGAGAATTATCAAATGAGTCCCTAGTTCAGATGGCGTGTTGAGAATTAATGAATTTTAAGACATTATTAGTGTTAGTTGGCTCAAATAACATTAATTAATTAAAAAGGTTATATTTTAATGTTATAACTTAATTTTATAACTTGAGGGTCAAAACGCCATTAAAAGGGGGCCAAATAAATGAATTAATTTTGAGCACCAACTCCTAAGTTGAAGGAAATATTAAAAGATGCAAATAAATGATATTTTAATATTATTAAAATTGCCTTTTTGGAGAAATTCGAATTTCCCATGAAGGCTTATTTATTTTATTTGGGAGTTATTTTGGGGGTATTTGATTGAGCAATTGTTGATGAAGTTTGTCTGAGAAGATAAATCCAAGGGTTTTCAATCCTTGTGCCATTGGAGAACGTTTCTTCTTCAATGTTTGCAGCCATTTATAGCGAAATACCTATTGAATTTGGTATTCTGGAGACCATCATTCAGGTGTTCTATTTGAGCATATTGGTGAAGAAATACAAAGATTATTCAAGGGTTTCAAGGTTATATGTTTGCAGGTCTGAAGATTGTGGAAGATTAAGATTTAATCATTTGAAAATAAAATTTATGTTTGCTGCTATAGTCTCATGAATAGTAGTGGTACAGTACCCACACTACAATGTCGTGCTACAGTACCATGCTACAGTACTGCGCTATAGTACCGTGCACCAAGGGTTTGATTTATGTTTCAAAGTCTCTCAAGTCCAAGGGTAGACGATTGCAGATTTCCTTTTATAAAATTAAAAAAATTAGATTTCAAGAAGAGGTACAAGTGAGTATTTACAACCTTCATTTGTAGCAAGGGTTGGTCCTCTTGAAGAGGGGCGATTTTATCTTGAGAGGCTCTAAAAAATAATAAAAAATCACTCAAAGGGCGCCCAGACCTTAGGAATCTAGCCACAACACTCATGATCGAAAATGTAGCATATTGAAGGAGATTTGGACCTGTTATGAGTTTGATTTTTTGGTTGAAAGTTGTGAACAACAGCTACATGTTTGCAAATTAATCTGGGTATGATTGAAATAACATATTCTCTTGAATAATGATCAAATAAACATATCATGGGGGAGTTATTGTTGTAGTTGCTTGTATTCTTTCATGTTTTTGCATTTTATTTCCTTGCAAATATTTCAAGAAAACACAAAAAAAAAGAAAAAAACTAGCATAAAAAATAAGGGCACGAAGTGTTATTACAAGGAACCACATCTAATATAAATTCCAAGTCTAAAAATCTAGCTGACTCACTATGTTATTCAGGATATTGTATAGTCAAAAGACATTTGGTCAAAGAAAGAAGTTAGGTACACAAAAAGGAAATTTTAGGAAAAATTAAAAAGGTTTTGGAAAACATATGCAAAACTTTCTAGAAAAATGCGATACATTCTGATCGATACAGAGCGAATTGAATCGCATTACCTCAACAACGGGTATGAGAACTAGAAACATGTATGCGTTTTGTGAAGGTATTTATTTTTCTAAAAATAAGTGGCTATGTTTCATTTTGCATTTTCCCAATGGGTCAATGGGTAGCGTGTATGCGTTATGAAACACGTACGCATTTCATTTGAATAATGCGTACGCGTTCCTATAACGCGTACGCGTTATTTAAAAATTGAATTTCCACACCACATCCAACCTTGGTTTTAGGCTTGGGCAAGCCATGGCAATCCGAGGCTTAGCCTTTGACCCGCAACTAAAAAACTAAGGAAGATTGAAGAAAAATGTCCAACTTTGACAAAATAACTAATGGACTTTTTTTCTAAATAAATCTATAATTTTAAAACCCATTAGAGAACATAATGTCTACTTTCTAAATATATAAATTTTGTTAAGATTGGATTATGTTTTCTATTTTTTAATTAATTTCTAATCAAACTAGTCCTTAAACTTGAAATATCAAGTTTTTAATAACTTTTTATTGGTTAAGTTTCTTGTAAAAATATTTTATAGCATCAAACTTCAAAAATTCTCACAATGAAAAGAGGTCAAAAATGTTTGTTTAGGTCCAATTATGTTTAATGCCTTACCGTTGATTTTAAAAACATCCAATTAGGAGGCCAATAAAAATTTAATAAAAGAAAATTCCACCAAAAGTACAAAAGAATTTCACATCGAAACTTGTTGTGGCTCTCTTTTCCCTAAGTAATTATCAAAATAATTTTATTTGGGTCAAAAAGTGTTGTCCGTACATGCCTGCTTGGTATGGTAAAAAAATAGGGACTTTTAAAAAGTGGTTTTTATAGATACCTATCAAAATTCAATTTCTATAATCTAGGTATTTTAATAATTTACATATTTGGAAACTAGATTTAAAATATTAGATTTCATATTACTGACTTTTTTTAAGTTTCATTTTGTAAGTGCCTCAAATTTTTAGTCCAAGTGTGATAAATTCTGAAAAACAGCAAAGCATTTCTGCTTTTTGAGCTTTTTGTGTACCCAACTTCTTGCATCAACCCTTTCATAAGTGTACGAGTGGCCATATAAAATTCATTTATAGTTGCAATATGAGAAATTTGTGAGGCGACAATAATAGCTACTTTTTCATATCTGTGATGCGTGGAATGCAAATTTTTAATGGTTTCTTAGCACAATTGTCCCCTCTATGAATACGTGTCTTTTCATCAAGGAAAGATTTATCCCATGCAATCATATTTTATCAAATATTTGATTAGTGTTTGCATCAAATTGGGCTCCTTATTTATCCACACTGACCCCTCCACACTGCTCTGTCTGATTATTATTGTCCACATTTCCATCTGTCAGATCTCATTTGAGGGAGGTTTATTAAACTAGTCAGCATATTCTCATCTGATTGTCCCCCCCTCATTTTCTCTATATATATGTGGTTATAACTGTCATAATGACTAGTAGCTATTTTCACAAACTACTTGATAAGCATTCCAGAGAAATTATAATTTTTTTGTAATTCTAGAGAATTTTTTGAAAGTTCTATTTCTCTTGAAATGACTATAATGACCCTTACTAACTGCATAGTTCTTACACTTGCTCATTATCTCCCTTGCGTTGCTTGTTATGAGCCTTGCTAAAACTGATCACAATTTTCCCTAATTTGCTACTTGTAATTTTGTCAAACAATTCATGTGCAACCTTGTAACTTGCTGGTCTGAGTGCATAAACGTTTTCCCAATGATATCCAATGTATATACTACTTGCAAAAGACTTCTATGATGTTTAGATAAGGTCCTAGATGCAATGCAGATTTCTTTTTGTATTTTCAAATGTAATAGATGAAGTTTCATGAGCTAAATATGCAGCTACGGCCTATAGACATTATGTCAAATAGTTGGAATACATCCCTTAAATCTTTCAAGTAGAGAATAAATCAACAGAGAACTCCCAACTTCAGATTTATCAATTGACAATGCAACCTTCTATAATGGAGATGAAATGACCAAGACTCTTGGCTTGCATACATATGATAAAATGCTTGAATCTGGTATACACTTTCACCTACAACAGTGCCTATTACAATGCAACTAAATGTCATGAAATAGCTCAAAATAAACAAAGGAACCTGTAGCTTGATGACGCCTTGAGTCCCTGATGATGAAGCAAGCAATATACTTGGGAGATGAAGTTCATAGGACATCAAAACATTTTTCTGAAGCAGCCACCCCTATTCAGATCTGATCTTCAAGCCTTCAATACCTCCAAATGCAATCAACAAACACCTAGGTATGGAGCGATCCCATCTCCAAGAGAAATTGCTGCATACCTGAGCTCCAATGAATTAAAATGAATCTCCAATGGTGTCCATGTTTGCTTTAGATTTAGCTTCAGAAATTCTTCAATAGAAATCTGGTCCTCCTCTTCAAATAAATATTGATGCCTCAAATGATATTCTTCAATGCTAATAGTCTCCAATATAATAGTCTTCAAAATTGGCCCTTGGCCACAAATTTTGTCTAATGAAGTGACTGAAATATCACCTCCAATCTGCAACCCTTCAAGAGGTATTCACTCCCTCAGTTATGTAATCAATGGGAGTTTTCATTCCCAAAGATAAATAGATTATTTGTAGACCACTTGGCTCCACAAATACTCAAGAAGAAATCACAAATCATCAACATCAAATCTGGATGCCCAATAGTGAGACCTCAAGGTCTATTTATGCATTTCCTCTAGAGGTCAGCCTCAACAAAATAATATTATTTTTGACTTCTAGAAGGTTCCCATATATTTTAATTTAATTTTCACTTTATAAAATATAAAAATATAATATTATTAATAAAGTGCATCTCAACATCAAATTATAAAATAAGGTTTCCATAAATAGAGATAATAATGATATATGACAGAAAACCTTACTCCAATCAAATACTGAGCCAAGTAATCACCAAATGACTGCCAGATGACTCTCTCACCATGCCTCATTAGCCTACGAGAGCCGTTAATAGGCTAATCCCGCTAATATGTCAATGTCAACTAGAAGGGGACATTACAGTCTGCCCCTCCTAAAATTGCTTGTCCCTAAGCAATCTCAACTCAAGATGCTGCAAGATCTCCTCACTCCCCCATGTCACATCCTCAACTGGTAAGTCTCTCCACTTGATCAAGTATTCCCTGACAACTCATTTCTGCAAAGTCTTCTCACGAACATCCAATATAGCTTCTGGCACCAAAATCAATTTCCTCTCATCATTCAATGGTGGCAATGTCATGGAGGGAACCACACGATGTCCTAATGCCTTCTTGAGGCGAGACACATGAAATAAATTATGTACGCTACTGTCAGCAGGAAACTCCAACTCAGAAGCCACTTCTCCTATTCTCCTAATAATCCTAAAAGGACCATAGTAATGTGGCTTAAGTTTCTCTGCACCGCTCCTCTTAAGAGTGGACTGTCTGTAAGGCTGCAACATCAAGTACACCATATCACCAACCTCAAAGGAGCACTCAACTCTCTTCTGGTCTACATACTATTTTTGTTGGTTTTGTGCCTTTTGAATATTCTCCCGTAAAGCCCTCATAATGTCCTGATTATCCTGTAAGAGATCACTAGCACTAGGCACACGACTATCACTCAACAAGAGGACCAATAAATTAGGTGCATCATATCCATACAAGGCCATGAATGGTGTCATCTGAATGGAGAGATGGTAAGGGGTATTGTAGCAATACTCACAAAGATATAACCACTTGACCCACCCCTTCTACTGCCCTGCGATGTAATTCCTAAGATACCCTTCCACCCATTTATTTACTATCTTCGTCTGTCCATCGGTATGGGGGTGGTAACTAGTGCTCGGTGAGAGTTCTGTCCCACATAGCCTGAATAGATCCTGCCAAAAATGGCTCATGAATTGGCTATATCTATCACTGACAATGTTCTAAGGTAACCCATGTAGTCTAAATACCTCCTAGAAGAACAACTCTGCTACCTGAATAGCTAAATATGTAGATGTGATCAAAAAGAAGTGAGCATATTTAGTCAAATGATCTACAACAACATAGATACAATCTCACCCCTAGGCTTTAGGCAAGCCAGTGATGAAGTCCATCGACAAACATTCCCACTTCCTATCAGGGATTAGAAGTGGCTGAAGTAGACCTGCAAAGTGTGTGTGCTCCTCTTTATTTTGCTAACAAATAGGACATTCTCTAACATATTGTAGCACATCTGATTTAAGGCCCTTCCATGTAAACCTCTCTTGTACCTATTTATAAGTTTTGAAATAGCCGGGATGCCCTGCCATAGGTGCATCATGAAAGGCCCTCAAAATGATGATCTTCATTTCCAATCCTGGAATCAAATAGATCCTCCCCTTGTAAATGATAAGTTCATTTACCAGTGTGTACCTGTCATCCTGAACCGATCCATCAACAATCCCTGTAGCCCAACTACCCTTAACATACTCTGCCACAGTCAGGTGCCTCCAATCTTCCGCAATCCTTGCCATAGAACTCAAGTGGGGATGTCGTGATAAAGCATCAACCACAACATTTTGTGTTCCCTTAACGAAGAAAATGTCAAAGTCATATGATTATAACTTACTCACCCATTTTTGCTAATGATCATTAAGATACCGTTGCCCTAGGAAGTGCCTCAAGCTATTGTGGTCTGTCTTTACTACAAATTTGCTGCCCACTAAATACTGTCTAAATTTGGCCAATGCCTGCATAATTTCCAACATTTCCTTATCATATATGTTGTATCCTCTCTCTAGACCACAAAGCTTCCGACTCTCAAAAGCAATCGAATGTTTGTCCTACATAAGGACTGCACCAATTCCCTCACCTAAAGCATCACATTGTAGCTCAAAGGGTTTAGAAAAATTTGGCAAAGCAAGCACTGGGAATGTAGTCATAATTAGTTTGAACATCTCAAAGCAATCCTACGCCTCTTGTGTCCAAATGAAAGCCGCTTTCTTGGTCAAGTGTGTGAGTGGTGTTGCATGGCATGAATATCCATTAACAAATCTGTGGTAGAATACACACAACCCCAAAAATCCTCTAAGTTGAGTAAGATTCACTGGTGTAGGCCATTCAATAACTGCCTTAATCTTTTTAGGGTCCATATGTACTCCCTTAGAACTGATGATGTGACCAAGATATAGTAACTCTGTCATCCCTAAGTCACACTTAGACTCCTTTGCATACAAGGACTCTTTCCCCAAAATGCCCAATACTATGTCAAGATGTGCTATATGATCATCCCATGTTTTACTGTACACCAAAATATCATCAAAGAATACCAACACATACCTCCTCAACTGTGAATGGAAGAGCCTGTTCATTGTAGAACAAAATGTTGCTGGAGCATTGGTTAACCCAAATGGCATAACCATAAACTCAAAATGCCCACAATGGCACCTAAATGTGGTCTTCTCAATGTCCTATTCTCTAACCAAAATTTGATGATAACTAGACCTCAGATCAATCTTAGAGAAGAAACGTGCACCATGTAACTCACCTATTAACTCATCAATTCTAGGGATGGGATATCTGTTCTTTATTGTTTCCTTATTCAAGAGTCTGTAATGAATACACATCCGCAATGTACCATCTCTTTTCTTAACCAACACTACTGAAGATGCAAAAGGAGACTTGGTCTAATATGTCCCATGGCCAGTAACTCCTTAATTGTCTTTTCAATTTCATCCTTGAGACACTTGGGATGTCTGTATGGAGTGATTATTACGGGCTTGGCACCCTCCTCCAACTTGATGATATGCTCAATCCCTCGATCTGGAGGTCTTCCTGGAGGAATCTCGCTAAACACCTTCATATGCTTAGTCCTTAATTCCTAGATATCTGGATGGTACTTTGTTTTTTGTTGTTCCCCCTATGTAGGAATCAACACACATTCTGCTACCCACTCTACCATATCATGTCTCACTAGCCTCACCATCCTCTTGAATGAGATCATCCTGAAACTAGAGTCTCGGATTGCCTTAAGAACATGAGTCTTTCCATCAACCTGGAAAGACATCTCCATCTCTCTGAGATCAAGTGTGAATTTCCCAATATCATGTAACCATCTCATACCAAGCACCATGTTAGTATCACCCATGTTCCCCACATAGAAGTCTGTCTTGAACTCATAGTTGTTCAAGCGTATGGGCAAGTCTAGAATTCTCCTATCACATTTGAGGGTATAACCATCTGCAACCTTAACTCTTATTCCCTCAAATTCCTCTATCCTAATGCCTCTCCTATCAACCATATGAGCATCAATGAAGTTGTGAGTTGCCCCTGTATCAAGAAGAGTGATTATCTTTTGCCCTGCTAGGACCCTACGCATCTTAAATGAACCCTCCTGTTGGATGCTAGTGATGTAGGCATCATGTTGCCTTGTTGCTCCTTCATGTCCTCTTCACCTTCATGCTTTTCTTCCTCATGCTCGGTCCCTAAATCTTCAGAATCAGATTGCAGATCTGATTTCTCTAATTCAGAATCCTCATAATATGCCCACATTACTCTATTAGCCTTTCCCTTTGGTCTCAAGGAACAATCATGATTTGCATCATAAGGCCCCTTACAATAGAAACACAACTTCTTCTTCCTCAAATCATTGAGTGTATCATGATCCAAAGGTGTTGCTGATTTTCCCTTGAAATATGGTTTGTTGTTCTTCTTAGAGAAGGATTTATTATCTTGATATGAAGAAGATCCTTTGGATACAAACTTATTCTGTGGTGTTGGCAGCTCCATTCTCCTAGCCTTATTCATAGCATCTTGAAGAGTAGGAGGATCAAAGGCTTTTATCCAACCTCTCATAGGTTCCATTAATCCTTCAATAAATAGTACCACCAACCATCTCTCTAAGATGTTAGGAACCATCACTGATAATTTCTGGAAATATCCAATGTAACTCTCCAAACTTACAACTTGCTTGAGTTGGGCCAAATCCCTGAAGTATGATTCTAGGTATTTCCTATCAAAACGTTCCACAAGTCTATCCACAAACTCTTGATAGGATGTAATCTGATTATGCTGTAATGTTACCAATCCATGATACCACCATTCGTGTGCTGCACCCTCTAAATGCAAAGTAGCATACTTGATGGCTTCTTCTTCTGTCATGGGTCGAAGAGTCAAAAAAGTATCCAACTTATGAATCCATGACTGTACAGTAATCTTGCCACTACCATCAAACATGGGCAAGGTGAGCTTATTAGTAGCTTGCTTAAGATCCTTATTTTGATTCTGAGGTCTCTTCTCTTGTCGAGACCTGTAGTAGTCCATCCTTGTTTGCACAAAATGATCAAAATGCATGAGCTCTCGGGCTTTTGGTGTCAATAGTTGCCATTCATCATGACCAGCCATATATGCATCAGCAAAGGTAGGCTCCTCAACCTCTTCAACATTCTCTACTACAGCTTATTCTTCTCTCAGAAAGTGGGTCACATAGGTCTATCTACAGTGTGAGAAGATGCTCTTAGTACTCTCCTTGAACCTACTATGCTCCTATCATCATCATGATCTTGGGGCTGCCTCCTAGGTAAGATCAACTGCTGTAGAGTGTTTTCAAGCCGCTATAGTACCCCAAATACTTGCTGCTGACCATCCCTTAGACCCCTCAAAGTATCAAGTACCTCTCTATCATCATCTCTTCTTCCATTTCTAGGAGGACTTCCCTCTCTTCTTTCCTCCATAAGACCACCAATCTCTTTGTGTCTTGCTGCAACAGCTGCTAATAAAGTGTCTTACATTTGTTTTCTTTCTTCTCTAGCTGTATATCTCTTCGTCTTGTCAGTTTGTTGCATAAATGAAGACAATTTCTGACCCAAAGGATGGGAGGAAACTGCTCTAATACCATTGTAATGAGCCTTGCTTAGACTGATCACAATTTTCCCTAATTTGCTACTTGTAATTTTGTCAAACAATTCATGTGCAACCTTGTAACTTGCTGGTCTGAGTGCATAAATGTTTTCCCAATGATATCCAATGTATATACTACTTGCAAAAGACTTCTATGATGTTTAGACAAGGTCCTAGATGCAATGCAGATTTCCTTTTGTATTTTCAAATGCAATAAATGAAGTTTCATGAGCTAAATATGCAACTACAACCTATAGACATTATGTCAAATAGTTGGCATACATCCCTTAAATCTTTCAAGTAGAGAATACATCAACAGAGAACTCCCAACTTCAAATTTATTAATTGACAATGCAACCTTCTACAATGGAGATGAAATGGCCAAGACTCTTGGCTTACATACATATGATAAAATGCTTGAATCTGGTATACACTTTCACCTATAGCAGTGCCTATTACAATGCAATTAAATGTCATGAAATAGCTCAAAATAAACAAAGGAACTTGTAGCTTGACGACGCCTTGAATCCTTGATGATGAAGCAAGAAATATACTTGGGAGATGAAGTTCATAGGACTTCAAAACATTTTTCTGAAGTAGCCGCCCCTGTTCAGATATGATCTTCTAAATAAAATAATTTGCAATGAATTCAAGCCTTCAATACCTCCAAACGCAATCAACAAACACCTACGAATGGAGAGATCCCATCTCCAAGAGAAATTGCTGCATACATGAGCTCCAATGAATTAAAATGAATCTCCAATGGCATCCCTATTTGCTTCAGATTTAGCTTCAGAAATTCTTCAATAGAAATTTGGTCCTCCTCTTCAAATAATTGATGCCTCAAATGATATTCTTCAATGCTAATAGTCTCCAATATAATAATCTTCAAAATTGGCCCTTGGCCACAAATTTTGTCCAATGAAGTGACTGAAATATCACCTCCAATCTACAACCCTTCAAGAGATATTTCACTCCCTTAGTTATGAAATCAATGGGAGTTTTTGTTCCCAAAGATAAATAGATTATTTGCAGACCACTTGGCTCAACAAATACTCAAGAAGAAATCACCAATCATCAAAATCAAATCTGGATGCCCAATAGTGAGACCTCAAGGTCTATTTATGCATTTCCTCTAGAGGTCAGCCTCAACAAAATAATATTATTTTTGACTTCTAGAAGGTTCCAATATATTTTAATTTAATTTGCACTTTATAAAATATAAAAATATAATATTATTAATAAAGTGCATCTCAACATCAAATTATAAAATAAGGATTCCATAAATAGAAATAATAATGATATATGATGGAAAACCTTACTCCAATCAAATACTGAGCCAAGTAATCACCAAATGACTGCTAGATGACTCTCTCACCATGCCTCATTAGCCTATGAGAGCCATTAATAGGCTAATCCCACTGATATGTCAATGTCAACTAGAAGGGGACATTACATTGCCCTTGGTGCATTGGATTCTACCTTTGTGATGATATTTAAGACTATCAACTCTATCTCTTGGATGTGACTCTTAGTTTATTTTCTTTGTCCTTATAACACAATTAAGATTAAAATAATGAATAAGTCACAAAATAGATCCCACATTTTTTCTTGCCACAATAAAAGACACTGTTAGTATCTCTGTTTCAATATTAACAATAATTTGAATATTCAAATTATTGTTGCCAATTTTTTAAAGGACTCTCATCTTTTCTACATGTTTTGACATTTTTTCACTAATCTTGATCATATGTAGCTACAAAGATAGCATTCCTCCTTCAACTTGAAAACATTGCATACTGCTTGGAGTCAAACCAAAACCTTTTATTCTCAGCTCTATCTATTGGGAAGAACATTACTGCTTTTCAAAATTGATGAAGACTATCCTTCTTGTGGTCCATTTGCAGTTCCTTCCATGAGTAAAATGGAGTCATATTTGATTGCAACATAAAAAACATGAAAAATATTTAATCTCAGCCATTACCCTTATTATCTTACTGTCCCCTATATTAATGCATAGACTTCGTGATATGACTTATCATGAAATGAGAAATGTCCTTTGGTCATTTGTTGGTCTTTGATAGTAGTCCTATCTTGCACTTCAGTCAACCCTTCAAACTTTGATCTATATATTTGCCATGTCATAATTTTTTGCTACATTACGAGGGAAGTATGCTATTTTGAATCCACCATTTTCACAACTCATATGCACTTAGTTTGAGAATCTTTTCCATCCTTAGCAAGACCCTTCTCTAGCGTATACTACTAAGGCTAGAAGTCATGCTCTCCAAGATTAACAACAACAAACAAGAACTTTGAATCAACTCTAAATGATACTGTGTCATCTTTCCAATGTACATTGACCTTTTTCTTTCTAATTTTGTTTTATTGTAGTAAGTGGGAGACATTGATGTTGCAACTATACTCAAAACTGCATCCTTGAAATGGCTACTCCCTCATCACTCCCTAACCTTGGAAACCATTTTCATAAATATCACTCTGTAACTATCCCTTTGACCGAAACTCTGTATACCTCATGTCATGTATTATTTGTCCTATTAGCACTATCATTTGTTTCATTAATGTATGCATAGGCCCTTAGATCTTCATGCATTGCATATTGCAATAGTTGTGATAGCATTTGTTTATATAATGTCTAATATTTTTAACAATATTAGACCAATAGTTGTGACTTTATAGTTACTAGTGTTGATGCTAACTACCCATAATTAAATGAAATGTATTCCTTAGATCTAAAAAGCAACAAATCATGTGATGCCACATTAGCACCCAATAAAACATGATGTAGATGCACAAATATAGGTCTCACTTTTTTTTTGGGCCCTTTTTGACACCTTGAGAAGAAAATGTTGATGCGGCATCATATTTGATGAGGTGGCCCTGAAACCTTAGTTAAAAGTAGGGGACTTGCCAAGTAAGCTACTATAAAACAATTGGGATTGATTTGAAATTTCCACATAGGATTTTGAGAAGTGCGAAGTTAAGGTGTTCAACTACTGGGTCCTCTCCCCTAGAGGGATTATTTTGGGTGTTATTCTAGGTTTTTAATTTTGGGTCATGTTTTATAAAGTATTTTTGTTTGCATATCCTAATTTGAGAACTCCAATTGACATTTTTTCCCTTGCAATTTTTGTAGATCAAATTTGTGATTAGAACTAGGTTTTTCATAATTCCAAACTCTTACCCACCCACTTCCATGGGATAATAGTGTGTGATAATTTTATTTGGGACAAGTTTTTTCCATTATCTAATGTTGTTTATTTGTATATTTTAAATTTTGTATTGAAAATGTTTGGTGCCTTACTATCATTGCTAGCATGCCCTAATGCATTTGTTCCTCTCTTTGGAAATGAATCAACATTTTAGCACACTCTAATGTGTTAGTTATTATATGGTATCCACCAACTATGTTTATTGAATAAACTACTTTCTCTTAATATTATTTGTTTTGTGTGAATGTCAGTATGCATTAGTACTTGGTTCAAAGCAAGTATTTTAAGGGGTTAATGAATTCCATCACTGTAGGAGTGAATACATTGAAAGGAATAACTTTTGACAAAAGCCATTAGATGAGCTGGTGACCTCTTTGTTTGGAAAAAAACATTCCTTCACACTACATCCATTGAAAAATCCCACAAACTTAGGAAAAAACATCAAATTCTTGTATTGTGCTCTTTCCTATAGTTAAGTTCTATTGAGTAAATAGATTTGGATTATCAGTAGGCAAAAGGTTCAAACCCCAGTGGCTAGGGAGCCCAATTAATCACCTGAGGTTAAAAGTTTCTCTACTTTACTTATTGAAAAATAAAAGCTTCATTAAGTAGAGTCTAGTGGCTTTAATGTGGTGAACTCAGATGGGTCTCTTTTACAAGAGACCCAAATCCTAATTAGTGAAAATGAAACAAGGAAGTTTTTGTTTAAATAAAAATTACTAAGCCATCACCTCAAGGGGAAGTTGTTGCTCCTAAGATCTAATCTTTTCTTGGTACAAGATTCAAAAGTATAGAATAGAAGTTAAAAAAAAAAATTGTCATATCATAATTTTTTAAAATGTTGTTAATCTTTGATTAATGATTTTAGTTTCTTCTACAATCTAAGAGTTATCTCTTATCACCATTCTCTTTTTTTATGACCATTATTCTAATTTCTGATAAAAGAATTTGAATGCATCATGCATGAGAGCTATTATCATAATTATGGATAATTTTATTTGCAATAATCTTTTATCAGCTTTAGTATGAATTATCTTTTTTTCATGATGTTCTATCTCTATTTTCCCTTTACTGATACTAGTTATTATTGTGTTAGTTCTCCTGATCAATGACATCCTCTGCAACCTTAATCTCCCCATTCTTTGCATTCTTGCGCTTCTTCTACATGTAATTGTATGGTTATTCATAACTTGGGGTGATGTACACCATCTTGGGTAGGAAATCAGACTCACATGTCAACCTTGCTCATAAACTTGTCAGAAAATGGTTAACTATTCATTAAGAAGTGACAAACTATATATTTATTGATTTAATGTTATAAAAATTTATGATTTCTTTATTTAATCATTGATAATTTGTTTAATTTTCCTATTTTGTAGACCTTGAGCATTGAAAAGAAAAGAAACAATAGTATCTAGAAAAATATAGTTCAACAACATATAGAATTTGACAAGTAACATATTACACCTATTTTGTTTTTTTAATTGCTAGTGTGTTTTTTTCTTTTTTTGTGTGTAAAATGTCAAAAAACTGCGAATCAAAAAAATCATTGCATACTATAATAGATGTAGAAAGTTATGAACCAATGAATATGAAAGGAGAATGAAACAATAGATGAAGTATTGAAAGAAAATAATCTTTTTAGAATAAGTCCATTTGTATTCAACATAGGGGATTGTCTTCTTGACTCTTTGCAATATTTGTTACATATGAACTTCACTTCCATAGAATTGTGAAATGGTATGGTTGATTACTTTCTTGATTGCCTAGCAAAAAATGATGATGGCGCTTTGTTTTCATATACACATTCAAGCTAAATATTGAAACATTGAATGGATTGCATCAAATTGCTGATGCTACTACATACTTACAACATATGCACCTATCTACAGTTAAAAAACCAAATTGTAAAGAATATTGCCTTTGGGGCGACCAATTTTGTATTAAATGGCTAGCAAAGTGGTTAGATATAAAAATATGTATTTGGTCGTCAACTAGAAAAGTAAAGTACTTGAATTTCAATGAAGATTCAGAAAGTTGTCATGCCTGAAAAATTTCATCTAGAAAACCTAACAATTTTTTTTTTAAAATTTAAATACCAACCTCATTAGATGCCCAATTTAATAACACTCTTACATTTTTATTTTTTTATTTAATATTATTTTTATTTAATGTTCAATAATATAGTATTATTAATTTTGCTTTTCATATCAACCTTAGATATATATTTATAATACTACTAATTCTATACTTCTAATAAAACCAACATCATTATTCATTATTCACAGGTGATGTGAAATTACTAGGCATATATATATATATATATATATATATATATATATATATATATATATATATATATATTCCATTTACTATAACTACTAATTTTACCAACCAATAATTTGGTAATAGTCAAATCTTTAAATATAATATTTTTACCAACTATAACTTTTACTATAAATTTTACCATTTACTATAACTACCAATTTTACCAACCAATAATTATGTAATAGTCAAATCTTTAAATATAATAGTTTTACCAAGTATAATTTTTACTATAAATTTTGCCATATATATATATATATATATATTTCCATTTACTAGAACTATCAATTTTACCAACTAATAATAAAATAATAATCAACTCTTTAAACATAAATCTTTATAATAGAATCAAAACAATAATATCCTTGCACACAAATATAATCCATGATATGATTTACCCGACAATGAGAAATAGTTATAACTAACAATGTTGGATGGGTATTATTACTAATATATGTTATTTTTTACAATAATTTAATTGCTTAAGATAGCGTATCATTTTCTTATGCTAAGAACTAATAAAACCATTAATGTAATTCAAACTTAAAATGAATAATTAAATGTTGTTATTTATAAAAAGCTCCTCAGAGACTATACTATAATTTGACAATACAAAATGACCATACTCTGATAATATAAAATCTTTTATATTAGACATCACTTTGATTTTAAATACAAAACTATATTTGTGCTCTAATGTGGAGCATCGCCAAGTTCAAACTCCTGTGGGGGTAAGTATGTACACCCTGGATAGGAGCTAATTTAGTTAGGGTGCCCCTCCCATATTGGGGAGTAATGAGGGACTTTCTGTGATTGTGGGAGCATCGAGTTAGGTGCCTCCCCATATTTTGGGAGTAATGAGTCCCATACCTCATGGTATCGCGGGATCCTAAAAGGACCTTTTAATTTTTTTAGTAAAGGGAGCAACATTTTATGAAGCAAACAAAAACAAAGAATCGGGTCCCATCTTAAAAGTAAAATAAAGTTAATCGTTTACCTTAAGGTGGGATGTCTGCTGTAACCAGGGGCTTTTGAATGCCGCGAGCGCAACCAACACCCAATAAAAATGCTTCTAAGCGTAACCTTGAGTATCGAGATTTGGAAGCTGACCATGCTGCTCATAAGGTTCTCAAGGGTAAAAAAAAATGACAACTGCTTGTTAAAACCTGCTGATATTACTAGCATCTACCTCCCCGGTGATGATACATTTTGTTTTTTTTGTTGTTGAGATTAATACAATCATTGTCAGTTTATTAGAGATGATCACTGGGAATATTAATTCTAAATCAACATCATTATAATTAATATGGGCCTTATATTTCGTGCGAAAAAAAAATATTAACCAAGAACAGTTACAATTGCATGTGTTTGTGCAAAACTAATCCATTTACAAGAGAATATATTTATATTGCTTAGTGCTCATATTCATCATTTCATATTAAATTCACTTTTATTATTATGAGCAATAAAGTATCTTATCATAGGACTATTCCTGCTCTTAACTTCTGCCCATGAACCACGTACATACTTCTTTCCAATGCTACAGACTATTCTTGCCATAGGCATCGACTAGATCCATCACCCATTGCCAAAATTTAAACCATCCCAATGACATTTAATAGGTATGGTGCAAGTCTTAAATTTTGTAGGTAAATGTCTTGTAGGACTCTTCTGACAGGGTGCAAAAACCACGTCAAGGGTGATAGAAAATTAATTTAGTTAGGTGCAGATGAAGTGACAAGAACTTAAGTTCAAAGTCCCCTGATGCACAAAAAATATACACCATCGCAGAGGGAACATGCCCTACACATTTTCCACCTAACGCCTGCTAGAACTCTTATCACGCAATTAATATTTTTGTGCAAAAACAACTATTGCACAATTACTCCTAGGTTTCATTTTGTTCTGATTAAACTAAAAATATTTTGATAAGTATTGCAGCAGTACTGGGATGGGTGACCTCCTACTTATCAATTGATGAGCTAAAGGGGCTCTATTATGAATGGTTCATAAGGCACAACACTTGCTGAAGGTTTTGCAAATGGGGTAACAACTCAAGCGGGCTTAACCTTGGAGAAAACTCCCCTCAAGCTAAGCCGCTGAGCTGCAAGTGGGCCACTGATGTGGGTGGGACCTCCCCGGACGGGACTCCAAGCAGTCGTGACCTCCGCGGAGCACACCCAGATGCAAATGAGTGCTAACTAGTGACCATCTGGTCATCATGAGAGATGGGTTCTTGCTTGAACCACTACTCATGAAACATGGGTCATGAGTTTGACTCCAAAACTAATGGCTAAACCCCTGCATAGCAAATATCATAAAATATTTTCCTTAACAATTCACCACAAGGCCTATGGCAAAACATTGTAGTGGGAGAAGACTTCGGGAATAGCCACGATCACTTAGAGACCCCCAAACTCATACTCCATTTTCTTCTTATCCATGACATTATTTATTTTTGTTATCCATTCATAGCATTATTAAGCTATTAAATGAGAAAGGATGAATTGTTTCCGCATTTTCATTAATATTAGATTGAAAGATTGTGATGGGAATGCAGTTTTGGTTAGTGACGAAACATTCCAAGCTAAACGAATCGTACAACCAAACTGGCCTTTAAGAAACCATGGAAAATATTACTAGCACAACTAGTAGGGTTAGCATTGATGCATTTTTGCACGCTCCTTCTTAGCTGCATTCGATCAATTTTATAGTTGTAGCCTGAATTTCCCAATATGAGTGGTTTTATGTTGTTTTAGTATCAAATAATAACCGTGTGAACTTAATGCACTATAAACTCTCAGAGGGAAATGGCGATCAGAACAATAATTGTGCACTTATTTTCTGGATAGTGAAGTTCATCAACTCCGAAGCCTGGCAAGGCGCATGGGATTTCAAGCAACCTTCAATGCTGGCATGACAACAGGGTGTTTTAAGTATACTCCATGTCTCAAAGAAACCATGTAGCAAGGAATGAACAAATAGATAGTTAATTTCTGATCTATTTATGGCTGACAACTTCTCTTTACTTTTTTTTTTTAATTAATCTATTTGGTTTTGATTATTGTTGTAAGCTACTTTTTTTCATGGTGCATAGGCTGTATTTTAATCCTGGCCTTCCCAGGTTCAAGGGCGAATATATGCATATACTCTTGCTTATAAATTTAAAATAGGCATAACTTATTTTGTTCCCACATACGAATAGGTCTTAGGCCTGCGATATTAAGTTTCATTGATTCCTAAATTGGTTTCCTGTATTTTTGTTTCAGAAAATTAAAACTAAACATGATTTATATATATAATAATTTGTATGGGCTTGGCATATATACAATTTAATGCACAAATAAAAAATTAAACTATTTATTTGAATTTCCTAGTATATTTCTAGATTCCTTTATGCTTTTGTATCAATATGTAGATTTACATTTTAGACATGGAAAGAGGATTTCATCTACATTACTATTTCTGATATAACAAATGTAAACTTTTGTTTATCTTGAACACTCCCTTAGATACAAACCCATATTATTTATTTGCAAATAAAATGAAACGGAGGAGGAAAACGATCAGGTTGACTAAGGATTCCTTAAAATTATGTTTTCTTCCTTACAAATGATTGATTCAATACATTTTGATTCTTAATTCTTTATTTATGCTTAGTTGATGATACTCCCATTTTCTTTCTTGCAACTCAATGAACGTATTTTTGTTTTATTTAAATGTAAAAGTCAATATAACCAATTTGCACAACATTTTCCTCAAATAACAAATAAGAAAATATCTCTTTATTCCACATTTATCTTTACTTCAAATGCATAGAGTATTTTACCTTCCTAGTTGCAATAAAATAAAAATTCCTCAATTAATTTTTTTTTTTCATATTGTAAATGATGCATAGAAAGGAAAAAAATAACATGTCAATGAATGCAAGCTTTCTCTTTTTCATTCCCTTTCATGTTATAACAACCACTAGCTCTCCATATTACAACAAATTTTCATTGCAAGCTATACTACAACAATCTTGGAAAAAGAGGAATTCAATTACCAAACAGATGTTATATGTATAGGAATGAAGCTGAGACTGTTAATCATCTTTTTCTTCATTGCCCTTTTGTGTCGAATATTTGGGATAAATTTCTGGGGCTTCTTGATGTGGTGTGTATTTTCCCTACTTCTGTCGAAGATTTCTTCATTCAATGGAAAGCTCCTTCAAAAAATCCTTTTGTGAGAAAGCTATGGTCTTTTATTCTACCTTTTGTGTCTTGGAATATTTGGAAGGAAAGGAACAATAGAGTGTTTAGGGATAAAGAGATGTCGGAAGGGGACTTGTATGCTAAAATTGTAAGGGCAATAAAGGAAAACTTATCTTTAATTCCTGGAAAAATGTTTGAGAAAGCTTTCTAGTCTCCTTTTGATATTGCTATGGCCGAAAAATGGAATTCAAAATTAATTGGATCAAATGTCCTTAAACATGGTGTTTGTGGGAGAGAGAATGCTAATTGGTCTATGCCGCCTTTGGGCTGGTTGAAAGCCAATTTTGATGGTGCGGCCAAAGGTAACCCTGGGAAAGCTGTCAGTGGGTGTGTTTTAAGGGACAACTCGGGGGATTTTATTGCGGCTTTTGCTGTGGGCATCATAAATCAAACTAATCATGTTGCGGAAGCTGTTGGGGCTTTTCATGCGGTTAGCCTAGCCCTCAAGATCAACACGAAATATCTTTGGTTGGAGGGCGATTCATTGAATATAATAAATTGTATTCTTGGGCTTACCCCCCCTCGTGGACCATCAAAAAATGGATCGAAGACACGAAATCATTATTAAGCAAATTTGATAAAATGAAAGTGTCCCATGCCTATAGAGAAGCCAATAAGGTGGCGGATTTCTTCGCCAATGAAGGGGTAAAGAAGGGTGGGGAAAACACGTGGAGGAAGAATGACAACCTCCATCCTGAAGTGAAAGCGCTAATTTATTATGATTCAGTGCATGGAAGAGAAGGCAATCTTAGTCATGATGAAACGGATAAAGATCAGGTACATCGATTTCATTAGATTTGATGGGACCAATGTCATTTTATTTTTTAAGAAGAGTCTGCGGCACGCTTTCTAGGTGTTCGACAAAAAATACCTAAACGGGACCCAGAGCAACTATTCAGTCTTGTTTTACAGTGAGCTAAATATGGGTGGAGAAAGAAAACATGTGGAGCCGAGCAATTTCCAGGAGCACAGAAAGAACGCTAAAGCGTGGGAAAGAATTGAAAAGGGAGGTTTAAACCCTTATCTGGAAAAGCTCCATGGCACAGACGAGGGGATGCTGGACTATTTTGTTAAAAACTGGAAAAATGGTGAGATTGTGTTGTTTGGCAAGAATATTAAGCTGAGTGAGGATTTAATTGGGGAGATAATAGGTCTTTCAACTAAGGGTGTTAAATTCTACTGTGATCGACGATTCTCTGATGAAGCGGTCATTAAATTTCCCAAAAAAGATAAGGAGAAAGCGAAGATGGTTAAGGTTGCTAATAACTACTTTGATGTGGAGTCCATCAAATCTATTTGGAGGAAAGTATTAAGAGTTATCATGGAATATATCACGGTTGACGGGCACTTTACCAGAGTTTATGGTTACCACTTTGCCATTTTGAACCATTTCCGTCACAAGGTTCGTATATCTCTGCCTTTTTATTTATCTTCTTCTTTGAAGAATTGCCTCGATGATGTGGAAAGAAACCCTAGGAGGAATGCTATTATTCACCCTGGTCTTGTTAGGCTCATTTTTGAGCATTTTCAAAATTTACCTGCTTTGCCTAAAACTGTTGAAATTGAAGAGTTGGATGATGAGGAGATAGAGAGTAGTAGGGAGATCGAACCCCGGGCCCCCCCTACTTGTGTTCTTGTTGGTCATGATACCACTGCTCCCCAGTCCTTGTCTTGTCGGATAACCCTTAAGGATTCTACCCCACTATCTTGTCCTAAACTGCAACCTCTACTTGAGTGCCCTAGTCCGGGTTTTGCTTCACCACCCTGTCTAATCCCTAGCCATCTCCTAGTTGCCCTACTCTGGGTTTGTCCCCTGGTTTTAAAGGTAACCCTGTTATGAAACTTGTTTCGTATTCTGGGAATTCTATGGAAATCCTCTCTGATAAGCCCATGGTCAGTAAGGAATCGGCCCCTAGTGCCCCTGCTTCTGGAAAATTTGGGAATGATCATTCTGAGTCCCCTATTCAGGATGAAATTAATTCGGCCCTAAATAAGCTTAAGCCTGAGGATTTGGTTAGTATAGCGGAAAAAAGTATGGATGGCCTGTTCACCGTTCTCAAATGGACCCAGAAAGAAGTTTGTGATCTAAAAGGCCGTGTTACTGATCTCAACAACAAGGTCACGGATTTGGAACAGAAGATCAGTTGGAATTGTAGAGATAATGATGAATAGGAAACTCCATTACCAAGGAAAAGACAACAATTAAAGGAGGATAGATTGGCTAGTATCGAGTGCAGCATGTCCAAGATTGGACAAAACATTAGGGCCACTGTTGCAAACAATCACAAAATTGCTAGGCATAATACCATCATCATTAATGCGATGGTGGAAAAGCTTGAAAAAAACCAAAAGGGTTCGCTGGCCGTGGATTTGGATGCAGACAGGGGAGGCAGCAGATCGGCTGGTGAAGGGATTTCGACTCGTACCAGGGCTAACATTAAGAGGAAGACCCCAACTTTATCACATATGGCTCAAATTCTCAAGTAGGGGTTATAGTACATGAAGGATGTTGAAAAGGAAGCTGAGGAGTTACTGAACACCTTGGAGTAACGTGGTGTTTTTGGTTGCTGGATTTTTTGGGCGGTCCTTTTTTTTGGGCCCTGCTGTCTCTTGATGCTGTCGTTTCCTTTTTGGGACAGCTATCTAGTTGTTTTGTACTTTTTGTTTAACTTTGGTGTTTAAACTCAGAGTTTCAGTCCCTTATAAACTTATTTCCTTTTCTCAAAAACTAATTTTAAGAATTACAATGAATGACATACAACTAAACCAAACTTGCTCTCCACCCTATTGTAATGGCATCATGGAGCCTCATGGACTCTAGCCATAACCCCGAGCAAGGAATTCTTTTAGCTCCAAGATGATGAATGAAGCCTTCAAATTTTCTTACAAAGGAATAAGAATGACATAACACCAAATATTCAGGATCTAAATTTTCTACTTTTTGTTTCAACTATAATCCATGCAACATTCCACTTTCACAACCATTAACCAAAAAGGAAAATGGGGAACAAAGAAGAACTTATCTCTTCTCTTTGATGAGGGGATTAAACTCTTTTACCCTTCCTTTTTTCTCCAAGCTAAGCCATCATGATCACCATCTCCTTCTCTTCTCTCTTTTTTTTTTCTACCATCTTCACTCAAGTTATTCCAAAAGGAGAAGTAGGTAACACCCCTATTATCCTTTCTCAAATAAATATAAAGGGGTTCATCTTGAATCCTCTTGAATGAGGGAGTGACACTTGTCACTCTCTCGTTCAATCCTCAAGCACAATCTCCCACAAGTGCTCACACATGTTTGAAAAAAATTGGGGAGATGGAAAAGGAAGGAGTGTACTCCACTCCATCCCAAAAGTCTTTATCCTCATAAATGATTTTGAGAGACAAGACCCCCTTCTCTTATCCCAAGGCCTCCCAAATTCGTCCCTCCCCTAAATGGGCATTAAATGAGGGTTATATATTGGATATGGTCCAAGATATGGCCATAAATAGACCCCCAACCCATAGGTACTTGCCTTGGGGAATTAAAAAATGTGTAAATACATAAAATAAGCCTTTTTAAGGCCTCTTAAAATCTCATGAAAGGATGAATTCGAAATTCAATTTAACTAAGAGTCCCCAACCCTAATTCTCCACTTACACATTTAACCCCATGGTATAACACTTAAATTTCCCAATAACACATCTCACACCTAAACCCCACATTAATTACCATTACACATAGGCTTTAATCTTCAAAAGCATTTTCTAGATTCTAAGGTTCTATCTAGATATTCAAAATAACTAAACCACAACCAAAATACTTACTCGACCTTTAATGTTAATCCCATATTGACTCACTTAATTTCTTGCACAACATAATTAAGCACATTTAGACATAATAATAAACCATATTAATTGTAAATTGAATCTTTGTAACTTTATTCATGAATCTTTTGCATAGCTAATTAATCTTTCAATGTAATACGACACAACAATTATCTTATTTCAAATTCATCTTATGAGTTTGAATATCATACAATAATTTTCCTGCACATATATCTTCATTAAGTAAAATAGCAATGATATAACATAAAGTAAAAATAAACTATAAGGTTATTGTTAGAAAATCATCTTTATATCACTCGCAATATATCTAACCATCTATTTAGGAGAAACATATAACAATTTAAGGTTGTATTAGTCACATGCAAAGAGAGGTCTTACAGAAGTACTACATATTCTATTTTGTTCCATGATGAAAACTGTTTGAATGGAAATTTTGAACCACTTGTTTCTAAAAAAAGAAAGCCATTGGAACAATGTATTAACCAATGTAAACACTCAAAACCAATTACTAACATGAGAAAACAAATTGTGGAGGATAATTCAATAGATTTAGTGTCCAAGTCTAGTAAATATGCATCAACAACATTTTTTTTTTGCATTGGATAATATCATAGATGTAGAGAACTATCAATCAAAAAATAGACAATGAGATATCTCAATTGATGAAGTATTAGAAGAAAATAACCTATTTATAATAAGGCCATTTGTATATAATGTAGGTGATTATCTTTTTGACTCAATACAACTACTATTACATATGCAATACACATCTCTTCAACTAAGAAATGGAATAGTTGATCATTTTCTAAATTATCTAGAAATTGATGATCCTCACACTTTGTTTTCACTTCAAAATGAGCTAGACTCACACACTATCCAAAATGCATGGCATTTATGATGTTTAAGCACACATTTGTGACGCATGTGACTATCTGTAGTTCCAAATCCAAATTGTAATGAGTATGGTCTTTGGGGAGACTTGTTTTGTATTAAGTGGCTATCCAAGTGGTTAGATATTGAGATATGTATTTGGTCTTTAACAAGAAAAAGAAAGTACTTGCATTTCAATGAAAATTCACAAAGTACAACATATTCTATTCAGTTCCATGATCAGGATCATAAAAATGGACATTTTGAACACTTGTGAGGAAAATAAATAACACACCTGAACAACAGGCTCACTAATCTAAAAAATTTGAAATAAATATATACTCCCTAAAAAGAATTCCATAGAAAATAAAATTAGATACAATGTCCAGATTATAAAAAAAATGCATTATCAATATTAGATTGCGGTGATAATCTTTTCAATACTATTGCAAGTTTGACTGAAAATGAATATGACAACCCATGTCTTAGACACTACATGGATCAATCCTTTTGTAATGAAATTCTAAATGGAGACAACATAGCAAATGAATGCCTTAAAACATGCTTAAAATATGAGTTGAAAAATACTTGTTGTGTGACAAATTGAGAAACATTTATTGCAAAAGTTGGAGATCCATTTGAACAAAGTGAAATTGAAGGTTCTGAATTTTGTTTGAAAGGCTATCCTACATTTTGCAAATAAAAAATCAAGTTTCCTTAGAAAAAAATGTGATGCCAACCAAAGTATATTGCAAATGTCTGCAACCAACAAAAGTATACAATGTCATATGTTACAAATTCAATGACATGCATACACATTATAAGCCCAATGAAGTTGAGATAATAATGGTAAATGACATTCATACTGCACAACCAAAAAACATAATAATAATGAAAAGCAAAGAAAAATTTAAGATGCACAAATTGAAAGAATCCATTCGAAATAGTAAACAAGTAAAAACTTGCAACTCTACACATCTCACAAATGGATTCACCACTATTCTCCATAAGTCACTTCATAAACAAAAACAAGAGATACACAAAAATCCTAAACAAAACATTAGTATGCACAAATTGAAAGAATCCATCCAAAACAGTGAACAAGTAAAAACTTGCAACTTTACACATTTCAGAAACGGGTTTAGTACAACTTTCCATATCTCACTTCATAAACTAAAACAAGAGATACACAAAAAGCCTAAAATCCAAAACATAGAAAAAAGAGGGAAAAAAAACACCTATTGAATCTTACATAGAGAAAATCAAAGACACACCAAAACATGTGTGTGCAATTTGCATGCAATTGCATTTCAAAAAGAATATTATAAATCTAAGCCAACAAACAATGAAAACACATGGTTTAGTTTTATTAAGGACACAAGGATTTTCTAGAAACAAAATATGCAACTTTTGTAACCACCAATTGAGGTAAAAAAAAAATCCAATATACGCAACACTAGAACATATTAAAACAAATAAGCCACTACAATACACTGCTACACTTTTAGAACTCGAAGAAAGACTAGTGTCCCTTTGACTTGCCTTTATGTAAATTTGGCAACTAGGATACAAAAGACCTCAAATTGGACTAAGTGGAACAATTATCAATGTCCCAACATACATGAACATTATACAAATAGTGTTGCCATGTTCCACCAAGGAAACATGGACAATTGATATTGCATTAAAGAGACATTTGCAATATTGAAATGCATACCAAAAAGGAAGAGTTTGACCAAATTTTATTATGAATTCTTTAAATGAATTGTGTAAAACAATGTTGTACAAAACACAAAATGTTAAATTGAACAAAAATTGGCATGACCATTTGTACCATTTAGAAGAGCACACTACATGCATTGACTCTTCATCAAGTGATAGTGACAAAGACAATGACAAAATTAATCCAATGGAAATGTAAATGGATACCTTGATCCATGACTTTATTGAGTCAAGAACTATACATTCAATACAAGACAAAGTCATTGAAATTGCATGTGCGGAAGGAAAACAACCTCTTGGAATATTCCAAAACAAATATGCACAAGAAGTGAATTTTTCAACATTGCTTTTCGGAGAACCACATGATGAATGAATTGAAAAGAAAATTCCATACCAAAAAATTGCACAATGGGAATTAAAAAATTCAAATCAAACATTTTCTTATCATACCACCAACTTATTTTTCAAAACAATTAAAATTCTAATTGCCCAAGTATTTTATACACTATGGATAAGAATTCATAAATGGAAATGAAAAGGTAGAACCCTACTAGTAAAAGATGTGAAGAAAAAACCAAAACTTGAAAATATATTGTAATCAAACATTGGATACACAGATTTCAAAAAAAAAAGAAATTCACCAAACTATTTGCAACACCTAAAAATAAATCTTTTCACAATGATAAAACAGTTGGGTCCACCTACTTTTTTCGTAACTTTCACTAGTGTGGAACAAAATTGGAAGCCATTAAAGGAAACATTGAAAGAATTATACATCTCACACAAAAAAAAAATCAACAAAAACCAAGAAGAATTGCTTAATAAAGTTGACATTACCTATTTGATTAAAAATGATCCAACCACTTGTATTCGCTATTATAAACATAGGATTAATGCAATGAAACAATTAATATGCTCATATGAGACAATTTTTGGAAAGGAATTGGACTACTTTTCAGTTATAGAATTTTAAAATTGAGGAAATAAACATGACCATTTCATGCTATGGGTTAAAGATGCACCTATATATGGAAAAGATACTATTACTAGTATTGAACATTTTGTAGATAGATACATAACTTGCAATACTGAAAATTTAAATTAACAAATGGCTAAAATACACATCCATCACCATACTAAACAATGTGGCAAGACCAAAAAAAAAAAAAAATTGCTTTGGTTTTCCACAACCACTAATGAAAACAACAAGAATTCTTGAACCATGCATTGATGAAAAAAGAAACATGTGTTTGGCTGAAAAACTTAGATCGACTTTAGAATGTTCAAGTTATGATTGTTGTACATCTTTTGAGGATTTCCTACTGAACATAAGCATGGATGAAGAATTATACATATTAGCCATACAATCTACGTTGCTTAGACCAACAATGTTTTTGAAAAGAAAGCCAACCCACATTTGGAACAATACATTTTGTAAAAAAATTCCTCATCTATGGAAAGAAAATACAGATGCACAATTCGTTCTAAATGCATATGCTGCAACAATGTACTATAGCTCATACATGACAAAATGCAATGCTCAATAACAAATGTATTTAACAAAATATGCACATAGCACACAAAACATAACATTGATGAAATTAAAATGATAACAAAAATTGGAAATGATTTGCTCTACAACAAATGTATACTCAGCAAGTTGTACACATTATTCTTTCACTTCCTCTTGACTATAGTTCAAGGAAATGCATATTCATAGACACATCAACTGCTGAAAACTATACATTTATTTTGAAAAATTCCACACAACTAAAAAACGAGCCAGATGATTCACAAAATGTTGCTTGTAAAAATTTAATTGACCATTATATTGCACTTCCTCAAATATTGGCAAATGTTTGTCAAACAGAATTTTTCATAGAATATAGAATAGGAAAAGGACAACTAAAAAAAAAAAGAGACCACAAATTATTCAATATATAATATACAATAAACATATTGACATTGAAAACTATTATAGGGAAGAACTTTTACTGTATGTCCCATTTTTCATAGATGAAAACATGTTGAAAAGATGCTTCACAACATGGGAAGAGGGTTTCATTGCTAAAGAAAAAATAGTAAAACTTAATCAAGCAAAGTACACATACTATATAAATGAGCTATGGGGTGATTTGGACAATGCTATTAATGATGTCAATATTTAAAATGGGAACTATACAAAAATAAACAATGTTCACAACTTGAACAGTGATTATAATTAACAATACAATTTGCAATCGAATTTAGACACATTCAAACTTAAATTCTAGAACAAACAAATCAGAAGGCGATTTGAAATTGCTAAGCATCCAAACTTAGCTAACAACACAGAATACTACAATCTTTGAAGAATGCTAAACAAAGAGCAACAAGTCATAGTAAAGGACATAGTAGTAAAAAACCAAAATAAATTACTTAAGCCATTGCATTTGTTTCTAGAGGAGGTGTTGGAACAGGAAAGACATTCAATGCCAAAGCTATATACCAAGGCCTACTATGTATATACAATAACTCTATTGATAGTGACGTAGATAAGATAAAACGCTTGTTACTTGCATACATAGGTAAAGTGGCTTACAATATTAGAGGCACAACTTTACACTCTACATTTTTCATACCATTTAACAAATCCACTACCATTCCATTGAGCTCAGACAAATTAGATATATTGACAAAATAATATCTACAACTGCATATTATCCTTATTGATGAAATCTCATTAGTTGGAGCAAGACTCTTGTGTTGCATAGATAAAAGATAGTGTGTCATCATGTAAACACCTGCTAAATATTTTGTTTGTTTAGAGATTATTTTTTGTGGTGATTTCTATCAAGCAAAGCCTATACATGACTGTCTAGTGTTCCAAACTATAAATTTAGACACCCAACTAGTTCCATACAATTTTTGGGAAAACATCAAATGCTATACCTTACAAACAAAAATGAGATAAAAAGATGAATTCTTCATCAAAATTCTAAAAATAATACGAAAATCTCTCAAATAGATAGTGACATAGCATACCTGAATAACACATGCTTACATCCTACACCTACTGATCCAACATTTCAATTCCTTTTTTACAAGAGAAAAGATGTTAATGCACACAATCAAAAAGTATTATTTTCTCTTCCTAGAGAACTAATAACAATCAATGCAATTGATGAACAGGATAATTCTATTAATGTAGAAAAATTGTTCAAAAATAATAAAAATCTACCATACCATATTATGTTAAAAAAAGACATACTAGTTGAAATTTATGATGGAAACTATGATATACATGATGGTCTCATAAATGGATCAGATGTAATATTCAAAACATATACTCATCATGCTGACATTCACATTATATGGATTGAGTTCAATGATCATTGTATAGGAAAAGCTCAAGCCAAAAACCTATCACATTTAAACCAAACATATATTAACAATGGATGGGTACCAATACTCTGAGTTGCCAAACCAATCTTAAAACTAAATGCTCAACATGAAAATATTGTTAGAAAATAATTCCTGATACAATTAGCATGTGCTTGAACAATGCATAGATCACAAGGACTTAGAATACAAGGCCTTGCATTTGAACCATTAGGTATACATGAACATGGGTTAACTTACACAACCCTTTCTTGCACATCAACAATTGAAACATTGTTTTTGTTAAGCCCTCTAACAGAAAAAAAATTTAAAGTATGAAGAGAAATCATAGATGAAATGAAACAGTTAGAATCAGTAGCTAAGTGGACTCTACAAAATGACATACATTACAAATCTCAAACATCTTGTATTACCATATCTACATCAAACACTCGTCATTTCCAACCACACAAACAAGACATTGAATATGACAAAGATTTGATGTCATCAAACATTATTTTTCTGCAAGAGACATATTTGGAAACAAATTTAAAAAATGATGTGTTATCAGAATATAATTGCTCTACAACATACCATATACATGGGATAATGACCTACACAAAAAAACATATACAAGTAGCAAATGTAATTCCACTTACAGAAGACAATGTTGAAGAAATATTGAGTACACTAATATTTACTAAACAAAGCCTTCATATTTGTAATATCTATGCCAGACCAACAACATCACTTACAAATATCATAAAAATTGTTAAGCAATGACAATTTTTCCCACTTGAAACCTTATTTATGTTGTAGGTGACTTTAACATTGACATTTCCAACACCTCAAAAAACTAGACATGCTAAAAGAAAACATGGAAATACACAAGTTGTTCTTATTATAGGAAAATACAATTTTTTTTCAAGGGCCATTATTGATCATGTGTGGAAAAATAATTCTGAAAATACAACAAACATTCAAAGATACGATTCGTACTGGACAAATCATGACAGTCTTCTATTCCATGTTGCCAACATCATCTACCCATGCTCTGCATTCTAAAAAGGATAATTGTATACAACAATTCTATATGAAAAAGTTTTTACTGTCTACATACATTAACTCTTATAAAAAAAAAGGTACTTAAATTCATTACTTTTACTATTCTATAGATCATTATTCATATATAAAAAAAAATTTAGCAAATATTGTTTTGCAGGTGACTTGGAATAATGAACATTGAAAAATACAAAGTATCTACTACACTACCTGGAACATCACAACATGGAACAAATAAAGAGTAAGTTACATGGAGAGCATACATAATTTTTTTTCGTTAACAAAATATCTTGTTGAAAAACCATACTTCACTAACCTATCTATTTTGTCAAATCCAATTGGACATTGTCAAATTTAACAACACTCTAGCAACAACTATGCATACAACCAATATTACATTAGATGAAAGGTATGAATACTACCAAAAAAAAGTACAAAACAATTTCCAATTATAGAAGGAATATATGCAAATGTAATAGGAAAAACTCTACTTTAACAATAGATTACTATACACTTAAAAAAAATTGTGTTGTGTAGCTTTTTCAAAACTATAGAAATTAGTGAAGAGGACCTTGATGTAGATGATCGAGATGATTCTTTCTTTGCACCTAAAAAAGAATGCATAACAAAATGGTAAGACATGTCATCTCTTCCAAACTAGTTAAACATTAAATAGTATTGTCCACAAGTTACATGACTAACAATTGCATTTTTGCTAGAGGCGCTTGGAAGACATTTAACTAAATACCACTTCTCCCACGAGACTGACCATTGAAAGAAACAAAAAAAGGTACTCACTTTTTATAGTCTTCTTCTGTACCTATTTTTATGAATAAGCTATGTATATAGAAGTACATTTTCCATAGATGTCTATAGACACAAACATACTTAGACAAAAAGCTTTAATTTATGTTCACACAATTAAAAAAACATACATTATTTGTAACTACATAATAATACATAAGAAAATAGTGACAATTGTCAACTCTTCCAAAATAATGAAATGTTAAATAGTAACATCTACTAATTTCATGACTAACAATTTCATTCCCTATTACAGCTGGTTGAAAAGTATTGAACTAAATAGTACATCACCAACAAAAATGACAACTAAAAGCAAGAAACAAAGGTATTAATTTTCAATACTCTTCTTTCAATCCATAATTAGTAAAAATCTATGTATATGATTGTACATTTTCCAAATATTTCTACAAACACTAACATATACATAGTGAAAAATATTTATTTTACATCCACAATATTAAGAATAATATAAATTTTCTATCCTTCAATGTTCGTGCAACTATAATGCATATTTAGAATACATAATTAACTACACAATATATTTTTGACAATCTAATTTCAACAAAGCAAAAACCTAGTACAATATTGGAAATTTCCATAGAGTAAACTGGTTTGGTATTCGAAGGTGATGTCTTTATTCTCTATGGTCCTGCTTCTACAAGAAACAACACCAAAAAAAGGTAGAAATATTGCATGTGGACCTAGTAGATGCCTATGGTCAAATGACCATTACTGTAAACATTAGCAATAATCTAATAAATACATTTTTCCCCTATATGTTCATTGGGTCTAGTATTTGCATCACCAATTTTTTAATAAAAAATAAAAATCAATATGAAAGAGGGGATGCGTACTGCTATCTTGCCCTAACCAGTAAAAGCATAGTAGAAAGTGTACATACAATTTTCAAAAAACATAGATTAACTCTAGTTGTCACTATCTACCAATTAATATAAGTAAACTCCAACTATTATGTTGGCTCGTTTGGAGAGATACTAACATCTTATCATCTCAACAAAATCTAGTTCAAAGTACATGTGAAAGATGGAGACCTCCAAAAAGACATGGCAACTATAAATACTTAACCATCTTCATTTTATTTTGATATGCAACTAAAATTATTTACTTAAATTCATTAACAATTTCCTTTTGCAAGTTGTTATCCCAACTACCAACATAGATTTGTGTACATTTTTACATCAAATGTTTTCAAAAACAAACATGCGACTACTCCTATTCGAAAATGTAGTTAGAACTAGTTCACAAGGTTCAAATCTAATGCATGCAACACAATCAACATTTTTTGAGGAGCTCAATGATGCATGTATAAGAACACAGTTGCAAACTCTTGCAAAATTTAACATTCAGGCAAGAGCCCAAAAATTAAGAATTTTATTTTTACATTTACAAACACATTTATGAAATATTTTCAGTTCCCTACACACTACATAACATGTTATTTTTATTGATAGGTACTTGGGACATTGAAACCAAAGAATGTCTACTTGCCCCCCTTTGAAGCTTGCTATAGCACATGTCATCACTCCATGCTACTAGACAAGTGTCTTGCAAAAGGATCTTCCAATTGCACATCCTACAAAAAAATCACTCAACTTTCCTTTTGTCACAATCTTTCTTACACATTGTATAGGAAAGAAGGAAACATTGACTGTTGGTTAAGTGGATAGCTGCTTAGAAAAAAAAAAATTCCCAAGATTCAAGAGATCACAAATGAGCAATATAAAGAAGACATCTCACCTACAGTGTTCTTATTACATAGATTCCAATTGCAAGGAACTTTTACTATTTATGTTAATAATTTTATTCTGAGAATTCTCCAATAATGACTATCTTACAGTTTCCACAAATTGCAATTACACAAACAATCTGTCATACTAAACTACAAATTTTGTTGTGTTTCAATTTTACAACAGTCAATTTTAAAGACACTAGCTCAATAAGCCTTCAATTTTGTTGCTTTTGGTACAAAACTTTACTGTGCTGCCTTTACATTTAATTAGTTTTGATTTTACAAACACTAATGTTAGTGAATACTATTTTGATTTCCTTCAATGGAAAACTTAAACAGGTCTTTGTTGCTTTCATTGGTTTCACATAAAAAAAATATTGCACACTTAAAGCCCGGTACTGTTGTCTTAGCTTGTAGCTAGTCGTTAATTTGTTGTTAAGCTATGTTATCATATTCTATAGGAAATTTTTGTTTATCAATGGCCTATGGTTAGTTGTTTTGTTGGTTTTGACTTTAATGCCTTTTATAGATTTTATGTATTTTGTTTATTTCATAGGTAAGGACCCTAATAGATCCCCTCTTTAATATATTAAAAAGTATATATATATAGTTGTGCTTTTGCTATAATACACCAAGCTTTGCAACTTTGGTGTGCTCTCTCATAGATTAACATGTTCCTGAAAATATCATGTATTACATGATTGATGATAGTATCAACAAAGCAATGTAAGCTTGTACATGGGGATTCTAATCAATTTTCATGGTATTATGATAAGATGAATAAAAAAAATTCATAGGTAAGCAAGTTTAATAATTTAATTAATTGTATTTTTTAGACTAGACTTAGCATACTTCTATTTAACTAATTAGCAAATACTAATAGCAATAAAAGGATTCACTTCATTTTGATTTGCTACATAGAAAGAAAGTCATGGATGGACACCTACCAGATTACATATTTTTGTCTCTTAATTTGTCCTAGTTACTGACATTGTTAGTAAGAAGTTGTAAGAAATTGCATTCTCAAAGATGCCTTACTTGAGATGGAACTGCTTGTAATTTTAGTATTAACCATTGTCATTCAAAATAGTAGGAAGTTTTGTACTTCATCAAATATCTTTCAAGATCAATGTTTTTTTAAAATAATATATAGACATGATTACTAGTTAGAAAACTGGATTGACCCATATAAAGTTACTTTCTGACGTAGAAATCACAACAAATCATAATTAACATGTTGATCTACTTGCAATAAAGGCTTTTGGAGTTCTATTTATCATATCATTTGTCCTGTTTGACTTGAATATGATAAAAGCTTATTTCAAAGAAATGCAATAGAAATTTCCCCTTTTGATTTGTAGCTGATGATTCTGGCATTGAACAATTAATGATCCTCACCAAGGGAAAGAGCACCTACCATCAATAAGACAACTTATTGTTTTATACATTTTAATTATCTGTAATTTGTATAGTTTAATAAAATTTGTACTAATTCGAGTTTCTAATAAAATATTTTGATGAATTTCATCTTTCATTATCTTAACTTTATTTCTTAAATAAATTAATTTTCTTGATTTTCCAAATTTCCAATTTCCAAGAGAATTTCTTACTCCTTTGCATCTAAATATTCAAATAAACAAACAATCTTTTTTGTTTTACAGTTTACCTGTCTCTTCCTATATGCTTTTTCTCCTAACAATAAACTATTTTTTCTACTTTTTTTTTTTTGGTAAGGATTTCATTTTGAATTTTGTAAAGAAGCAATGATTTTCAAGAATAGACAAGTGTTTGGACATTCAATTTCTATGGTGTAGGTTTTTATTAAGACAACAAAGGAACCGGGGTTAACATTCTTGGTGGCCAAGTTTGATGGCATTCTAGGGCTTGGATTTCAAGAGATTTCTATTGACAAGGTTGCTCTAGTTTGGTAAGTGTTGTTTGTCTCTTCTCTATAATGAACTTTTTGATTGTGTCAATCTCTTAGTCTGCTTCTGTAGTGCAAGCACACAAAAAATGCTATCCTATTTGTTTTGGCTTCTGTAACAATCTAATTTTTTATGATGCTCTTACACTTTGATAGTAAGTTTCATCCTTTCATCATTGTATAAGTCTGTGCATTTTTTCAATATTTTTAACTTATTTTCTTCTCTTTCTCAATAGGTATAACATGATTGAACAAGGCCTTGTCCAAGAGCTAGTCTTTTATTTTTTGATGAACAAAAATGTGGATGAAGAGGAAGGTCAAGAGATTGTATTTGGAGGTGTTGATTCTGAACACTTCTAGGGAAACAATACATATGTGCTTGTTACAATAAAGGGACATTGGCAAGTAGGGTGTAGAATGATTTTGATATTTTATGCAAGGGTTCATGTATTCTTTTAGTAGACCATTTTTTTGGATGGAGAGATGTTAACCCTTTCACTTTCCTAACTTATTATTGTACAATGTAAATTGTTTTTGTTTGATATGGGAGACTATCTTATTGGTGGTGAATCAATGGGTGACAATATGCTTTCTAGACATTTTTTTTTGTTATAATAGTTCAATATTACTATAATGACACTTTAGAATTCAAATAATGAATGACATTTTCTTACAGGATTTTGTGTTCAAGGAGGTTGTGCTACCATTACAAATTCTAGAACTTCCCTACTATCTTGTCCAACGGTAATTTTGGATCACCTAAAATTATTGTTGTGATACTATCCACCAAATTAATATCTAGCTTACATTCATTTCTAAAGTGTAGATTTTTTTGTGTAAATGTAATACTAAAAAATATTACTTATTAATCAATTCATGTAGGAATTAGATAAGTTTTGATGATGTGTCTGTGTTTCTCCAATGCATAAATTTTATAATTAGGTTATGAAAATGTTATTCCCAGTAGAGAATCTTAAGGAAAATTTAACTAGGTTACCAAATAGGCTAAAAAATTAATCATTTCTACGTATGAGTCATACTAGAATAGTGATTCCAACATTTACAAAGTTTTAAAGGCATTTTTTGTTGACTGTTGACTTCCATAGCCTCCTCTATTTTGGTACATACAACCAAGGAAAGTTCTACAAATTTTCCCTCCAACGGTCTTTTGAGTTGGGGCTTTGTTGCTTCTAACCTTCATACTTTAGCTCAAAGGACACATCAGTACTGTTCCTATTCCTTGTGCTATACCTCCACTAGTTTGAATTTTAAAGAAGTTTTTACTAATAAATGTAACTCTCTTAATAGAAATATTAATTTATAAGTATAAAATTAGATTATGAATTGACAAGGAGTGGGGATTTATACACATAAATTATGCCATAAGATTATTTTATTTCCAATAAAGTTGTAAATTAAATGCACATAAACAAAATTAGTTTATGCTTACATATTCATGCAACATGATGCAAAAATCAAAATTCTATCCATATATTCATTCCAAAAAATTTTGTTTTATATTGGAAATTTTCACCAAGACAATTAAACTATATAGGAGACCTCACAATTTATTTTCTTAATAATCCTAAACTAGACTTTGAACTATACAAAAGGTTTATTCATTAAGGTCCATGCTGCTCCAAATTTATATAATTTGACCTTGAAATAAGTTTATATGCAGAAGAAGGCTCTACTCCTTTTTCCCAAGCAGATTTCCTTTTAATAGATAAGTGTTTTCAATATTCTATGTACTCTCTTTATTTTTTTGATAACACAATTTGCACACCATGGTTAAGTAGGAGTTTTGAAGCCACACAGAGAGAATCTATACTTAGAGGAGTTGGCTAATTCTTTATAGTTGCTAAAACACTATCATAAAGACTAGTGTTTTTGATGGCCTTGCTTTGTTTTTATGAGTTAATGCACCTCCATATCTGTATCTACCATGGATCTTGGTATGATATGACTTGGATAAGGTAAGGATGTGTCTAACTATATTTGAAGTCTGTATTAAGTCATCTCTCATTTAGTTTCCACTATTTTGAGTCATATTTCCATCTATATAAATGCTATTTCAAATTTTCTATGTTCTTTTCGTCATTTTTGTGGACATATTTATTTTTTGGTTTCCATGTCCTAGTTGTCTTCTAATCCTAAATCATTCATAATCTTTCATATTTATACCATATTCTCTACTTGGATTAGATACTGTATTTGCATGCTGCCATGCATATAATATGGGCATTATCTTTTTCAATAAACATATGTCCATGCTTAGGTCTACCCTCTTATCACTTTGTTGTACATGAATTCAATTCTTTTAGTTAAGGATCTCTTATTAAGATGGATTGCATAACTTACAAGAGTACTTATTCTATCTATTATAAAGTAAGGTGAGATGTGGTTTGCTTGTGTTTATAGTCAACAAAATTGTGTTTAGGATTTTAATGCTAGACTGTGTCAAGTAATGCATCATGACAAAACCTGTTTGCTTTATATTATCATGCTTAGAGTGTGAACACAGAAGTAAGAAGTTTAACACTTGAATTTGATAATGCACTATAAAACAAGATAGAAAGAAAATTGCGTAGCATAAGCAACCCCTATTTTTGATACATATTTGATTCAACCCTTTTATACCTTCAAATTCTTTGAAGACTTAAAATGCTTTGATACATGCTACAAACTCTTACATATTTTTTGGTACATACACTGCTAAATAACATGAGGCTATTGTGTACTTATTATTCGTTGAGCTACTTGCATAAGAGTATCTTTGCCCGCATGTACAATTTTGTACCTAATCAACTCATTTACTTAATGAACAAAATTATAACTTTTCTACTCATGGCTTTTCTATTCATTATCACTTTTATTTTCTCCACTTCTAATTAGCATTACTTCTTCAACAAAGACCTTGCTCATATGTATGTGGATTTGCATTTAGGGTATTGTAATTGAGCAAATGTGTCAATTATGCACATGGAGGACAATTTATAAGTATTTGATGATATGTTTACTTTTGCTTAATGCTAACTTCTTACACTGAAGTACTTGTTAGATTTGCATGCAAAGATAAAAGGTTTGTGTGAATTTTGATGTCTTCATTGAAATAACATTACACTAAAATTGCATAGTAGTTTTGGAAATTGGAAAAACCTTCTCATCCACTCGAGGATTTTGTGAAAGACCATGCTTTCTCTGTATATTAATGCTTGGAATATTTTTCCCCTTAACTTTTAATACACTAATAGCTGCTCCGATGCAGTTACACAAATTTGGAACTTACAATTTTTTTTAAGAAATACTGCTTTTATTTCGTAACCTTCATCATCAATTTATTATATTGCTTTTAGGCTCTTAAGTTTTTCAATGTTTATTATTCTTATTCCTCTATCCTTTTGTCCACTTTGGATGATTTTAAACATCCTCTTGGTAGCTGTGCTTTTACCTTGTCCAAACTTTAAGGTAAAGGATAGTCTGAATGCATTTTTTTGGTTTATAATAGGAGGATATTGCCCAATGATGCCAAAGTGAAAGTAGAGAGGCTAATCAAGAGCCTTGTTTTCTCACCATAATTTCACATGACCTGCAGAAACTTTGCTTCTTGTCTAATTCAAGTGCAGTAATCTAGGTTTGCATGCCTTTTTTCAGTGGAGAATGGATAATTCAAAGAAAGCTTTATTATTTTATAGGAAAATGACTTCTTATAGAAAAGTAAAAAGGCTTTGAAGGGTTATTTTGGATCTTGTTAAGTGTGGTAGAATAATTCAATTTCAAATTGTAGTGATTTCCAAGAGATATTGTGTTTCACGAATGTTTATGACTTTGAATAGTTTTAAATTGTAGTGCTCAAATTCAACCTTATCCATATAACATTAACATAGAGGTAGAGATAATTCTTCTTGTATTTTAGTGCATAACCTAATATTACTAGCATAAATTGTTTCCATGTTTACAGATGTATGGTACTTGGACAATTTTTGCATCATACAAGGCTCTCCCAAGACCTCCTATGTTGTTCCGAGAGATGCAACTGCCTCATTAGAGGATATTATATGGGTACATGCCTATGAGGAATACCTTAGTCCTCTACCTATGCTTTATTAAATATATTCACATATTTTTTTTGCATAACAGTAATTCTATTTTATTCATTACTTTGTTGATTACTTTTATCAGCTAGGTTCTTTGATTGATGCAAGCACATCCACATGATATACTATAATTCTATTTTATTCATTAATTTTTTGATTACTTTTGTTGGGTATAATTTCTACTTTGGATATAGTAGTCTACCTGTACCCAATACCATAAAGCTAGTCACCCTTACTACAAATAGATTATTCAAAGAAAAAAATAACATATGCACTATAAACAGAGTGATCTTTATTGATATTACCCAATCTAATTATAATAATTTTTTGGAATTTTGAAGGGGGCTACCTCCTTACAATATTCTCAATAAAAAATAATATTCAAGATTATCCTCTTGCTTACAAATTCATTTGAATAGAATTGGGTTTGTGATCTCTCCTACCTCAAGAATCTGATGATTGTCTCTAATGTTATACTTATTGCATATTTTACATATCTATGATCTTCCCAATGGATTTTTAGTTTTCTACATCTTTAGGATTCACTTAGTATATTTTGTGAGCTTGTTGCTCTATATGTTCTTTTACTTGGAGCTTTTTCTTCCAGTTTTCTCACATTGCAGGCTATGCATTTTGCATGCAATGTTTTTTCAAAAGCAACTCATTTCCAAGTATGAAAGTTGTAACTATTTTCAGAACCAAAACCTTTAGGCTTGATGTTCTATATGCAGATCCCAACCAAGTTTGGGTACAATTGATAAGCTCATATACAGTATG
>VDFB02000017.1:46368621-46493212 GCA_007258455.2 Sequoia sempervirens | reverse complement strand
GACTATATAAGGGGCCTACTATTTGGCTGAATTCCTTGATGAATCTCCTATAGTAACCAACATAGCCTAGAAAACTTTGTACCTCTTTCTACTTAATAGGAGAGGGTAGCTTAGAGATGACCTCAATCTTAGCAGGATCAACCTGAATTCCTTCTGTAGAAATATAGTGATCGAGCACTATTCCCTCCTACATAATAATGTAGCACTTTTGACTATTCAGCAATAGGTTGTGATCTTCACATCTCTGTAGTACTTTCTCCAAGTTGGCTTGAGCTTCCTCAAATTTCATACCATAAATAGTAAAGTCATCCATGTATATTTCCATGCAATCACTTGAGATGTCTGAGAAGATACTTATGACTACCCTATGAAAAGTTGCAAGAGCATTACAAAGACCAAAAGGCAAAACTGAGTAGGAAAAGGTTCCCAAAGGGCGTGTAAAAGTAGTATTTTCTTGATCCTCAGGAGCAATCTTGATTTGATTGTACCCACTAAAGCCATCCAAGAATGAGTACTTTTTCCCAGCTAAATTATCTATAACTTGATCAATAAATGGAAGAGGAAAGTAATCTTTCTTTGTTGCCAAGTTGAGCTCTCTATAATCTACACATACCCTCCATTTTCCTTCTTTCTTAGGAACATTGACCAATGGGGAAACCCACTAACTATCGAAGATTGGGTAGATAAAGTCGGCTATTAACATTTTCTATAGTTCTTCTTTAACAATTTCTCTCAAAGCAGGATTAATTCTTCTTTGAGGTTGCTTGATAGGTTTGAAGTCACTATTAATATATATGCGATGTGTACAGAGTTTTGGGTCTAAACCTTTCATATCTCCATAGTCCCATGCAAAAAATGACTTATGATTAGCAAGCATTTTGATCATAGAGTCTCGCTACTCACTAGTGAGGTTTATAGTAATGCTCAGGGTTTTTCCTATAGCTACCTCAACCTAGGAGGTCAAGTCTATCATAGATACTTCAGAAAAAAATGGCATGTCTACCTCATGGGGTAGTAAGGTGTGTAAGCAATCAGTTGCTGTAGGATAATGAGCTGATGTAGACGGAAGAAGAATGTTCGGCAAGGAACATGGATTTTTTTCACAATGAAAGTATTCAGTACCATAGTTATTCAACAGGATATTGGATAGTATATCTTCTTCTTCTTCTTCTTGTGCAATGAAAGGCTCTCTAGTAATCATCATTAAATTTTTCACGGAGCTCACTTCCTCATCTTCTTCCAAATCTAGCCAACCAATATCTCCAGACTCAAGTTGGGGCAGGGCTGGAGAATACAGGGTAAACTTCTTTGTGCTATATCCATCGGATATTGTCATGTCACTTGACCTACAACCAATGCAAGCATCAGCAGTAGCCAACCAAGGCTTTCCTAGTATGACAGGGTATCCCCTTAACAATTCCTTTGGAGATAAGACCATAAAATTAGTAGGGTACTCCCAGGAATCCAAGGTGACTACCAGATCTTCAATTACCCCATCATGTTTGATAGTTGAGCTATTAGCAAGTTGTAATATTGTAGGTGTAGTCCTTAAGAAATATTAAGTTTTACAACTAGGTCCTTTGTCATGACATTGATAGCTGCACCAAGATCTACTAAAATATTCTTAATTTGCAACCCATTAACATTTATCTCCACAACAGGACTTGCTGGATCTAAATATTTTAGGATGCTAAGCTTCCCTAACATTAAGTTGGAGTTGGCCTATTACATGGACAGTTTGAGGGTCTTTATTTTTCCTTCCCGGTTTCTTCAAACATGTGTCCTTGATGGCCTTGCCATAAATAGGTACTTCTTTGATTGCTTGGAACAAGGGAATTTTCACACATATATGCTTTAGCTGGTCAAGGATGTCAAAGGTAGGTTCCTCTTATTTTTTCACATTTTCACCTTCCAACCTTTGTGGGAAAGGAGGGGACACTTTATCAAATGGCTTAGGTAATGATGGAATTTGAACTAGCTGATTTGGTTTAGCTTGGTCATTGATATCTTCTTCTTGGTCAGTCTCCTCAAATGGTAATTCTAAGATTATGGGAGGAGATGGTGTGGGCAGCATGGTTCCTGAATGTAAATTAATTAGCCAATAGGCTTTATATGTGGGGGAACCCCACCGGGATTTCCCCCAGTCTGACACTATCGGGAAGATTTCGGTGGGGCTCCACCCCTGTAACAACACAACTTCCGGGATACGTTGGGGGAATCAGTGGTGGAGAAAGTAGTTGGAAGGGAGACATTGATAGTGTAGGGGAAAAATTAAAGAATGCGTACATTTCGTAAAAATTAGCCTAAATGCATTTACTACGTTCCTATTCTTATTCTTAGTAGTTGGAGGGCATTAATGGTTGCCTATCCAAACATCACCGGGATACCTGTCTCAGGCTACGAGACCATTTGATAGCTAGAATTTTAGCCAGAAACAACTTGTTAACTAATTTGTGTGAGGTTTTTTTTTGTATGTTGCACTAGTGCCTTGTTGTTCACATTTCATTCTTCGGGCATATAATTCTGCGTAAATGTAGATCAAATCAATCTTGTACATAGAGTAAATGTAGGTCATTCTTGCAATAAATAAGTGATTTGGTTTGAGATTTTTGCATCAATGCATGTGTTTTTGTCTAGAGTTTTTCATAAATACACCAGGCTTTATTAGCAAGCTTCATGGTAGAATACGACATTTTCTACTCCCAGCTTTAATGAGGCGTTGCCCTAAAAATGCAACCCAAATGTTATTTTCATTTCCCTCAGCCCTAGTGCGGCTAGCAATGGCGTCTGAGGGGAAAACCCACAAGCAGAGATGGGTAGAGCGATAAAGGGGTGAAATGTTGCAGAAGCAAATCTGGGTGCTGGCTTCATCCAGCGCAATTATCTCTCCTTTTCCCCAAAAGGTATAATTTTTGTTTTAATGCTCATTGCCATCCTTCTTTTCTTGTAAACATTGTTTAAAAAAACTAATGAAGATTACTCTTAGGGATGGGTGATACTTCTCTATGGCAAGCTGCGCCATAGTAGTAGGAGGGGGCGAAGCCTTTCCCCCTTGTCAAAAGGATTTTGTCCAAACTTTTTTCTCTCCTTTAGTCTTTCTTTCACAAGTTATTGTTTTGATGACCAATTTTTTTAAAAGAAGAAACTGCGTAAATATATGACACTGTTCCAAAAGAAGCAATAGCCTGAGTAGGGCTCTGCACATCAACTGCATTATTTTATCTCTATTTTTATTTAATTTTATACTTACACAACCTTATCACTGTGGTTAGTGTCATAGGTTTGAGAAATGGCCTGATCCATAGGAAAGAACATGATCCATAGGACCTGATCCATAGGAAAGAACCATACAATTTATGGACCTTTTGTAACAACCACAGGACCTTTTAGCATTGGGTCTGCTGCAACATGTTATTTACAAATTTGGGTAACAATATATGTTTGATCAAATCTAAATGTGTTCCATATTTATTCTTTGCAAACTATTTCCTCCTCAAGATTTATGTTTATGGGTTTAACTGAATAATTTTTTTTATATTATCCATTATTCCCTTGTACAGGTCTAAGGCCTTACCGCTAGTTAAAACAGGGCTTCCATCAATATGATCAAGACAGGAGGGGTTGGGGATTTAATACCCTAGTTTGAAAATAATGGATGGTGACTACCTTTGACAGGTTCTTGAAATATCTATGTGCTTGAAGATGATGCATTTGAAATAAGAAATAGAGGGCAGATTTAATGAACCTACAAAGAGAGGGAACACAACAATAGAAAAAGAACATATTCTCAAGCATTTCTCTCTCTGTTCATGGAACCACATAAAACTAGCCTATTTTTCTCTTTATAAAGCATTTTAGTCACTATTTTATTTTTGATAAATATGGATCAATGACTACTAACTATTTAATTTATATGTTTTTTTTTTCATTCAATTATGTAATAATATTTCATTGAACAAATTTTAAAGCAACCTTTAATACATAGATCTCTTTGAATACATGGAAGTAATCTTTTTTCATACATCCATATGTCTAGCATATCTTACAACATAGGTACAATTTCTTTTTACAATTTTTCATAGAGGACTATGTTACCTTTTAGTTTTCATATTTCAATTAGATTTACAAATTTGTTGAATTATGGCAATGTTCTAATATTCTACAAATTTGCAAAAGGCATGATTGAGACTTCTTCAAGATTTGCATAATTTCAAATTAATTTTTTAAATGTTATTTATTTTACTTTTTATTTTAGACATCTTTAATTAATATATTGAAATATTCATATTTCAAATTAAAAACCTATAATTATATTCAAAATGTTATAAATATTCTAAACTATATGTTTTACTATTTTATATTTTCTTAGCAAGTTATTGTCTTCTACAAGATTTGTCTAATTTTAGATTAATTTTTTAAATATTATTTATTTTACTTTTCACTTTTCACATCTTTAATTAATATTTTGAGATATTCATATTTCAAATTAAAAACCTATAATTAGCTGATAGGCTATTCTATGTGGGTGAAGGCCACTGGCATTTCCCCCAGTCTGACGCTGAAAAAAAGGTGGGGTTCCCATTCTGATTATATTTAAGATATTTATGTTAACTTGCAAATGAATATATATTTAATTAATTAATTGTTATATTAAATATTAAATGAGGTTTAATATATTAGATTTCACATATTTTTTAATTAATTATATTAAATGATAATAGTAGTTTATATATCTTAATATTAATCTATATAGTATAGGTTGAGAGATAATATTTTAGAGGAGTATATTTTATTTTCTACTCTTTCTTCTAATTAAAAAAATACCCTCTTCCATGTCTACTATATAGATTAATATTAATATATATATTAAAATATTATTAAAAGATATTAATATTATATTATTAATATTAGTACTATTTGATAGTAATATGTTATTATTAATATGTGATATTACTATTGTTAAATTTATATTATAATTTTTTTCTTTTTTTTTGATAAAAGGGGTAAAAATTTATTGAATAACGGAAACCAGCATTACACACAAGTCAAAGGCAGAAGCCCGAAAAGAATAAAAAACACAAAGGGACCCATAATTGTAACCTTAACCTAACCATTATCATAACTTTATTTCTCATAACACTAACACTAACTCTAACCCTAACCCTAACCCTAACCCTAAACCAAACACTAACCTAACCATAACCCTGACCAAATCCCTAACTATAACTATAACCCTAGCCCAAACCGAAACTCCAACCCTAACCCTAACCTTAATTATTTTTCTCATAACCCTAACCATAACCCCAACCTTAACCCTAACCATAATCCTAACCCTAATCCAAAATCCTAACCCCTAGGATCTCCTCTAGTCTAATGTCACCGTGGAGAACTTAATGGAAAAACAAAATCAATATGTGGTCATTTACCTGATTTACAACAAAAGGAAAGTTTGTAATTTAATTAGCCTATCGGCGTAAGTATTGCACCTCATTGGGGTGCAAGTGCTAGTATTATTCAGGTTAAGAGCATAGGCAGGCTGATGATTAGGATTAGCAAAATAGACTTACTACTATTGCGGTTGCTAGTTATTTGGATTAGGTGCTTCCTAAGCAGGTAGTTGGGTTGATTTTGGATTATGACCTTGATTAGCTATAGGAGGTGGCATAATGGATTGTTGTTGGGGTTACTGTAGGAAACCAGTGGGTGGATTTGACCATTGCTAGCATCCTCTCCATTGGTTAAGTTGGTGCCAATTCCCTTGTGGAGGCTGCCACTGATTTTGTTGTGGTGATTGCCAATTCCCTTGTGGAGGCTGCCAATGGTTTTGTTGGGCATTTAGCCAAGGGTTATTCCACTAAGGTTGGGAGTATGGCCCATAGTTTGGAGGGTACTGATTTTTCCATTGACTATTATATGAACCAAAATTTTGCAAAGGGTCCTGAGGCATACCTTGTCTTGGGGCCCATGGCCTCCTTTGTGCAACAAAGAAGACTTGGTCATCATCACCTTTTATCATCTTAAAATTGGTAGGCAACTATTTAGCCTCCATGTTGGCCACCATCTTGCATCTTCACTCACATTTCTTTTGTCTACAATGCGAACAAAACTCAGCCAGGATTGCTTCAGCTTCCTCATGTTTCTTTCGAGCTTGCATAGTGTCCAACTATGTAGCCATGTTGTTTATGATATCCTATATGAAATCTACCAACAAATTTGTGATCTCCATCCAGGAAAATCCATTAGTAGAGGACTTTCTGATTGTGGTTTGATGACCTCTACCCTTCTTCACATTTGCTCAAGAGTAATTAAGACATATTTTCTTGATATCATCCCAAGGCAGTTGGGTTATATCACCTCCTCCCATCAAATCCAGGGCATCTATATAGGTATCACTGATTCCCCTTAGAAAAAGTAGTTTATGAGATTCTTCGTTGAGAGTATGGTTTGAATTCTTTTTCAAGGAAAACAAGAATCTTGAGATGTAGTCTTCGAGGCTTTCATCCTCCTTTTGTTGAATTCTGAATATATCGTCTCCTTTACTACCACTCTTACAATATTCCTTATATTTCTCAAGGAATTTGGTTTGTATAGTTGCCCAACTATTAGCAACATTCCTTCCCAAAATCATGAACCATCTAAGGGCTTCTTCCTTCAAGGTGGAAGGAAACAACTTCAGGTTGTGTGCATCTGAGGTGTAATCATAGCTGTGATAGAGGATATCAAACTCAAACAGGAAAGTTTTAGGGTCCTCCATAACTAGGCCATAGAACTTGGAAAGTAATGAAGAAGGAATATTTTTAAGGTTATCAGTATCTTGCTTGGCAACAATGGGAAACTCAAAAGCAAGAGGTGGATTTGGTGGACTATTTGCCATATTTGCTTGCTGTAATATCAGAGCAAATGGATTTTCCTTAGGTTCTTCATTAGATTGGTCAAATGGAAGTTCAACAATCATGTTTTTAGGGAGAAACCTCCCCAACATGTCTCTTCTTATATGCATGCAATAGAATGAATATTATTTGAAGGATTTTGAAAAATTCTTGATTAACAGACTAAACTAATGCTAAAAATGACTTCTGACAAGTTCTTAGGTTGACACCATCCACAGAAATGGCGCCAAAAATGGTTGTACCCACAAAATGATATGAAAATCATGGTAAAACCTATCCTGGGAATTGGACATTCCAGCAGGTGACTAATATCTCTCCATGGACGTTCATTTACTTGTCAAACCAAGGAATGTATACTTTGAATGGAGTAGCACAATATATGCACTAAGAACTAGTTTCAATCACAACTTAATGGAAACAAATACTTGAAAAGAGATTCTACCAATGCTACAAGAAGGTAATGCAAAGTTCTCTTAACTCAACCATAATTTAACCAAAGCAAAAACCATAACAGCTACGACTGAGAAACAAACTATGAAATGGCCTTATGTTGCAGGAACAGACACAAGGATGGATTCCTAATGTTGCAGGAACAATATAAGACTAAGTTTGCATAGAAACTTTGAAGATGAAATCTAACTAATGATCAACAGAAAAGAAACAGCTAACTAACTAGCTACTGATACTTACTAAGTGGGCCCCCTTAGCAAGTATCAACTAATTATGCAAGTGCTAAACTCAGAACTTCATCAAAATTTATTCATAAACTCAGAATGGTATACATTGCTCTGTTGATATGAGAACAAACAACAAACTCTATCTCTTGTCATACAGATTCTGCTTTTTATTATCATACTGACTCTTACATGATATCTTTCTATCTCCTATGCTTCTATCCTTACTCTACTTCTCTATCCCTGCTCACTGGCGTAGGAGGAGCACTTTATTTGAATCAGGAAAACAACTAACTAACTAACCCTAACAGAGAAAGACGTGGATATGAAATGTATCTTGAAATCGAGCAACAGACTTCATAAATGAGCCTATCCGTTCAACCTAATCCAGAGATAATCTAGCACTCCACTCTTTCTAGATTGACTGACATTTAAAATCCTTCCCAATAGATTTGGTCAAAGCGTCTTCGCTGGAGCTTCCTCGAAGTCATGTAGGAAATGGACTTTACTACAAGGCCGAGATTGACTGCGCTTGACTCCATCGTACTTTCTTCAACAACTTGCGAAACACAAGGTAATAGATGCGAAAGAAAAGGTGCATAGCACATACACAATATATGTTCATTAATCACAAATTTAAATCTATTTCATTATTTAAAAACTATATGCAATATACCAGTCATTTAGGGAGTCAAACAGGGTAATAAATAAAGATAAGTCAACAATGCATGCTACATGAATAGGAAAGTGTATTGCTACAGGATAGCCCCAATAGAAGGTTTCTTAAAGAGTTTAAACAACCATAAACAATAGAAACAAGGATAGTAAAATTACACCAAGATATCCAAATCATGAGCATATTTTGGGCTCATCACCCTACAAATACCCACCATATTGCCAATTTTTGGCACATCATGATCCTGCACATAACCATACATATATGTCTGCTTTGGTTGTTTTCCATAAGGCATTGTTGAAAAAAAAAATTGTTGCATGTGTAGGCTTTCCTTTCTTTGTGCATGGCTTTATTAGTATGGATTCTTTCGTTTTGTGAGTTTTCCATCTAATAAACTATTAAAACCAATATTGTTTCATTTATGGCTTTTGTTTTGTGTTAATGGTGGGAATATGATAAAATAGTTAATGTTATACACTTTATATTGCTTTCTGTAGCGAATTATTGAGTGTTTCTATGTACCTTTGACTACTTTGTTGTATATTCAATTAGCTTGAACCCTATACTTATGTAATTTCCCTTTAAGTTGGGATTTGCAAGAATTTTATTATTTTCTTAATATTATTATTGTAGGATACTTAGCCTTTTTCAAGTTCCAATGCTACATCAAGTGTGGATCATAAAAGGCAATAAAATGTTAAAGAAACTAGCTTTATTATGTGAACCATAAAGACCAAATTTGTGCAAGTTAGTGAGCCAAGTACTTGCAGCAAAGAGGTTCTTTAGACCAACCTAGCTTGGCCCCACAAGTTCAAATAGGTGTACCACAATTGCAACCAAGCTAGCCAGTAGAACTTGTTGACTACTATACCCCTACAACCCCCATCCCTTGCTTGCTCCTACATAACCATCACAATGAAGCCACCTCCACAATACTTGGATATACATCGCGACAAACCCTTGCTAGGAATGGCTTGTGATCAACATCATCGGCCGCCCACCACTCAAGCAACATGTTTGGTGAAACATTTTGCACTGCAATGTAGTCCTTCCATAGGTGCATCGATGGTTTGTTTGATTTCAAAAAATTTAGTGTTTTTAAGGAAAGCTACACTGACATGAGAGTTCGAGCATCTAGCGCAAGCATCATGTGTTTGCATTGTGGGGTTTGTGTAGGATCATGATGGGCCAAAAAGTGGCAATATGATGGGTATGTGTAGGGTATGTGAATGATGACTTTTTTTACCCAAAATTGATGAAACGAAAAAGGATTTTAAAGAAGATTCTTAGCTTTCCACCAATATAAATTATTTTTACTTTGAATTTAATAAATAATTATTATTCATTTTCTATTTAAATTACTACTAAAGTCCTGATTGATAGGTTGATTGAAAAACATCTATAGCTTTCAAACAGTATCACTTTTTTTTAATCCAAAGCATGTGTTACATTCTATGTTTTACATAATATAGGATTAAAAAAAAAAAATTAAATTTCATGAAGTTTTGACCAAGTTAAGGTGGTCACACATACAAGTTTTTATATTTTTTAAAAGTTGTAATAAAAATTCATAATTAACTATTTACTTGGAAAAAATCACAAAAAAATATGCATCACATCCGGACATGAGTCCTATACTTACATCTAAAATATTATTAAAAATATTATCATTTTATTATGGTTAGGGTGGTCAAATAGACACGCACTTCTTATTTTTTCCCTAAAATTTAAGTACTACTACATTAAAATTTCAAATTTTTACCAAATATTTTTTTTTTTTAATAAACCTAGTAGTTTAGGAACTACATTCAATTTTCTACAAATTCTATTCTTACATATTTTTGAAATAATATAGATAACTTATTCAAATTTTTATGTCAAGTTACCTAACTTTGATTTTTCTAAAATTTTTGCCACTTAAGGGCATGTTTTTTCTATGATGTTCTTGCACATACCTTGTACTTCTAAAAAGGGTGTCCATAGATTTAGTTTAATGAATAAAATTGATCCAAGACCACAACTACTCATCCTTGCAAAGCTTACTCAAGTTGAGGAAATTCTTATAGCTAGAGTTGCTCTAGTTTTGCAAGTAACCCATGCTAGAGGAGGTCAATACAAATATAGTGGCCATACTATAAGCTTCCCTCAAGATATCATGACCATTGAAACTTTGTTACCATGTCATCTACATTATCTTGAAGTGGTGATTGTACGAATAATTAGCATTTAGGAGACAAACTATGATTTCTATGTTGACAAACATAATGTCATGGCTACATTAATATACAAAATAGAGAATGACCCATACTATAGTGATGTTTTAGTACATTATGATGCTTTAAATTTGTTTCCTACTATAAGTACTAACATCTCTAATCTTCTACACATAATGAAATAACTGACACATAACATAATTAAACTAATGACAACTCCAGAAAGTGTTGTTGATGAGGAAGTTGAGCTTGAGGACTTGTCATCATTTATTCCATTCATTCCCTACCCTCCTCGAGAATTGTAGGCAATCAAAGATGCCTTAAAAATTAAATAAATTAGTCAAAATATGTTTCCTTAGCCTGAGATAAATTATAGACCTATCAATGAATATAATATAGAAGGGTTATTTAGTATGGATTTTCCAATCTTGTTCCCTACTAGCACGACAATGCCCCTACAATCGAGAACCATATAGATCCACTTACATAAATATGCATTGCACTTGATGAGATACTTTGATAATAGATTTGGGAAGCATGCAGATTTAGATATTACCTTTATAATTTGATAATGAGACATTGAAGCCAACAATCAACTTCAATTTTTATGAAAAAAAACTTGGAGGAAAGGATCCCAAAGCCTTTTTTTGCTTTGCATCAATTAATTCAAGAGGCACTAGACACGTAGATAGAAAACCAGCTTGTTCACTTTCATGCATCCCTTTGAGGAACACACTCGAGTATTGGGGAAAGTGTCATCAAGAGCTTACAACAATGATCCACTAGCTTGGTGCACTGACTATTTTCTTCACTTTGAGCTTTGTAGACACAAAATGGCTTGATTTGCATAGGGTAATTGATCCTCATGCCTAGTTGCATATATGTCATACTCCCAAAGATGCTTCATAGAAAATGTTGTACAAAACCCACACATAACAACCTTGTAAATGCACTTGTGATTCACCATTTTCCATGAAGAGGTTATTGAGAGGCTTTTCCATACAAAGGATTACTGGTATAGGTATGAGTGGTAACATCATGGATCAACACATGTCCATGATTTCTTGTGGCTCCCAAATGCCTCGAATATCGAAATGCTTCATTCATCAAAGCCACATGAACTTCAATAGGAAAAAAACTCCTTTTATCACTATGTTTCAGCATTGAACCCTCATTCCCCAAATTAGCCAATATCAAGGGTCCACCACTTAGCTTTGGAGGACCAGTACTTGCTTAATAGTAAACAAATATCTTGGATGGATCCGATGGTGGATTATGAATAGTTGTTGTACATGGTACAAAGGCATACCAAGTGTACTCAATACACTTGCCTTTGGAAAAAAGGCCACCAAATACAATGTCACTACAAAGCTCCATGGAATACACAAGCATCATAGACATGAGTAATTGATAGTGAATTGAAAAAATTGTATAAGCTAGCAAGAAATGATGAGCATGTTAATATCCATAACCATAAGATGCTCGCAATTTGGAGAGAAAACCTTGATGGACAACCAATCTTGTCTAGATGTAAATTGTGCTAAACTACATTTCCAAATATGCTTCAAAGTCTGAAAAAAAATCTAAAAGCTATATTGATATCTTGAAGAGGCTTGCAAATGTAAATTCATCTGGGTATAAAGCGTTACTTTCCTACCAAAAATACATGATGAAATTAGCTATAGATTATGACATTAGTGCACAAGAAAGATGCCATATAATGCAAAAGTTTATCCTTGTCATCTCAAGCTAACATTTCACCATTTGAAAATTGTTTATAGTGGTGACAATCTTGCAAGTGGTTATAGTCATTCCTACATGCAAAGACCAGCTAAAATGGAGACAATATACCTTATTCAATCTACACAACTATATACATATTAAAAGAATTACAAAGGTTCAGTTTGGCATGCCCGACCACTGCCCGCTATCATCATTGTTTTCCCGCTGGGTATGTGCAAGATCATCATGGAGAAAATAGGCCCTTAAGTGGCAAAAAATTCAAAAAAATCAGAGTTAGGAAACTTGACATTAAAATTTGAATAAGTTATTTATATTATTTCAAAAATATGTGACAATAGAATTTGTAGAAAATTGAATTTAGTTTCTAAACTACTAGGTTTGTTTAAAAAACAAAAAAATATATTTAGTGAAAGTTTGAAATTTCAATATAGTGGTACTTAAATTTTAGGGAAAAAATAAGAAGTAGGTGTCTGTCTAACCACCCTAACCACAATAAAATGATAATATTTTTTTATAATATTTTAAATATAAGTAGAGGACTCATGCTCTAATGCGATGTATATTTTTTTGTAATTTTTATCCATATAAATAATTAATTATGAATTTCTTATGACAATTTTTTTAAAAATATAAAAACTTGTATGTTTGACCACCTTAACATGGTCAAAACTTCATGAAATTCAATTTTTCTTTTTTTAATCCTATAGTATGTGAAGCATAGAATATGACACATGTTTTGGATTCAAAACATTTGATATTTTTTGAAAGCTATAGATTTTTTTAGAATTGCTAATATACAATACTTTCCAAAATGTTGAGGTAGACATAGTCCTCACAAGAGAAAGAATAACACACAATTGGAGGCTATTTTATCTTGTTGGCTATGATGCTTGGCTTGTCAATAGAGTTATTTCTCCCCCTGCTATTGAAGAGGATGATGACAGTGATACTGATAGCATGCAATCTCTACCTCCTATAGATGAATATGAATGGGAGTTTCTTTCTCAGCTTGGTGCTACAAACAATTTTCTTTTCAACTATTTGCAACTAATGGGTAGATGAGACTTTGATCTACATCACAAGTAGGACACACCATCTTCTAGAGAATCTGTATAGCATTTTTGAATAATTCATTTTAACAAGTAAATTGCATATAGCTAAAGACACTCTTTGCTCATTGGTAGTGCCTGTACATTGTCATCAGTTATCCCCTAGGAAAAAGCTTTCTTTGAATATCATTGATCAACACCATCTTGTCCCATCTTCATTGTCACCATTGTGTATGATTATTCAAGGAATTTCTAGCACAAGTAAATCATTCCTTATCAACATGATCCAAAGATCACTAAATACATTGTTGAATTAGTGAATGAATCATTTTCTTGCTCTGGCACTAACTGGTGTGGCTGTTTACAATTTTTGGCCTCCATAGTGCATATAACTCTCTAGATACCAATTAGAGATATGAATCCATTAAAAGGACATCCATTGACCATATTTCAAGTGGACCTCAAATATATTAAGTACATCTTAATTGATGAAATGAGCTTCTTGGGGACCAAGTTGTTTCTTAAAATAGATAGTCAATTGTGGAAAGCATTGCCTAGTAGACATATGCAGCCATTTGCTGGTGTCTCTATTATACTCATGGGTGACCTAGCATAGCTACCTACTATTTTAGAAAGGCCTATCTACACTTCTCACTCCATACCATTGGCTCTTTGGCACACTTTTAATATTGTTGTCACACTTGACACTATCTTTCACTAGCATGGACAATCTGATACACAACCAAAATTTCATACACTCCTTTCGAATATTAGAAATTTGCAGGCATCCCAGCTTGACTAGAAAATTCTTATGAATCAAACAAAAGTAATGCTTTTAGCTAAGAAAAAATAAGTCTGATGAGGCTATCCACTTATTCCCAACAAATAGGCTAGTTTCTTTGCATAATAGAAAAATGCTTCAATAGTTAAATGTTTTGATTGGAATTAGTGTTGTTGAAAGCTCTTAGCAAAACAAACTTGATTATGGAAATGATTAACAACTTAAAGCAAAGCTCTTACTTGCAATTGGTTACAAAGTAATGTTTTCAAAAAAAAATTGGGTGGTAGTTAGGTTGGTTAATGGATCATTAGATTTAGTGAAGGCCATTATACATGCTAGAGGTACTAAACTACCTAAATATGTTATTGTGGACTTTCAAAACTACATTGGTCTAGCGTGGGATCAAGAAAATCCAAGAGCTAGCCTGATTCCCCCAATCACACGGGGAAGCTGAAGGAAGCTCCCCTTGACAATGGCTTGGGCAATAACAATACACAAATATCAAGGCTTGACACTAGAGAGAGCTACAATAGATATTGGAACTAAAGAAAGGAAAGGAATAATATTCACACTCTCTCTCGTGTTAAATAAATAATAGGAATATGCATAGATCCACCTTTATTTTTTGATAGATAATCTAGGTTGCATGCTAACAAATACAATGTAATTTGAATCAAAGAAGAGGATCACCTCAAACAATTGTCATCATTCCCATCATGATGAAATGTTTTTGTTCTTGATGAACTGTACCACTTCTACTTTTCCTTTTCATTTCAATTATTTTACAATTCCCACCATTCATAATTTCCCTTCTTTCTTCTTTGCTCCATAGTGTAGTTGTAATAATTTCTACCAAGAAAGCCAAGGCTTCACTTCTACAATGATTGCTAAGAGAATTTTCTATTCAATTCTTACCTTTTGTTTCCCCTTGCCTCCAACAACAAATGTTGATTCATTTATGTTCCTCACTTAACCAAAATATTATCTATATTTAATTTTGATCTCAATACCTTCCTCTCATTTACCCAACAATGCTAATTCAAGAGCTATTGCCTTTGAACCATTTGTTTCTAACTATATCAGATTCTAACAAGTTTAGATTGCAAACATTTTTAGCTATAATTGTAGATCTTGAAAATTTTTAATAGCTTCATGTTCACAAGTTTTCCATGGTGTCTAAGTTGCAACTATATTCCATTTGTATACAAGGTAAGGCTATATCTCATTCTTTCGATCTCTTCTTTCACAGCTACATCTAAAATTCTTTGTTAGAAATGCTACAACTATATATATTTTTAAAAATGGATAACATTGATTTCACCTCAACAAAATTGCCAATTGCCATAAGACAATTATATGGAAGGAATAATTTTCCATGTATTGTCTCTTTCTCTTTGCAAAAGGTATTCTTGCATCTTGTTTATATGATCTCTTCTATTGCAAATACATTAGATATTATTTGTTATAAACTATAGAGCTATTTATATTTACTCATTTAAATATTGTCTACTAATGACACATGTTCATTGCACTAAACTTCAAATTTTCCTTGTGTCTAACTATATTTCATTGAAACCATTTTAGATTGCAAACTTACATTCTAAACTATGGATACACATCTCTACAATACAAAATAGCTTTGCAATCACATGTTTGGCATGGTCTAGAAACTACATTCTATTTTGATAGAAGGTAAGGCTAGATGTCCTTTATTTCATCTCTTTTTTCACAACTACATGTCAAATTATTTGTCATAAATAATACAACTATATATTTCTAAAAATGCAACAGGTTAATGCTATGATATTTCCACAATCCATAATGCTTCAAATTTGTTGTTATTGGATATTTTATTTTATTTTTGTTTGTGGATGGACAAACTCACACACAATCAAATATCCAAAAACAACATATATTAATCCAAAATTCTCAAGTGTTGAAACATTGGTTTCACCATTGATCATAGTGGTGGGAAATGTATGTCCTTGCTTGGGGGTTTGGTGACAACCCATGCCATTGTATCACCCAATATGGTAGGGTGGAGAGCAAGCCTTCTTTTCTTCTATTCATGCTACAACCCATTGCACCCACAAGGTATCCCTAAATCTTATTTATTTAATGTCTTTTATTAGACATGCATTGAATACTATTTTTTATAAATTATAGAACTCTTTATTTTCCCTACTTTACAAATTGTCTACTAATTACACATGTTGGTTGCACTAAACTTCACATTTCCTTTCATATTTTTCGTAGATTACACTAAAAAAAAACAAATTATGTTTCACATAAGATAGTATTGTCACAGTGAATGATCTTTTATCTTAGCTTATATTCATTAGTACTATGGATCTTTTCATAGCATTAGATGTTCTATGAGGTTAGCCTATCTATAGGTTTAGTTTTCAAATTTCATTACGGGAATTAATGGTGGCATCAGTGTTCCATATAACACTTACAATACAACTTTTACATGGCTTTATCGCTATAAACCTACAATGCAATGTAATAGTTAGTGTTACACAGTTTATCTTTTGGCATTAGTGTTACACAGTTTATCTTTCTTTCGGCATTGCTGATTGTCGCTCTCTACCTTAGGCATTATTTTTCAGTTTCAAAAACATGTTGTTGAAAGTGTTGTATTGTTTCAATCTTTTATAAGGTGTTGTCCACAAAATACTATATTGTTCATTACATCCCATTTTGAAAACTATTTCGTACAAAAAGTATGCACCACTATTTATCAATCATGTTTGTATCTACTATAGCATACATACATATTTGTACATAGGGGAAATACATTGTCAACCACTCCATACAATGTATCAGTATGTAACTATGTTGTTTGCATCTGCTATGACATATATCAAACTCTGCACATGCCTTTTTTAGTTACTGCTCCCAATGGTGGCATTGATGTTCTAATCTTGTTTTATCCTATTTGCACATCACTTCCATTTCCTATTCTACTCCACCTATTGGCTCAAAAACTGTTAATTTAAGAATTATTTTTGAAACACCTAAAATATTACCTTATGTCACCATGCCTAATTTTAGCATATCTTATGTCTTTAACTAAATAAATAACTACTATAGGAAAATTCACTGTCAATACTGCCAACAATTCACCTAAAAAAATTCACCGCGGTGACAAATACACCTCATGGTGAATTCGCCACCAACAATTCACTCCTAAAAATTCATTGCATTAAAATTTTATGATTAATTTTTTAGTAAATTGATGGGGGTGAATTTTTCATGAGGTGAATTTGTCATGGTAGTGAATTTTCTCGCAATGAGTTGTGAATTTTTCAAATGCCATAAATAATATTTACTTAATTAATTAATCTACCCATCATCTCTATCCCATCTTCTACTAGCCCATTAATTAAATAATTATTCACTAATTATTTTATTAATTTATCCATTACCCTTATTTATCACTTTTAATTAAATAAATTTTATATTTAATTAATTAAGTACAACATTATCCCAAAATCATCCAAATAATTCAATTAATTATTTTTTGATTAATTAATCCATATAGTGTAATTAATTTCTATTATATTTTCCTTCATTATTTAATTCCACTTTATTCTTCACTCATTTTCCATTTAATCCTATCCATTAAATTTATTCACATGAATAACAATCTAAACTTGTCATCATTTGACAAGTGTCCCTCTCACATATCTAATTAAGACCTTTCCTAAGTTTACTGAACCTATAAACTTTCCAAAATTCAAACTAATTTTTCATCTCATCCATCCAATTCAATCTCATCTCTTAATCCTAGCCATTTGCATAAGGATGTTTCCCTAATTTATTCCAAACCCTAGCCCTTATTCCTCATGTGGCATTTGTCACATGACTACATCTTTGATCGTAGCCCTAATCTTCATGCAATCCTTTCCATCCATTATACAATCAATCTTATCCCTTGATTTCTCTCATGGAATTTCTATAAATGAGAGATGTCCCATCTCATTTGCAACAATCTTCCACATTCATAGCCTTATGCTACTGAATTTTATATCTACCTCTTCCATAGCCTACTCCTAGCTAACCTTCATCATATTCTTCATTCATAACATCAATACTATCTTCATGTTGGTGGTTTCACAACACATCAAAAGAGAAAGTCAAGTGGGGACAAGGTGCACTCTACTTCAGCTCTATCTGTGGAGAAAGAAGGGTTTTAAGCGAAGGTATTGTTTGTGTATTGCATTATTTTCTGTGTTATTTACCTTCAATCATTTTTGTCGTCACCAATTTTATTATATTTATTGATATTTAAATAATTAGTTTATCATTTTAAATAATATGTTTCTCATGTGTTCATTTTTGTGCATTAATAACATGAGATCTTTAATGTGTTCATAACTCCTACATGCATAATGGAATTAAAAAATGGAAAGATAACTTAGATCATATTAATTATGAGTCATGTGAATATTACTTCTACAAATCCTCTATCTAAATGTTGTAACCACAAAATTTTTGAAGTTATTCAAAAATTTTACCATTGAATTTTAAGTATTTACTATAATATGATCTTTAATAAGATAAATATTTATTTAGTTAGGAATGTAATGTTAATGTGAATTCTGTTATTGAATACTATAGGAACAAGAGGAACATGTTATTCATTGCCTTCTCCTCTAATGGAAAAGTTGGAAACTAGTCTGTTAATGTGAATTTTATTATTGAATTTTATTATTGAATACTGCAGGAACCAGAAGAGGAATGTGCTATTCATTGCCTTCTTCCCCTCTAATGGAAAAGTTGGAAATTGGTCTGAAACATGATCATGCAAGTCGGAAATTGGTCTGAAACATGATCATGCAAGTCCTAGGATGGTAAAAAGTTGTAGGAATTCTGTAATCAATAATTTTGACCGAATTCCAGATGAAATGGTCACCTGCATTTTGTGTAAACTCAGCTCCACTTCAAACCATTCCAAAGATTTCATTGGAGCACTTCTGCTGTAAGAAATCATTTTTTTTAAAAAGTAGTCTTAAGTATAACAGAGTTTTTTCCTTCATTTATAGTGTTCTATTTTTATTTAATTTATGCAGATGCAGGAGGTTTAACATGCTAGGCAGCCAGCCAATAGTGTTGCGATGTGCCTCTCAATCCTTGTGTACTTCGCGGAATATTTATTTCATCAAAAAATGTGCAGATTCTGGAAACATGGAGGCCTGTTACACTCTTGGCATGGTAAGAGACCAGTTTACACTCACTGCTCTCTCTTATTTTATCATAAAAATGATGTTGACCATATTTCCTTACTACATTTTTCATGCTTTACTTTGCTCAAAATATACTAGTCTGCAGACCCACACACTGTATTCATTTGCTGAAGTGCTTTTCGATTCCAAGGTAACCGAATACAACAGATGCCTTCATTTACTGATCTATTTGTTTATATGCGTTTTAACCTCTCAAGTGTGTTTAAAATTTTATTCCATTTTTTTCACCCTCCTACAAATCGTAGAGTCGAGCCTAAACACCTTCGTAGATTGTTACCCTTCTTGTTGGAAAATTTATTGCTCCTGAAGCCTCCTGTCCTCACGTCAGACCCCAGTTGTTTCACCTACCGTCAGGAGCTCTTCCCTCCAATGCCAGAATTTACTACCGTAGCTGATTTCAAATTTTGAGAGGGAATGTTGAATAGACAAAAGAATTTGAAGGCAGTTAGTTCTGTCGGTTGAAGAGTTCCTGAGCAGCAACAGTATAAAAAAGGAATGCTTTGTTTTTTTCTCTGTGTGATTCAAAGAAGTTTTTGAAGAGCAGCAGCTATGTTTGTTTGTGTTTGAACAGTGATTGCTCCTGAAAGAGCTCTGTGTAGCACCTGGCAGTGAGCTCCTAGCAGCTCCTGAAGTTTGTCAGTTTGTATGAGCAACTCCAGATTGCTCCCAGCAATTTGTAATCTGTAGTTTAGAGTTTAGTTCTTAAGTTTTTATGCTCTGTCTTTTATGTATTTCCATTTCCAGTTTAATGAACAGAAAAAAAAAGTTGCATGTCTCCCTGTATTTCTGCATTTTGATTTTGGGTATTTCCAGTTTATCTGAAAACAGAACAGCAGCTGTGTTATTTTTTTACATTCAGATATTTATTTATTATTTCTCACACTTCTAGCCTAAACCCTAACAGCTATGTAGAGTGGGTATATTTCTTTAAAGCACCGACTCAGAAATCACAATATCCCTCTTACACAATAAATCAGTATCAGTAAAACAGCTGAGTATGAGCAGTAAACTAATGCTTAAACCTGAAAGCTGCATCACAATATTTCTTGGATTTAGATCTGAGGAAGCGATTAGGTCACCTTTGATGAGAAGTATAGTCACCATAAGACTCAAGGGATTAGGTCAGTACTACCATAGGGGACATTATCAGCTATAATTGTGGTGTTGATATCTTCTGCATTGTGTATGGTTTTATAGTTGACAAAATTACTACATAAAGCAATAATAATAACACTACTGTATAGTCAAGACACTGTTGTTGATTGTCACCTTTCTAATCTCAACCTAATCTCTTGAGATATTTCTTTGCCAGTTATATATTATAGGTGCCAGTATCAGTTAAGCAACTGACATTAAAAGCATATTGCAAGAACTCATTTAGATTCAAGACACCTTTGTTGATTGTCAGCTTTCTAACCTAGCTCTAACACCTCAGTGGAAATAATGATGTCCCAAATTTGGATTTACTGCAAGACCGACACCTTCGGTTGTATCAGGCCAGTCCTTACAAGAAATGTCTTACTCACCCAAAGAACCATGAGCCTTTACTTTAGGGACATGATTACGTTTAGTTGTGGATGGATAAGAGCTAATGATGTCCCGAATTTAGCTTTACTGCATCATCATTAGATTATGTTAGGCTGGCTTTAACAGGAAATGTCTTAGATACCAAAAGAATCATAAGCCTTTCCTTTAGTAACATTATCAGGTCTAGTTGTGGATGGATTAAATCCATGTTTGTGTTGTTTTGTACATTGTGGATGATTTTATTGCTGATCAACTCGCTTCACAAGCCTAAATTATTGAAGTCGTCTTCTGTGGATTATATATTGTAGGTTTTATTGATCTGTTGGCAATAACTTCAGCGTAAAAGTAAACATGATATCAGTATCGGTCAAACAGTTGAGCATAAAAATTACATACTTCTTGATTAAAAAATATTGAAAAAAACTGTGACTGCTTAAATTTCTGTTGATTGTGACTTTTGTAACCTAAACCCTAACAACCTCTGGAATCAACCTATTTCTGTAAAACACCCCGTGTGAAATAATGATATCCTAAATTTCGCTTGACTGTAAAACACCCAGTAGGACGGCTTTTACAAGAAATGCCTTACTCACCCAATGAAGCAGCATTAGATTGTACTAGGCTGGCTTATAACTTTTCCTGTAGGGTCAATATCAAGTCTAGTTGTGGATGATTTAAATATGTGGTGGTGTCGATATCTTCTGCACTGTGGTAGATTTAACAGTTAGCCCACCTAGCTCATAAAGCTGATCAACTTACCTGGCTAGCCTAAATTATTGAGCTCGTCCTCTGCCAATTGTATATGGTAGGTTTTATTGATCGATTGACAATCACCCAATCGTAAAATTAAACATCTTGTCAGTATCAGTCAAACAGATGATTATAAAAATTACATGCTTCCTGGAAAAAAATATTGGAAAAAATTATGGCTGCTTAACTCTCCAGTCACAGGCCAAATAAATCCAACCAATATTTTATAAACCCAACTACTTGAGTTTGAGTCAAACCCAATATTATCTCTCTCATGTCATACTGATGGTGTGTTTGTTTGTCTTGGCAGCTCAATTTCTACTGCTTTAAACGAAGGGAACAAGGAATTTCTCTTTTGGAAAAGGCTGCCAATGCATCTCACTCCAATGCCACATTTGCATTGGCTATAATAAAGTTCAACGGCAGTGGGGGAGGAGAGGAGAGCAAAGATCTTCGGGCAGGAATTAAGCTCTGTGAGAAAGCTACAATTCTTGGGCATCAGGGTGCATATGCTGAATTAATAATGTGTACCGCCTTGGGGTATGGCGTTGAAAGAAATGAGCGAGCATGCCGTTTGCTAAAGGAAGTACGAGTTTTCGATAATTATCTCAATTGTGATTCTACGAATAAAATTGTAAAAGCGTTATCCATGGGGTTCAGTAAGCTCCCACGAGGCAATGAATTAAAGTTGTGCTCAAACATCGGTTGTAGACGGCCTGAAACAAGGAAAGATGAGTTCCGCCGATGCCCAGGCATTCGTTGCAGAAAAGAGTTTTTCTGCTCGTACATTTGTTCGTTACTGGGGCACACTTGCACATTTTGACTTGTCCTTTGAAAACCGTACCTTTTTATAACCTTTCCGTGCAAGCTAAACGGCTTTGTCATGACCATAATACACATTTTGCTTGACGATTTGTTTGCATATATTCTTTTATACTATTATTTTGTTGATGTAATTTGTTAAATTTTGAATATATATTTTTATTTAAAATCTGTTTTTTATTTTAATATGTGAAAATTGAAAATATATTTTATATATAATTTTGGTTAGTTAATTAAATTACAAAGTTACGTATAAATTTGTTCATATATAATTTGTGAGTTGTTGAAGTGAAGCCAATCAAATTAAATAATATTAGACAAAAAGTACAATCATGCTATAAATAGTTATAAATGAAGAGAGTAAGTACAATCATAATATAAATAGTGATACATGAAGAGGGTGATTGATTAGTTTTGTAATCAAACAATGATTGTCTCTTGTTTAGAACAATGGCATTTGTATATGTTGGAATCTGAAAATGTGTAATAACCCTCCTGGTTGTTAGTTGGACTCAGTAGTGTTATGTTTTGTTTTGATACTCGGACACTATGATGATACTGTTATTGTTTGATTTAGCTAGTTAGATGGTTGATGATGTTGTTATTTCATTATGGACATGATTACTTTATATGACATTATGGTTGGTTATATCAGTTGATTTTCTGAATTATGATATGATGCAGTGATTTAATTTAATATGTTATGAGATGATTGTTAGTTAGAAATGTAATTCATTGATTATGTTATAATTGTTAGAATAGGTGTGACGAAGGACAATATAGCATCACTCGTTCACGAGCGATTCCTTCTCACAATGCAGTATTTTGATTTAATGCTTTGATGTTATGTATATATGCACATGTACACAACTTCGTTTGTATGCAGGATTGCAGGTACAAGTCTCGATTCCATCTGCTTCGGTAGGACAGGGCGAGCACCAATAACCCAACGGTTAAATGTTGAAACAGAGGTGACGATGAAGTCCTCCCGTCCCATGATGTCAGATCGTCTCGTTGATTGGTATTGTTCATTTTTGTAATTGTCGTCACTGTGGTTTGTGTTTTGTAATTGTCGTATCTTGATTAATGTTGGTACTTTATTTGTTGTGCTGTAGTCGATTTGATGATGGAAGTAATTAGTTGTTTTAATGTTAGATTTAAATTATAATAGAATATTTAAATGATTTAATTATTTTTGAAAAATCATATATTTCAATTAAATAATAATTAAATATTAAATGTGACTTAATTATTTTTAATCAATTATCTAGTGGTGGATAATTATGAGAATAATTTATTAAAATTAAATAAGTAATTTGATGTGCAAGTAAAGTTGCAAAAACATAAATAAAAGCAATAAAACAAATAAAAGAATAAAAAGATTGTGTGAGCCAATAGGAATAGAGATATGGAAAAAAGCTAGCTTTTAAAGAATTGATTTTCTTTTAATTTTGATTTTGAGATTTTTTTAAGAGAGGGGCAATATATGTTTATTTAATTATGAATTTTTGTAAGTTCTTACACACAGAAGATCAGGGAGAGAGGGAGATGCTCAAGACATTGTCTATGTACTTTTGATTCTGAAGAGATTAGTTTTGAATTCTTTGCTATTATTTGAGGAGAGTTCTAAGAAGGAAATTGGTCTTCAATCTGTTATTGGTGTTGTCTTGGGGAGCTCTTTCTGGATTAAGAATTGGAATCGAGTTCGAGGGCATCAGAGTCAAGCAGGAATCTTCATAATTTTTCGAATAAGCTTTGGACACCAAGTTCCACTCGAAGTCTCCTTCTTGTACCTTCTCTTTTATCTGTCTGCTTCAGAAAAGAAAAATAAACTTTATTAAAAATGATTTTTGTGAATATAGGAAAAACTACTGTTTGAACTGAAAACTAGGGCAAGTTATTAGATTGGAAACAAAGAAAATCATAGTTACTATAATGTACCAATTTTTGTCAAAACAAAAACCTCGATCTTCTGAAACATTCAATTTATCAATGATAGGATTGTAGAAAAGATGATTTAGTTATTGAAGAAAATAAAATTGGAGTTTTCCCAATATTTTGATCTATGATGGATCTATTTGATGTTCTATATTTTACTCTCTATTTTTAATTTATATGCAAAAAAGAGTATCTATGGATCTATTTGATGTTCTGTATTATATATCTATATGTATCTTTTTATATTTTATTAGCACTGTGCGTCGGCCGTCGGCCATACGGCTGATAAATAAATTTTAAATCTATCAGAAATTGAAATATTGTGTGTCTTATTTTGAGTTATTAGTTTTTATATAAATCGGAATTATTTTATGTGATTTTTGTTTTCTGGGTCATATCGAAATTTATTACCAGAGATATTAACCTGTGTACCGAGCAAAAGGGTTCTGTTGATTTCCGTGCCTTTAAAAAAAAATTATTTGAAAATGCTATAAATAGTTATAAATGAAGAGAGTAAGTACAATCATAATATAAATAGTGATACATGAAGAGGGTGATTGATTAGTTTTGTAATCAAACAATGATTGTCTCTTGTTTAGAACAATGGCATTTGTATATGTTGGAATCTGAAAATGTGTAATAACGCTCCTAGTTGTTAGTTGGACTCAGTCGTGTTCTATTTTGTTTTGATACTCGGACACTATGATGATACTGTTATTGTTTGATTTGGCTAGTTAGATGGTTGATGATGTTGTTATTTCATTATGGACATGATTACTTTATATGACATTATGGTTGGTTATATCAGTTGATTTTCTGAATTATCATATGATGCAGTGATTTAATTTAATATGTTATGAGATGATTGTTAGTTAGAAATGTAATTCATTGATTGTGTTATAATTGTTAGAATAGGTGTGACCAAGGACAATATAGCATCACTCGTTCGCGAGTGCCCTGTTATGTTGCGATTCCTTCTCACAATGCAATATTTTGATTTAATGCTTTGATGTTATGTATATATGCACATGTACACAACTTCATTTGTATGCAGGATTGCAGGTACAAGTCTCGATTCCACCTGCTTCAGCAGGACAGGGCGAGCACCAATAACCCAACGGTTAAATGTTGAAACAGAGGTGACGATGAAGTCCTCCCGTCCCATGATATCAGGTCGTCTCGTTGATTGGTATTGTTCATTTTTGTAATTGTCGTCACTGTGGTTTGTGTTTTGTAATTGTCGTCTCTTGATTAATGTTGGTACTTTATTTGTTGTGGTGTAATCGATTTGATGATGGAAGTAATTAGTTGTTTTAATGTTAGATTTATATTATAATAGAATATTTAAATGATTTAATTATTTTTGAAAAATCATATATTTCAATTAAATAATAATTAAATATTAAATGTGACTTAATTATTTTTAATCAATTATCTAGTGGTGGATAATTATGAGAATAATTTATTTAAATTAAATAAGTAATGTGATGTGCAAGTAAAGTTGCAAAAACATAAATAAAAGCAATAAAACAAATAAAAGAATAAAAAGATTGTGTGAGCCAATAGGAATAGAGATCTGGAAAAAAGCTAGCTTTTAAAGAATTGATTTTCTTTTAATTTTGATTTTGAGAGTTTTTGAAGAGATGGGCAATATATTTTTATTTAATTATGAATTTTTGTAAGTTCTTACACACAGAAGATCAGGGGAGAGGGAGATGCTCAAGACATTGTCTATGTACTTTTGATTCTGAAGAGATTAGTTTTGAATTCTTTGCTATTATTTGAGGAGAGTTCTAAGAAGGAAATTGGTCTTCAATATGTTACTGGTGTTGTCTTGTGGAGCTCTTTCTGGATTAAGAATTGGAATCGAGTTTGAGGGCATCAGAGTCAAGCAGGCATCTTCAGAATTTTTTGAATAAGCTTTGGACACCAGGTTCCACTCGAAGTCTCCTTCTCGTACCTTCTCTTTTATCTGTCTGCTTCAGAAAAGAAAAATAAATTTTAAATCTATCAGAAATTAAAATATTGTGTGTCTTATTTTGAGTTATTAGTTTTTATATAAATCGGAATTATTTTATGTGAATTTCATTTTTTGGGTCATATCGAAATTTATTACCAGAGATATTAACCTGTGTACTGAGCAAAAGGGTTCTGTTGATTTTTGTGCCTTTAAAAAAAAAATTATTTGAAAACTGTGCTAAAGGGGTCAGATTGAAGTTTTATTGCATTTAAAAAAGTGTATGGGGTTGGGGAGGGCACGGCAGCCATACCCACCCCGCACCCCCTCCTGTGGCGGACAGCTGTACAGCCCGCGACCTACTGTGTTGGGCGTTTTTTTTTTAATTTTAGTTTTTTTTAATTGTTATTTCATTTATGTCTTTTTTTTGTTATATATATATTATATATAATTATATATATATATATATATATATATATACTAATACATGTATATATATATTATATATAATTATATATATATATATATATGTATATATTTATTTATATGTTTTTTTATATATATGTTTTTATAACTTTTTAAATAGAATTATAATGTATTTGATTTGGAAATAAATAAAATTATAACCATTTGAATTAATATTAGTTAATCAAGATGGATTATAATTATTTAATTTTAGTGTATTTTTTACATTTTATGAATGTGGTTTTTGAAATTGTATCAAAAGATTCAATTTGATTTTTAAATAAGTATTTTGTTTTATATTTTTAAAATGGGCACTGTTTTAAATTATTGTTTTATTAAACAAATATGTTTTCCAAGGTTTAGCCTTTAGTTGTGATTGTGGACTTTATTGAAATCAGTCGTATTGAGTCATTTATTTGAGAATGGAATCAACCTTACTGGTGCAACTTTGCAGAGTGTGATGTGAGTCTTCCTGTTATGTTATATCTTTCTTTATCGCTTTGTGTTGTCTATGTGGGAACCCTATTGTTTTGTAACCCTAGTCTAGAGGCATGTTTAGTTTTGAAGTTGTCTTTGTATTATTTACATCTTTGGTTTTGAAGCTTAATGATTTATGCTTGGAAGGGTTGAACGTGTTCTTATGATAGTTTGTTATGGGTTGTTGTGAGAGGAATATTACCTCGCGTGTGTGGATTCGAGTATTATATTTTTATGATTTAGTTCAACCCTTGCCTACTTGAGATATGTTAGGGGTCATAGGAGGGAGAGTGGCTCTTCGTGGGCACCGGTGCCTCAGGATGAGGAAGGGCTCAGGATAACCCACGAAAGAGTAAGCTAAACAAGTGATAACCTAAACAATATAATTAGGGGGTTGGGTAGTTTACAAAACACAAGATAATAAAACATTGGATTCCTCGGCTATGCATTAGGGCTACCCTAGACTAGTGATAGACTGAGAAGGCCGTGGTCGGCATAGTCATAGTCTCATCTTCATGAGAGACTATTGGCTCCGCATCAGCTACCCTATGGTGCCGGCGCCTCAGTTAGGAGGAAGGGCCAGGAGATCCATAGATGGGTGTCGGTGCCTCAATTGGAGGAAGGGCAAGGAGAATCCCATGCGAGCTATGTGATGAGACTCTCCACTTGACACCCTTGTGCTTTTTTGTTGTTGCCTCTGGATGTTATCTCTTTAGGATGTTTCTTTGAATTCTTGTGAATTTTGTTTCATGATTGTTAATTGATAGTACTTCATGTTATTGTGATGAGTTTATTGGTTTTAACTTGTTATGTGATTTGAGAACGTCGATGGTTGTGCATTGCATGCTTGAGTTGTACTTGTTTTGTATCATGTTTTTATTGAGTCAGGCTGACATTCATGGTCGGGTTCACTTCCTCGTCACCTCTGAGTACGGGGGGTGAGTTACCTGTAATTCACATGGTTGGGTGGAACGTGCTCTGCACCTGTTGGGTTCCCCATCAGCGTCTTGTCTTCTCAGCATTCCGCAGTGGAGTTGTGCTAGTGATCAGTTGTACTTCATATTTCATTATACTTGTATCAATCCCCATGTTGGGAAATTCAATGTAATTCATTTATCAAAGAAAATTGTAATGTAATTTTATAACAATGATGTAATAGTTAGGCTCTTTTGTAACTCTATTAAGAGATTTAGCATGGATGTATTATGTGATGTTCTCGCATCACGGTTATTGGATGTATCATTGTCTTTGGTTATTATAAAAGTAATGGTTATGTGGTAATCTTTATTTATGTTTAGTTGATTGTGATGTAACCTCGCGTGCCCCAGAGAACTAAGTTTGTCATTACTATGTAATATGCTATGTGGTTATGTGTTAATGTTATTGCATGTTTACTTTTATTATTTTTAAAAGAAAAAATTATTTGCATTATGTGTGTTCTCTGCGGTTTGCATGATGGGCGTTACAACTTGGTATCAGAGCCAAGGTTGCAAACGCTAGGGTCTTTGGGTAGTGTAGTCCATTAGGTTACCGTACGTGCAACTCTTGAGCTCATTTTGTACTTTATCTTGTGGCGCAGATCTATGCCTCGAGGTAGAGGACGTGGCCGTGCAAGAGGTCGTGGTGCCGGTCGTAGAGCAAACCGGTGAAGCCCCTCAGTTCCTAGTTCCCATGGCTTCGAGCATGATGAACAGTAGAGTATTCACAACATTCCATCAGGTGGCCAGAATCTGGCACAGCCAAGTCTAGATGGTCAGTTACAACATATACTTGGAGAGATTCTTGACCGTTTGGGACCCAGGCCAGATGAGGTACACCAGGTTGAGAGGGAGAGAGAGAGGTCTCTGAGGCGCAGGGATACAGATGCGGTTCAGGATGCAGTCATAGCAGGACATATGAGAGATCTAATGAGGGCACACCCTCCTACTTTTTATGGTTTTGGAGGAGGTCTTGAGGCTGAGACCTGGTTAATTGACTTAGATCGTTGCTTTGCCATGCACCCCTATAGTAGCAATACCAAGGCACGGTGTGCAGTTATGCACTTGTGAGGCTTTGCGTCTACTTGGTGGCACCTTGAGGAACAAAAACTGCATCTTGATCTCAGTATGGTTACTTGGGAGTTGTTCCTAGATAGGTTCAGGGCTCGTTTTCTCTCAGACCACTGGAGGCAATGCAAGGCTGACAAGTTTCATGATCTCAAGCAGTTGTCTATGTCAGTGGAGCAGTATGAGAGGCACTTCTATGAGTTGAAGCAGTATGCAGGGATCAGCCACGATGAGGGCATGTTAGTGCAGCATTTTGTTCAGGGTTTAAATGACTGCATCAGTGGTGGCATACGAGTCTTCGAGCCGAAGATGATGGAAATGGCAGTTGAGAAGGATCGCTTAGTGGAGGAGAATTTGGCCATGGCTTTGGGTGGTCACATCGGAGTACAGATTGGTAGCACGCCCACACCTAGTTATGTTACCCATGGAGGGCAGTCTCAGGGAGTAGGATCTTCCAGGAACAGGTACCCACCCTCGAAAGGGGGTTATCAGTAGCAGCAGCCTCAGCAGCAGCAGTTAAAACAGAAGAACACTCAATCTCAACAGGGTGGCAATTCTTAGTTTCACAGGGATCGAAACAGGAACAGGATTCATCAGGAACATTTTGCACAGCCCGCACCTAGTTTCCAGTCAGCACTGAGTCGAGGGAGTTTTCAGCAGTCAAATGCTCCATTAGGGGGCAGAGGTTTTGGCAGAGGCACTGGGTGTTTCTCTTGTGGCCAGCAGGGGCATATTGCTAGGATGTGTCCTCAGAAGAACACTTCCAGGTTTAATCAGAGGCCAGCAGCATCGGAGCTGACAGTAGGTGATGAAGGGAGATCTCATCGTGTGTTCGCTTCAGTGGATAATCGTCAGGCAGTTCATCAGAACACTGTGGTTGAGGCATCAGGTGTGTTGAATAATTCTAGAATTTCTATACTTTTTGATTCTGGTGCATCTGATTCCTTTATATCACCTTTAGTAGTTGAGCGATGTGGTTTGGTGGCAATTAGCCAAGGCGTAAAATGGCATGTCGAATTAGCATCGGGGTCAAGGGTTGTGGTTGAGAAGCTTGTGCGGGATTGTAATTTGTGTATAGGTGAAATGTCAACCAAGGTGGACCTCAGAATCTTGCCACTCGGTTCTTATGATATTGTCTTAGGCATGGACTGGTTGAGTGCACACCATGCTATGATTGACTGCTGACGAAAAGCAGTGCGGTGCATTGATGACTCTGGTAAGGAGGTGGAGATCTTGGGTATTCAGAGACCCATCTCATTACGTATGATCTCTGCCATGTAGCTCAAAAGGCACTTCCGACAGGGTTGTCAGCTATTTGCAGTATCTGTGAGTGACTTGGAATCTGAGGGTAGTCAGGGGTTGTCATTGGATGATTACCCCCTTCTTAAGGGTTTTTCTGATGTGTTTCCAGAGGAGATTCTTGGTATGCCGCCAAAGCGAGATGTGGATTTCTGGATTGATCTGGTACCTGGAGCCGAGCCAATATCTTGAGCCCCATACCGAATGACAACGCAGGAACTTCAGGAACTCCATCTTCAGTTGGAAGAATTGTTGGCCAAGGGCTTTATCCGCCCAAGTGTTTCTCCTTGGGGAGCACCTGTGATATTTGTAAAAATGAAGGATGGTTCTCTACGCTTGTGTATTGACTACAGGCAGTTGAATAAGGTAACAGTGAAGAATCGATATCCATTACCTAGAATTGATGATCTCTTCGATCAGATAAAAGGGGCAAAGGTGTTCTCTAAGATTGATCTCAAATCGGGATACCATCAGTTGAGGATTGCAGACGTGGATATTCACAAAACTGCATTCCGAACTCGATACGGGCATTACGAGTTCACTGTGATGCCATTCGGGTTAACGAATGCACCTTCAGTCTTTATGAGTCTAATGAATGGAGTATTTTGTACATACTTGGATAAATTCGTTCTAGTGTTTCTTGATGACATTCTGATCTATTCTAGGTCGATGGAGGAACATGAAGAACATTTAAAATAGGTATTGCAGTGCTTAAGGGATAATAAATTGTTTTCCAACCTCAAAAAGTGTGACTTTTATAAGATTGAAGTTCAGTATTTGGGCCATGTGATTTCTGGAGAGGGAATTTCAGTTGATCCTGCAAAGATTCAGGCCATTGTGGATTGGCCCGCACCCACAAATGTCTCAGAGATTCGTAGCTTCATGGGACTTGCAGGATATTATAGGCGGTTTGTTCAGGGGTTTTCTAGATTGGATTATCCTATCACCTCTTTGCAGAGGAAGGGAAAGAAGTTTCTTTGGTCCGAGCAATGTCAGTTACCTTTCCAGACTCTGAAGGATAAGCTGAGTAGTGCTCCAATCTTAGCAGTTCCTGATCTGGCAGGTGATTTTGTTGTTTGTACAGATGCTTCTTTGGAAGGTTTAGGGGCTGTGTTAATGCAGGAAGGTTGAGTGATTGCTTATGAATCACGGAAACTGCAGGACCATGAACTTAATTACCCCACTCACGATTTGGAGTTGGCCGCAGTTGTGCATGCCCTAGTGAGGTGGAGGCACTTTCTCCTTGGGCATCGGTTCGAGTTACATACCGATCACCGTAGTCTGTAGTACATCTTCACGCAACTGAACTTGAATGCGAGACAGAGAAGGTGGATGGAATTTTTGTGTGAGTACAATTTTGAGGTGAAATATATTCAAGGCAAGGAGAATGTTGTAGCAGATGCTTTGAGCAGACGTAGGCATGAGTTATCCGCTATGACTCTTGAGGTTGATTTGAAGAGTCAGATTATTGTAGCTCTTTCTTCTGATGATTGGTATCAGGTAGTAAAGGCAGAGATTGAGTCGGGTAGAGCTTTGGAAGGTAAATTTTTAGGATACTCCTTGGATTAGGATGGTGTTTTGCGCTATGCAGGTCGTATGTATGTACCTCCTGCAGAGGGTCTTTGTACCCTTATCTTGAAGGAAGCTCATAGAGCTCCTTATTCAGCACACCTAGGAGTCAAGAAGATGTACGCTGATCTTCATGCTTGGGCAGGATTGAAGCGTGACATTGTTGATTTTGTGGCTAGGTGTCTTGAATGTCAGAGAGTGAAGGCCGAGCATCATCATCCAGTAGGCTTGTTGCAGCTACATCTTGTTCCAGAGTGGAAGTGGGACATCATTTCTATGGATTTTATAGTCGGGTTGCCTATGTCTTCCAGGCGACACGACGCTATCATGGTCACTGTTTATAGGTTGACCAAGGTAGCCCATTTCTCTCCTCTTCGATCTTCATATACTGCTTCAGTGGTGGCTAGCGTGTTCATGGAGGATATTGTTAGATTACATGGGATACCGCGTAGGATTATTTCTGACAGAGATCTAGTATTCACTTCTGCATTATGGACATCCCTTCAGCGGTCCTTAGGGACTATGTTGAATTTTAGTTCTGCCTACCATCCTTAGACAGATGGTCAGACTGAGAGAGTTAATCAGGTGCTTGAGGATATGCTTTGTATGTATGTCATGGACCAACAGTCTTGTTGGGAAGATTATCTGCATTTGGTTGAGTTTGCATACAATAATGGCCATCATAGTTCGATTGGCATGGCTCCATTTCAGGCTTTGTATGGTCGTCCCTGTCGTACCCCTCTGAGTTGGGATCAATTAGAGGACAGAGTTCTTCTTTTACCTGAGATGCTACGTGACATGGAGCAACAGGTAGCTCGCATCCGAGAGCATCTGGTAGTAGCTCAAGATAGGCAGAAGAAATTTGTTGATGCACACAGGGTAGATCGTCAGTTTGCAGTTGGAGATCGAGTGTTTCTTAGAGTTCGTCCTCAGAAGATCCCTATTCGTTATGGAAAGGGTTCTAAGCTTGCACCCCGTTTTGTGGGTCTGTTCGAGGTGTTAGAGCATATTGGTCCTATTGACTATCGCCTGGCATTGCCACCTATTATGTTGCAGATTCACGATGTCTTTCATGTATCAGTTCTTAGGCCTTACTTTTTGGATGTTTCTCATGTTCTTGATTGGAATGCTCTACAGGTTGAGGATGGGCAGCTAGCTCTAGAGCCCGTGGCCATGGTGCAGCACAAGAGGCTCATTCTCAGAGGCAGGGATATTGAGCAGGTGAGGGTCCAGTGGGATCCTAATGATGAGGCTTCAGCGACATGGGAGGACGCTTCCCCTATGAGAGAATCCTACCCTTACTTGTTTTCTGGCTTACAGGAGTAAGCCGGATTTAAGGGGGGGAGGATGTAATAACCCTCCTGGTTGTTAGTTGGACTCAGTAGTGTTATGTTTTGTTTTGATACTCGGACACTATGATGATACTGTTATTGTTTGATTTGGCTAGTTAGATGGTTGATGATGTTGTTATTTCATTATGGACATGATTACTTTATATGACATTATGGTTGGTTATATCAGTTGATTTTTTGAATTATGATATGATGCAATGATTTAATTTAATATGTTATGAGATGATTGTTAGTTAGAAATGTAATTCATTGATTATGTTATAATTGTTAGAATAGGTGTGACGAAGGACAATATAGCATCACTCATTCGCGAGTGCCCTGTTATGTTGCGATTCCTTCTCACAATGCAGTATTTTGATTTAATGCTTTGATGTTATGTATATATGCACATGTACACAACTTCATTTTGTATGCAGGATTGCAGGTAGAAGTCTCGATTCCACCTGCTTCGACAGGACAGGGCGAGCACCAATAACCCAACGGTTAAATGTTGAAACAGAGGTGACGATGAAGTCCTCCCGTCCCATGATGTCAGGTCGTCTTGTTGATTGGTATTGTTCATTTTTTTAATTGTCGTCACTGTGGTTTGTGTTTTGTAATTGTCATCTCTTGATTAATGTTGGTACTTTATTTGTTGTGGTGTAATCGATTTGATGATGGAAGTAATTAGTTGTTTTAATGTTAGATTTATATTATAATAGAATATTTAAATGATTTAATTATTTTTGAAAAATCATATATTTCAATTAAATAATAATTAAATATTAAATGTGACTTAATTATTTTTAATCAATTATCTAGTGGTGGATAATTATGAGAATAGTTTATTTAAATTAAATAAGTAATGTGATGTGCAAGTAAAGTTGCAAAAACAGAAATAAAAGCAATAAAACAAATAAAAGAATAAAAAGATTGTGTGAGCCAATAGGAATAGAGATCTGGAAAAAAGCTAGCTTTTAAAGAATTGATTTTCTTTTAATTTTAATTTTGAGAGTTTTTGAAGAGATGGGCAATATATTTTTATTTAATTATGAATTTTTGTAAGTTCTTACACACACAGAAGATCAGGGAGAGAGGGAGATGCTCAAGACATTGTCTATGTACTTTTGATTATGAAGAGATTAGTTTTGAATTCTTTGCTATTATTTGAGGAGAGTTCTAAGAAGGAAATTAGTCTTCAATCTGTTACTGGTGTTGTCTTGTGGAGCTCTTTCTGGATTAAGAATTGGAATCGAGTTCGAGGGCATCAGAGTCAAGCAGGCATCTTCAGAATTTTTTGAATAAGCTTTGGACACCAGGTTCCACTCGAAGTCTCCTTCTCGTACCTTCTCTTTTATCTGTCTGCTTCAGAAAAGAAATATAAACTTTATTAAAAATGATTTTTGTGAATATAGGAAAAACTACTGTTTGAACTGAAAACTAGGGCAAGTTATTAGACTGGAAACAAAGAAAATCATAGTTACTATACTGTACCAATTTTTTTCAAAACAAAAACCCCGATCTTCTGAAACATTCAATTTATCAATGATAGGATTGTAGAAAAGATGATTTAGTTATTGAAGAAAATAAAATTGGAATTTTCCCAATATTTTGATCTATGATGGATCTATTTGATGTTCTGTATTTTACTCTCTATTTTTAATGTATATGCAAAAAAGAGTATATACATATAATATATATATATCTATATGTATAAATATTATATATCTATATGTATCTTTTTATATTTTATTAGCACTGTGCGTCGGCCGTCGGCCGCTATCAGAAATCGAAATATTGTGTCTTATTTTGAGTTATTAGTTTTTATATAAATCAGAATTATTTTATGTGATTTTCGTTTTCTGGGTCATATCGAAATTTATTACCAGAGATATTAACCCGTGTACCGGGCAAAAGGGTTCTGTTGATTTCCATGCCTTTAAAAAAAATCTATTTGAAAACTATGCTAAAGGGGTCGGATTGAAATTTTATTGCATTTAAAAAAGTGTATGGGGTTGGGGAGGGCACAACAGCCGTACCCACCCCTCGCCCCCTCCTGTGGTGGACTGCCACAACAGTCCTTACGGATTGCTGTGTACAGCCCGCGGCCTACTGTGTTGGGCCGTTTTTTTTAAATTTTAGTTTTTTTTTAATTGTTATTTCATTTATGTCTTTTTTTTGTTATATATATATTATATATAATTATATATATATATATACTAATACATGTATATATATATATTATATAATTTTATATATATATATATATGTATATATTTATTTATATGTTTTTTTATATATATGTTTTTATAACTTTTTAAATAGAATTATAATGTATTTTATTTGGAAATAAATAAAATTATAACCATTTGAATTAATATTAGTTAATCAAGATGGATTATAATTATTTAATTTTAGTGTAATTTTTACATTTTATGAATGTGGTTTTTGAAATTGTATCAAAAGATTCAATTTGATTTTTAAATAAGTATTTTGTTTTATATTTTTAAAATGGGCACTGTTTTAAATTATTGTTTTATTAAACAAATATGTTTGCCAAGGTTTAGCCTTTAGTTGTGATTGTGGACTTTATTGAAATCAGTCATATTGAGTCATTTATTTGAGAATGGAATCAACCTTACTGGTGCAACTTTGCAGAGTGTGATGTGAGTCTTCCTGTTATGTTATATCTTTCTTTATCGCTTTGTGTTGTCTATGTGGGAACCCTATTGTTTTCTAACCCTAGTCTAGAGGCATGTTTAGTTTTGAATTTGTCTTCGTATTATTTACATCTTTGGTTTTGAAGCTTAATGATTTATGCTTGGAAGGGTTGAACGTGTTCTTATGATAGTTTGTTATGGGTTGTTGCGAGAGGAATATTACCTCGCGTGTGTGGATTCGAGTATTATTTTTTTATGATTTAGTTCAACCCTTGCCTACTTGAGATATGTTAGGGGTCATAGGAGGGAGAGTGGCTCTTCATGGGCCTCGGCACCTCAGGATGAGGAAGGGCTCAGGATAACCCATGAAAGAGTAAGCTAAACAAGTGATAAACTAAACAATAGAATTAGGGGGTTGGGTAGTTTAAAAAATACAAGATAATAAAACATTGGATTCCTCGGCTATGCATTAGGGCTACCCTAGACTAGTGATAGACTGAGAAGGCCATGGTCGGCATAGTCATAGTCTCGTCTTCATGAGAGACTATTGGCTCCGCATCAGCTACCCTATGGTGCCGACGCCTCAGTTAGGAGGAAGGGCCAGGAGATCCATAGATGGGTGCCGGTGCCTCAGTTGGACTAAGGGCCAGGAGAATCCCATGAGAGCTATGCGATGACACTCTCCACTTGACACCCTTGTGCTTTGTTGTTGTTGCCTCTGGATGTTATCTCTTTAGGATGTTTCTTTGAATTCTTGTGAATTTTGTTTCATGATTGTTAATTGATAGTACTTCATGTTATTGTGATGAGTTTATTGGTTTTAACTTGTTATGTGATTTGAGAACGTCGATGGTTTTGCATTGCATGCTTGAGTTGTACTTGTTTTGTATCATGTTGTTATTGAGTCGGGCTGACATTCATGGTCGGGTTCACTTCCTCGTCACCTCTGAGCACGGGGGGTGAGTTACTTGTAATTCACATGGTTGGGTGGAACGTGCTCCACACCCATTGGGTTCCCCATCAGCGTCTTGTCTTCTCAGCATTCCGCAGTGGAGTTGTGCCAGTGATCAGTTGTACTTCATATTTCATTATACTTGTATCAATCCCCATGTTGGTAAATTCAATGTAATTCATTTATCAAAGAAAATTGTAATGTAATTTTATAACGATGATGTAATAGTTAGGATCTTTTGTAACTCTATTAAGAGATTTAGCATGGATGTATTATTTGATGTTCTCGCATCACGGTTATTGGATGTATCATTTTCTTTGGTTATTATAAAAGTAATGGTTATGTGGTAATCTTTATTTATGTTTAGTTGATTGCGATGTAACCTCGCGTGCCCCAGAGAACTATGTTTGTCATTGCTATGTAATATGCTATGTGGTTATGTGTTAATGTTATTGCATGTTTACTTTTATTATTTTTAAAAAAAAAATTATTTGCGTTATGTGTGTTCTCTGGGGTTTGCACGACGGGCGTTACAAAATGCTCCAGAATTATTTATGTTGGTCAAAATTAAAATATTTATTCTTTTTCTATACATTAAGTTCAAAATAGTGAACTTGCTCTATTCTCATAACCTTGATCTCTATTGATTTTTGCATTTTTTCATATGAAGTTTCAAATTAATAGATTGCTACATAGAAATATCCCTTTTAGTATGCTTATAGTTTTTATTCCTAAATTAATAGTGTTTAAAAATGCATTGACACCCATAAAACTTGAAACCTACACATAAAGTGTAAAATGCTTGCTAGATTATTCTCATGAACTAGAATAAGTATGATCATTTAGGATAGGTTCCATGTTTAAGTAGAGTGTAAATGTGAACACATTATATAATTTTACCCTTAACTTGATGTATTCTTCTAGTTTTGATTATTATACATTTACTCTTGGACATTTGTCATTGCTTTATCACATAATTATGATTATAATCATCTCACGAATTAAAAATTATAAGTATACTCTTGTATGCTCATGTTCAAATTGATATATCTAACAAGTTTCTATTTAAGTTGGTTAATTATAGGGTCTAAATCATGAAATATTAAATAAAAAGAGTCAATAAAATGGATTATCTAATATAGTCAAAATGTTATGATCTAATTTGATATCCATATATCCTTGTGTAAAGACCAATAAAATGAATCATGTTGATCGATATATTTATGAATGTACATGTGAAAATTGAGATTCTCAAATATGAAAAAAATAACACTATGAACATTATGAATGAGGATAGAGAAGGCATGGTGCCCAAATTTAATGATAAGTTAATATTGATTCAATTCTAAAACTATAAAATTCAAATAAAAAAATGTAGGATCATAAGATGATAAGTTAGTAAATGTGTATGGAACATGTCATAAAAGCATAGGATTAGTTAAAATTAGCTCATGCAATTTAAAATTATGTCCTATGAATTCAATAAGAAAAATAAATTGTATTATCACTAGTATACATAATATGGCAATAGGTGTTCATTGGATATATAATTTGTAGTCCTAAAATCTTAAAGAGGCACAACAACAAGATAGGTCAATGATCTTAACTTAGATGCAAAGGTAAGAGTTTATACTTGGATTGTTGACAATTATAGTCAAGTTATAAGATAGGCCACATTTTTTTTATTCTTATAAATCTGAAATAGTGCTTCTCTAAGATCATAAAATAGGATAACTAAAAAGAATTACAAAATTATAGTCCTAGCCTTGATAAACCATGTCCTTTGTGAAAGTTATGAATATAATTGTGATACCTACTTTAACACAAATAAAAATAACATTTAAAAAAAATAAAAATAAATAATAATTTATCCCACTTTACATGAATCCCATTAACATTCCATACAGATGTGCAACTTGCAAACATATTTAATAGGGTATATTAAAATTTTAATCAACTTTATTCTCACAAAATATTTGACATAGGTATTAAATCTAAACCATAAAAGAGGGTGGGCCCCAAAAACTACTCCTAACTTTATATGAAAAGTAAATTTAAGTTTTTTTAAATAAAAATTGAAGAATAAGTTATATTATATTGATTTCTTGACCACATGGTTAACTAATTATAATATAGAGCCCGACAAAAATAAATTAACAAGAAAACATGCGAACTATGCATGCATTTGAAAACCACAGGTTGTTCTCAATGACACTAAAATGAATACTTCTATGTATTAATAACATTTATTATTATGCATGCTTCATAAATCCATAAGTAATAAGAAAATCCCATATGATGCACTGAAAATATGTATTTCAAACTTACACCTTCAAATATTTTTATAAATACAAGTTTTTAGGACTGGGTAATTGATACAAGACTAAGTTAATAAATGTAGTATTGAGAATACGTAAAACATACATATCCCCTAAGATATTCTATAATTCTATGGATACATTAGAACTATGAAGAGCCTCTTAGACTTTGGTACCTTCTCTTGACTTGTAATACATACATAAATGAGAAAATAAGTTTCAAGCACAAGGATTGATACAATTAAATAATCTTGATCAATGGAAAAGAGCATACACAAAAAGATAAATCCTAGATCAAGAAACAAATACAAACAAAAAGAATAATGTATATATAATATAACAACTCTTTCTCTTGACTTCAAGAATGTGAGCCCATATGACAATTCATGGTAGCTTAGTTCAAGAACATATACTATGACAACATAATTGTAGGAAATTGGATTTCATCTTGAGTAAATAAAGTTATAGTATCACATGTCTTCCTCTTGATTTCAAGAATGTGAGCCCACATGGGAAGTCTTGTTGGATTAGTTAAAGCACATATAACATGAGAAGATAATTGTAGGAAATTATATTTCATCTTGAGTAAATGAATTTTGAGATTTAATTTCATAAAACTAAAAAATTAAAAATCACCATTTGTGTGTATAAGCTAATGTACTTAATAAAATCATGTGTTGGATCTAGTACCTATAAAAATCCAAAAATTTCTTACATCTCAAGACTTGATTTAGTTAAACCCATTCAACATACATTGCTTAAAGTGATGCCTTCATTTATGTCCCAACAATAACCCAACACACATCCAAATAGAAATCACAAAAACTAATTTTTTTGAACATGTTAATGTTTGTTTAACAACCTCCAAATCTCTAATGAGCCCATCATTGAGATTTCAAATGAATTTCACATCTACCCATATGTGCACATGTCATCACTATATAATATTGTTTTGTTGAAGATGGGATCCTATGTCTAATGCATAGATCAACCTCCAACCTTGAAGGTAATTCAATTAGGCTTAGATAAAATCCTTTAATTCCTTAGAAAATTAATTTGTGATGAGATGCAATGATGTAATTAAATGACAATTAAAACATGTTCTAATCTAAATATAGAAAATAAAGATACTAAAAGTCAGATTTGAGGACTAGAAATGGAAAGAGTGGACATGTATGCACCTATGGTTTAAAATTGAGCTAGCTTTCAGTGGAATAGGGTTCAAGGATGCCCAAGTTTGGCTGTCTAAACTTGAAATATGATTTTGCAATCCTCAAGTACCAAGTTTTTAGCTCCTCAATTCTAGATCCCATTATCGAAACTGCATCCATTAATAAGATAATTGAGTTTCCATTTCTTGCCAAGTTGTATAGGTTGAATGCATGAATGAGTGAATTATCTACAAATACTCCTTAAATCCTCTTCAAATATATACTTGCACATTCAAAAGGAGAGAAAGGGTTATGACATATAGGATATTTCTTTGGTCAAACCTTGTGTTGGTGTTTCCACCTCCACAATGGTAAAATTAATGAAGGATAGCTTATCCTTTGAGGGATAGAGGCTAAATGACAAATGAAAGATCAATACACACAAAGTTGTAACTAACCACTCAAATCTGATCTCCTTGAAGGATTGAAGTCATACACATCACCTCAAGGCTTGATTGAAATTTTTCTTATTTTCCTTTTAACACTTATAAGTGATATTGATCATTTTATATTCATAAACATGAAAACACTAACATAAAACTTGAAATTTAATGTGTTGATGATGAAATGATATAATAAATCTCTAAATTATTCTCTTGACTTGATCTTGAAGTAAATAAGTTGTCTCCAACACTACTTAATAATTGATCTCCTTTAAAATTGTGAAGATATTTAGTGTTTATATGAAATTGCTCTAATTTCCCAAAAAAATAAATCTTGATAGCTGACAATCAAAAATTGAATTTCAAATATTAAACTACTACTATTAACTCTTTGAATTATGGGCCACATTAAGGGAACTAGGGCATAAGGACACCTAGTCTATATTCCTAAATTTTTGGGATCCAAAGTGCTAAGAGAAAAATATTAACTATGTACTTGGATTTCACACATTTTATTTCTTGGTAAATGTTAAAATGGGAAATGGGGTGCATAATTTTATGAAATTAGGGGTACAACAAGGTCAAATCACTTAGGGGGAGCAAACCATAGTGTGAAATTTTCAAGGGTGACAAACTATGATGCTAGAAATCTCTATTCTTAATTTTCTTTTAGTAAAAAAAATATAAAATATCCTAAATAATAATAGAATTGCACAAATATTGCTTATAGACTCTCTACAAGAAAAATATTCATGCAATTCCATGATCTTTGGAAAGTGTTCTAGAGGACTTGAAAGATAAAATATTTAATATTTATTTCCTATGACTTATTTTAATTGTATTTTATAGAGGATGTTACATGTTGGAGGAGCTTACAAAGTAAAATGGAGGAATATTGTTCTTAGTTATCCATATTGGAGTGGGAATCACATTGACTTGCATGTTATTACATGTAAGTCCATGTCTTGTTTAGTAGCCATACGAGTTGTCAAGGAGTTATGGAGCACTTAGGTTTTGCTATGGGGGTGTATGTTTTTTACATGTAATTTTATCACTTATTTCAAGATGCCACATGGTATTCTCACATCCAAATCTTCTATAAATTATTTCTTTAGATAGTAGAATCATGAGATTTTTTTATAGGTTGTTGAAGAAAAAGTTGCTAGAATTTAGAGAGATGATGTGTTGATGCAAAATACTTTGAAGGATTAATATAACCATTGAATCCAACAAGAGTCTAATATTGTGCAAGTGCTAAGCACATGATCATAATACTATATTAATATTGAATCTATTTTAATATTTTCATCAATTTTATATAAGTTAATATTAGAGCATTTCAACTTGTTCCTCGATATTTAGTATTAGAATGAATAATTTTGTTGAGAGATGGGCACCTTTCTCTTAATTGTTGAAGATATTTTAGCTGTAGTGGGAGCTTTTTCATTTTGGGTTTTGCAAATTTGTGGAGAATAATATATACCATAGATTCTACCTCATATTTAGATATTAATAAATTTAATGATGTGGGCATGAGATGTGGAAGTTGAATGTGTAATATCTCTTAGAAGAAAGAGATTAGGCAAGAAGACCTAGTATCTTCTAGGGCTAACTTCCTGCAACCATAGAATTCAAACTGTACATTGAATCAAAAGAAAAATTTATAGGTTTTTTTCGCTCATTAGTTCAGTGCTTATAACTAAGGTTTTCGCTTTTGGGAAATTTCGAATCACCTAAATGTGTCACTATTAACATTTAATTAAAATTATTTTATCATTGAAATCTGCTCATAAGTCAATGGGTCTAATTCACATTAGCATGTTATAAAATTATTTTGGTGCCCATTAAAAATTGCTCCTACATATTAATATCCTAACATTAGCAACAAAAACCAAAAAAATTACACTCCAATTAAACTTCATTTGGGGTCTAATTACTACATATAACTAATGTTATTCTTTTGGGTCTACCATTATTTTCCCTCATTTTACTGCATGCTCTCCTTTGAATATGCAAACAATGGCACTGGTTAATCATTTTCTTCTACATCTTTCATGACCTGTGAAGGTTTTATTCAATGATTGAAAAATTATTTCTATTTTTTTATAAAATAAATCATTCCTTTTGCACACCTTTTTGCCATGTGCTATTTGATTTTGTCAAATCATGGTGTTGGTGTTTTACACATGGGTTTTTTTAGGGTTAAATGATTTCCTCTTCCTATTTTACCACACACTCATGGCCTGGTAAAGTTGATTGTTTCATGATTTTGTCTGCAGAAAGACCACATGTTTGGCATCAACCTTATTATAAAAAACCCATGTGAATATGGGCATAAATTGGCAAGCCCATTTATTATATGCCAATTTTGTGAAAACCCTTGCTTTATTTTTTCCAAATGTGTGCTTATGGAATTAATCTCATGAAACCCTTGCCTAAAATATTCAACATCTACCTGAAAACACACTTCTTTAATTATTATTATGAAACCTCTAGTTACTTATTTGTGCACAATTCTAAGAAAAATATGCCATATATGTGAAAACCCTTTCTTGGTTTTTTTCCAAATTTGTGTGCTTAAGGAATTAAGCTCATGAAACCATTGCTTGGAATGTTTGGTATCTATCTAAAAATGCATTTCTATATTCCTATGAGTGAGGAATTATTATTATAAAACCCTTGGTTACTTACAAACCCCAGTTACAAATTCAAAAATCTATGTGATCATTTAATATTGTTGGTTATCTCTCAACTTGCATTTTCATTATATATATAGACACACTCATATATATATATGTGTGTGTGTATTTGTATGTATGTATATATAAACAAACATCTTATTCAATTTGTAAATGAATATGTACAATGTTAGTTATATATATTCTTATGACTACCTAAAAGACATTCTCACACTTCTTAAGTGTCACACCTGAAAATGGTGGATAATATGCTAGGAAAAAATCTTTATCTTGAGCTTGTACATAGTAAACACTTTCCCATTTTGTTCAAAAACTAGTAATTTACAAACATCTAAACTTTTTATAAGATCTTCAAATAAAATTCTCCTATGTTTTGTAGCAATTCTTTCAGCATCCTCCCTATAAATTGAAAAGATCATTATATATATATATATATATATATATATATATATATATATATATATATATATATATATATATATATATATATATATATATATATATATATATATATATATATATATATATATATATATATATATATATATATATATATATAACAGTGTACACATTCATTTACAAATTTTGTGTCTCTTGTCTCTTTATATATGTGTGTATTATTTGCCTATCCTTTCAAAATCATTTTCTTCTACATCTTTCATGACCCTAAAGGGTTTATTTGTTGATTGAAAAATTATTGTTGCTTGTTTATGAAACAAATCAGTCCTCTTCAATTCCTTTTTTCCATGTGTTGTTTGATTTTTTCAAGTCATGGTGCTTGTTTTTTTCCCATATTGTACACATTCACTTAAAAATTCATTAAATTGTGTGTCCATGGTGTGAGGTAACAACAAACTTAGTTCTCATTTCAAAATGAAAACTATGGTACTTTTGATTCTTATTATGTTTCAATTAAATTATATATGTATGTATAAAAATGTGTTTATATATATGTGTGTGTGTGTGTGTATACCTTCCATCTTCATGAGAACCTTCCAAAGAGAGCATGTGGTAAAATGATGGAAAAGAATGGGATACCCAAAAAATAACATTAATCATATGCATTAATCGGACCCCAAATGAAGTTTAATCGGGGTGTAATGTGTTTGGTGTCTAGTGCTAATGTTTGGCGATTAATATGTAGGAGTAATTTTTAATGGGTGCCAAAATAATTTTATAAGGTGCTAATGTGAATTAGACCCATTGAATTTTGAGTAGATTTGAATGATAAAATAGTTTTAATTGAATGTTAATAGTGACACATTTAGGTCTTTCCTTGTTTGGCAATGTATATCAGTGATTTTATACAATGTATATGTATGTATATGTTTATATGAATGCATACATGTATGCTTATGTTTCTATGATTGTATGCATGCATACAAACATGCAAAAAATCATAGACATATAAGGCTCCCAAAATAAACATCGAATCCAAATATAATGTAGAATTCAGTCATATCATCTTGAAAAAACCACATAACAAGAAACTACAAATTCAAATCCTCAAATAAATTCAAAGTTGAAACACAAAAATCAAATTAAATTAATTCAATTTTTCAGGTTCAAATTTCTAAATAAGAGGGACAACAATTAGCGGAATTATTCTCCTCTGGTAATATCATCTCCATACTACAGAGCATTGAATGGCATCCTTTGCACATTCCTCATATATCCAAGGGTGATGAGAAACAATGAATATAACTTCAATAAATCATGGTATACAATTCTATTAACATTTATATGTTTTTACATATATTTATGTTTTCCATATGAGATTTTTTAATATGTTAAACTTGATTAATTATGTGATGTTTTACATGCATTATTGCAAAGGTCATATGATGTTTGTACGTTACTAGACTTAGTTTATATTACCCATGGTTGTAAATATTTTCTTGTAGGTACAAGAGAACAAGGAGTGGTGGTGCAACAATGTTCATGGTGGGAAATTCGGTAAATTTGTTTGTCAAGACACTAAATATTCAAGGATGTTTTGTTCATATGGCTCTAATTTTCAAATATTGTTCTTTATTGTTCACTAACTAGTATGTCCTTTTATTTATTTTCTATGACTATTGTCTAGTTTTTTGTTCTATTGTATTTCTTTGTTGTGGTAGGAATGTCAAATGGCTAGGAGGTTGTAAAGAACATGTCAAATTATAAGATGACATTTCAGGTAAAGTCTTTCAAGAATTTACTTTGGCTATGATTCAATAGACATTGTGTTCATTTGTAATGTTCATTTTTCTTATTCATTGTAAATTTACATTTACAATTATAATTAGATTGATTTCCAAGTGTAGGTCTTAAAAAAATTATAATTTGAAATAGATTAATTTATGGATATGTTGCATATAGATGTATAGATATATGTATACATATACTTAGTTGTGAATACATGATACTTATAATTTCAAATAGATATATGTATGCATATACTTAGTTGTGTACACACACACACACACACACACACACACACACACACACACACACACACACACACACACACACACAGATAGATAGATGTATGCATGCATGTATACACAACTAAGGAGGTTGTCAAGAGCATGTGAAATTGCAATATGATAATTTAGGTAAAGTATTTTAGGACTTTACTTTGGTTGTGACCTAGTAGACATTGTTTTTATTTCTGAAATATTCATTTTTCTTATTCATTGTAAACTTACACTTACAATTTACAATTAGATTGATTTCCACTTACACTTAAAATTTATGGATATACTACATATAGATGTATAGTTATATATATGTATACGATACTTAGTAGTGTATAAATATATATAAACACACACACAACTATGTATATGCATACATAAACATAATTTTCTAAATTTCAATTACAAAAATTTCTTAGTGTACATACATTTAAATTTTCAACAATGTTAGTTAGATGAATACAACAAACACATATCCAACAAAATGATAGATGAATACATCCAACAAAAAATAGATTTTGAATAAAAAATCATAAATAATTAACTTGGATAGCTCCCAAAACATGCCTAGGATAAAATCAAATTTATTACAACATAAACATGATTGAGACAAAGTTGAAAAGAGGACAATGATTCTTTAGTTTTACAAAAAACACACTAGCACACATCAAAGTAGAAAATTTCACAACATAATAACAATCAATTTTACAAAAATATGCACTAGTATCCTTTGGCTATCAAATACAATAGAATAGTATCCTTTGGTTGTCCAATATAATAGACTAGCATTTAGTTTTATGGAAAACACACTAGCACACATCGAGGTCAAAAATTTCACAAAAAGTAATCCTAATTAGAAATCCACATATTTGATTAAGAAGTGGTGTGTCCTTGGGGGTCAACTTACTCCACAACATCTGTAGAAGATGTTAAATATTATAGATTGTTTTGTATGGAACTTGTTATACAAGCAACCAATGCTTGATTTACCTGTATACTAAGCTATAACTATTGAAAGAAACCTTTAGAAGACCCATTTTGTAGGTTTCTAAGAGTAGAAAACATTGGAGACAAAATGTTAATCATGTCCCTTAAAATTGGATATTGAGTTGGAAGAGGAGTTGTAGGATTACTCTCACTTCTATTTCTTTTTGCTCTTTCCATCTACGTTTGGTTTTCCTTGAACTATTGATCAATCTTTGCTTGCTCCCTTTCAAACTCCTTTTGATGTCACTACCTCAACTTCTCCTCTACAATTTTTTTTTTTTTTTTGCAACAAGCTCCAATCTCTATGCCTCCCTTTGTGCCAGGATTGCTTCTCTTTCTACCTTATTTTCAGCCATTTCTCCCTTTTGTTTGCTATAATTCTTCATTTCTTTATTTTTGTGCCTCTTTTTCATTCAAAAAATTGAAAAAATCATTTGATGTCAAAATTTGAGATTGCCTACTTAGGCATAACACCCCATTGCAACCTTTGTTAGATGATTGGCACACCCTTTGTGTGGGGAGTTGTAAAAAAATTCTTTTCTTGCCTTTTGTTTGCTGGTAATCGACCTTTGTGCATGACACATACTTAGCTTCTTCGTCACTTGAGTCATTCCCTTTCATTCCATTTGTTTCATCACTTTTAGCCTCCCAATTTCTTCCAGTCATGAAGTAATGGATGACCTCTTTAGGATCAACATGTGGTAGTGATGGCATGCACAACCCTTCATCCCCTTGAGTGAAATTAAGATGCACACCTAGGTTTAAAGCTACATCTTGAAATTCAGATGGTAGATTGAGACTTTCTCCATTGTCAACTACCTGATTACATGTTTGAACTACTAGTTCTTCTTCAATTTGTGCTTCCTCAAGGTTTTCTATGCAATTCCCTTCTTTGTTAGTTGGATTTTGGGGATTTCTTGTAGAAAATGTTTCCACAAACTGTCTAATTGATTCCTCATTCCAAGCTGTTATCCCCAAACAACTCTCCTCTACCATAAATTGTGCCTCATCATTAGCTATATCACCTTCTATTTTTTCTCCCAATGTGGTTCCATCATCTTCAACCATGAAAGCTTGGATTGTCCCCATATCCAAGTTAAGTGCATGTTGATCTAATGGCCAAATTCTCTTTCTTATAAAACCACTTGCAATGTTATTAGTAGTCAAATCTTGTGTAAAAGGTTTTCTAGCAAGTGTTTCCAACTCTTCCTTTCCAATGTCAAGTTGGAGATGTAAGAGAGCCATATACTCCTATGCTATTTGAAGTGGTTTTTGAATGGTGAGAATACAATGATATCAAGGGTTTTCAATTTGTGGTTGCAATGTGCTAGAAGTGTGAACAAGTCTATTCCTATAGTCTTTGCTTCTTCGATCATTTTGAGTGCCACATGACTACCATGACCATCAAAAATGAGAAATTGTCTATTTGTTGTTGACAAACTACATTGGATATTTATTGCAATTTTTTTTAACCATTCCACAAATAATTCTTTGGCCATCCAAGCATGCTCTTAGATTTCCATGGATTCCCTTAGCTCATAATTAACAATATAGTTTCTAATGTTCCTTTTGGACTTGAACAAATAGTAACTCGGTATAGATTGACCCGTTGCACTGACACAAGCTAGAGTAGTGATGCATTCTCTACTTTGAGAAATTAATTATGGAATGCATTTGGTCCCTATTTTTGCAATAACTCTCATTGCACAATTTCTACAAACCTGCACACCTATTTCATCACAGTTCCATATTTTTTTGGGACCATAATTGATTTTGTTGTACAACTCCTCCAAGTTATCATAGAATAAAGAAACTATTTTAGGGCATAAAATTATAGCTCAATTTGTGTCCACTCCTTTGGGTGTTCAAATTTTTAGACCATGATGCCTTTGATGAAAGCCAACCCACCATTACCTCCCTAGTATCCCATTTGTGAAAGGGTTAGGCATGACTCCAATAATTTGGGCCGTTGTTGACTTAAGTTGTGAGACTTGAAGGCCATGGAAAATATTAGCCATGCATTTACATGACTACGCAATTTTAGCTTCTTGTTCATCAAATAGGACTATTTTTAGCCCCTTCCTTTTGGTGGATGTCACACCATTTAGCCATGCAGGCCCACAAACTGCTAAGCAGGATTCCCCATTTGATCACTAAACCTCTGATTGTTATTCGATATTGTCCTCAACATCTATAATGGATTGTTCCATTTGATGTGTAATCCAACCTTTTGTGCATAGATCTAGGGTTTTCACATGGTCAGCAAGTGGTGGATCCATTTCTACCTTAGCATTATGAATAACATGTTCAAAACCATCATTTTCATTTGTCTATTCTGCATTTTAAGAATTAACACCCTCATTGATGTAGACTATTGGCTCTTCATCAAAAATAATTGTAACATTGAATGCCACTCCATGAGGTACTCTAAATAAGTGCCTCCCACTCAATATTTTCCTCTTATGCCCAAGTGCCATGATTATCAATGATCCTATACATTGTATTTAACCATAAAGTGTTAGAAAAATAATGTTGAAAGTAGTAAAAAGAAGTTGAAATCATTATTGAAACAACCAACAAACCCAGGAGTACCATTGTTTTTATTTTGAAAGGAGAATGATGTTTGTTGTTACATTACACCATGGAGAGAAGACATCAACAAACATATGTATGTACAAAAATTTATATTGGTCTAAATTTATCTATGTAATTTATATGTATACACATATACATATATATCATTTGTATATGTATGTATACATATAATTACACAAAAAATCACTGATATACATTGCAAAATAGAAAATGGTACTAATTGTGTCACTATTAACATGCAATTAAAACTATTTTATCATTCAAATCCACTTGAAAGTCAATCGGCCTAATTCATGTCAGCACCTTTTATAATTGTTTTAGCACCCATTACAAATCACACCTACACATTAATCGCCAAACATTAGCATCAGAAAAAAAAACACATTAAACACCAATTAGACTTCATTTGGGGTCTGATTAATGCATATGACTAATGCTTTTTTTTGGGTATCCAATTCTTTTCCATCATTTTATTTGGGTTTACATATATATAAGTACATATAGACATATTTATATGTATTTGTATAGATATATGTATACATGTATCTTTGTATACATATAATTACACAGTTACATGTATGTATGTATGTATGTATGTATATATATATACAAACCACATTGTATAGAAAATGAAAGAAGATGTGTTGTATTAAAAAATGATAGGATATGAATTTTAATAGAGGTAGATCGATTATAGACTTAGGTTTTCAGAAATGTGCACAAAAAAGTAACCAAGGGTTTCATAATAATAATTCCCTACTCAGAGGAATACAGAGGTAGGTTTTCAAATAGATGTCGAATATTCTAGGCAAGGGTTTCATGAGATTAATTCCTTAAGCATAAGCATTCGGAAAAAAGAAAAACAATTTTAACATATATGGTGTATAATAAATGGAGAGCAGAAATATTCATTTAACTCCAAAAAAGTCATGGGAAAAACCAACCACCATGACCCAAAAAATCAAACAGCACATGGCAAAAAGGAATTGAAGAGGAATGATTTATTTCATAAAAAAATAGTAATAATTTTTCAATTAGTGAATAAACCCTTCAAGGTTCTTGAAAGATGTAGAAGAAAATGATTAACTAGTACCATTGCTTGCATTTTGAATGGATTGGAAAAGGATACACATATATATTGATATGTTCAATGAACAAGAGACAAGAGACAAAAAAATTGTAAATGATTGTGTACAATGTTATATATAAAACATTGTACATATTCATTTACAAATTTAAACACACAGAGCTTACAAATTTGTAGATGAATGTGTACAATGTTATATATATAACATTGTACACATTCATATTCAAATTCAATAAGTTGTGTGATACATCATTATACACATTCATTTACAAATTCTATAAGTTGGGCATACAACAAATTCATCACTAGCAATTCATCGATGGAATTTTCACCTGCATTAAATATGAAAATTATGCACTAATTTTCATAAAAAGTTAAAAAAGAATAAATTATTTACTTTAATTTCTACTTCAAATATTATTTTATTTTTCCATTTGTTTATATAAAAAAATATATATATATTTTAAAGAATTTATATTATACAATATTGTATCATGGAATTTTTTTTATTTTATATAAAATATTATATATACAATTTTTTATTTTTCTATGTGTTTCTTTGCACAAATATTAAAAATATATATTTTTCCATGTGTTTATTTATATTAAATTATTTTTTTAATTTTTATAATCATAAATTTTTTCCTATTTATTTATGATATTAAATTTAAGTTAATCGATTTATTTTTTATTTTTATTTTTATTATCATATATTGAAAAATATATGATAAAATATATTGAAAAATATTATTATTTTTATTATCATAAATCAAATTATTCTTTTGCAAAAAAATCAAAGTTTTTGAAATATATATTAAAAAACATTCATGGCCATTAATTTTTCACATCAGTGAATTGCTGGAGGTGAATATGTCATGGCGAAGAAATTTTCCAAAGAAATTTTCCATCTATGAATTGCTGGCGATGAATTTTCCTAGAGCCCTATAAGTTGTGTTTTATATATATATAACTAATGTTGTACACATTCTTTTACAAATTCAATAAGATGTAGAAGAAAATGATTAACCAATACCATTGTTTACATTTTGAAAGGATAGGCAAAGGATACACACACATAAATCGATTTGATGAATGAACAAGAGACACAAAATAGACAAATATAAATACATGTATATGTAGAAATAAATGACAAAAAATAGAAAATGAACATATAAAAAATGACCAAACCTTGAGAAATGACCCAAAATAGACAAATATAAATACATGTATATGTAGAAATAAATTACAAAAAATAGAAAATGAACATATAGATTATTAAATTTGTAAATGGGGTTTGTAAGCAAAAACCCATCACCAAAAAAGACCTTTCATTTACATATAAAGAAAAGTAAAAAGACACTACATAAATATAAATGTTAAATGCATACTTCATGAAAATAACCATAAGTATAATGTATAAATTACCAACCTAAAATTTGGGATATTGGAGGAATGTGTAGAGGATGCCTTTCGATGCTCTAAATTTTGCAGAGAATAATTATGAACAAATAGCAATTATGAATGACACTCGATGCTTTCTACCTCTTATTTAGGAATTCAAATCTAACAATTGAATGCATTTAATTTGGTCATTGTGATTCAAATTTTAATTTGTTTGAACATTTGAATTTGTAGTTGCCTAAAGATGATATGACTAAATTATGCATTATATTTGGATGTGATGTCTATTTGGGTTGCCTTACACCGGTATTTATACATGTATCTTCTAGGGAATGTGTGCAAGACTGTGCATTTCAAATCCCATAGATTTAATAGGAGATTGTGATTATGTCATGTAAAGCACCATTAAGTGTACATTTGTAGTTGTTAAGATAATATGTAATGAGGGATAAACATTTACAATTGGGGGTATTTGTAACAATAAAAGTTTTAAATTAAATTGTAAATTATCCTTTTTATGTGAATTCAAATTTTTCTATAAATGCAAATGCATGTTTAGTTGTCTATTATGATTGCTCAATTACACATTGTGTTATGAGTAGCCATTGGTGTTGTTGCAATTTTTTATTTGATAAAATAAAAAGTTTTAATGGATCAAAGTGACTTTTTTGGGAGGTGGAGTGAGAATGGAGATGACATAATTGAGTCTTCTCCCCTATTGGTTAATAGTTTCCAATGAAAATAAGTCATATGGAATATTTATTGAATATTTGTTAAAATATGTGTTAGTGAATGTTAGCCTATATTACGATTTTCTGGTGTGGTGGTTATGAAGTAGTTATGACAGTTTATATATTTGCATCCTCCTATACCCACATCTTCCTATTTGTATCAATTTATACAAATTTTTGATTTAACAATCAACTGTTTCCTCCATCATATGCTATCATAGCATAGGGAAGTGATCAATGAAGAAATGCTTGTGCAATTAGGCATTTCAAAGGTGGAGAAATCAGTTGTACACTGGGCAACAAGTATGAAAAAATATTGTGAACTCAAAGAAAGAATAAAAATATTGGTTGATGGTTATGACAGCCATAACATTTTAGATTATATAAGGGACATCACTCATAATTTGACACTTTAATTGAAATTTTGAATAATAAAGTTTTCTTAGCAACATACATTAATTTATAAATTTTGTTTTCCTTTCTCTATATATTCTTATGGGGATATTTTGTCCATGGGTTATTTTGACCACAGGTTATTTTGGCTTGGGTTATTATGACCCCGGGTTATTTTGTCGCTGGGTTATTGTGACCGGGTTATTATGTCCAGGGTTATTTTGGTCAGGTTATTATGTTTCGTAAGCCTATAAATTGTATCTAAATTATTTCTTGGGCTATAAATATGGATATATTTGGGATTCCATAGGTTGCATAAAATTGAATGGTGGAAGTGTGTGTTGAATTAAATGTTCATGGATCTTTACAAATCTACATTAAATTTTGAAAAAGGAAATTATGAGTAGTGTATGGAGTTATTGATTGAAATATATATAGTTTGAGTCACTCTTCTCTATCTTCTTTTCTATTTTGGAAATGACCCTTTCTTTCTTCTAGGTAGTGAGCACTTTGATAGTGAGCCCTTTTTTTTATTAGTGTTGATATTACTTTATATTTTGAGCTAATCCTCACCATACTTTTTTCCCCTCTTCTAGGTTTTCCACATAAATATAGTGTTTCATTGTGGATGGCATTGCATTGATTTTATTTCTATTATCTACATTCATGATAAATCATTCTAATAAATTAAGGGTTAACTAAATTAGTGTGGATCTAAATGTTTGTGATGGTTTTGATGTTTTAAGGTACAACTAATTCCCCTCCCCTCTTAGTTATCTTATTCATGCTCAAAAATTGGTATCAAAGAAAGGTTCCTAAGAATAAATCTTAATCAATTGAGGTAGATCTAGGATGGTGTACAAGAAATATGTTCCTTTATTTGATTAATTAAATTATACATTTTAGAAATTAAGGGTGGAAGGATTTTTGGTTTCTCTTGGATTTAAAATTAGGAAGTCTATTAAGACTAGATATATTATTCCTACAAGCGGTCTAAGCATTGATAATGAGATCAAATCATATAAAAAAAATTGAACCAAAAAGGTATGCTCTCTTAAGTGGTCTTGGTAATTTTGAATTAGTGAAAGTTATGAATTTGAAAACCTTTAGAGAAATATGGGTAATGTTAGAAAGCTTTTATGAAGCAGATGATAATGCCAACCAAGCTAAGATGTAGAATATGAAGATCATGTTTGAGGCCCTACATATTTTTTAAGATAAAAATATCACAAGCTACTTGCGAAAGGTGGATGAAGTTTTCAATGACATTAGAGGTCTTGGTGGAGAACTCAAAGAACTGATGAAGAAGGTACTCATGAATTTTCCTAAATCTTATAGTCATAAAGTTTCTACTATTGAGGAATTATAAAATTTGAACTAATATACCAGAGATCAGTTGTATGGTTCTTTAACTAATTTTTAAATAATGTACAAGTCAAGACTACTTTTAAGGTTGGAAAATTAGAGAAGAATATGAAATCAAATTAGGAGAATTAAAAGAAAACTTTGTAAGGATTATTAAAAAGGGTACTCATAAGTATAGAGGTAATTTTCTTTTTAAATTTTTTAGTTGTGGAAAGATTGGTTATTATGCTTCAAGATGTCCAAATAAAAATTTGATTGAAAAAAATGAGGAAAAAGGAAAGATGATTAACAAAAGTTATTTTGTTAGAGAAGATGAAAGTATATTTGATGATGAATCTAATTATGGAGATGATGATGATGGTGAATTCTTGTTCATAGCTTTAAATGGTACAACTAATTCTTCTAACTTTGAGAGATGTGTAAAGGAAAATGATCAAGAAGTAAAAATATGTACTGAAGGTACTTTGGTGTCTTCTTTTCATGCTAGAAATGAGAAGAAATATTGGATCATTGATAGGGAATGTTCTAATCATATGACTGTTGACAAGAGTAGGTTTATTAAACTTGAAAATATGAAGGAGGAATAGTTAGGTTTGACAATGATCCATCTACCAAGATATGTGGAAAATGTTCAATTAATTTTGATGGAAAATATAACATTGATGATGTTATTTATGTTAAGGGCTTAAGGCATAACCTTTTGAGTTTCACAATGATGGTTGTGAGATCAAAAAAGGCTCTATAACTATTATTTCTACTAGAAGAAGCACATACAAAAGTGTTTATCAGATTAAACATGTTGAAGTCCATTATTTCATGACTTAGATCAATGAGTGTTGGCTATTGCACAAGAGGATGTGTCACATTAATTTTGATAACCTGATGAGGATTGTGAACATCAAAATCTACAAATGGTTAAAAATATAACATACAAAAGCATGGTTAGTGTTTCTAAACAAAACAAACCTTCAACATCCATATGAAATAATACATCATGGTTCAAAAATGAAAACAAATGACAAGATATCTAAAGCAAAAGCATATGAAAACATGATCCAAACTCTATCTCATATTGGATTGGTACTTCTATGGAAAGAAGCCCTTTCCCAATCCTTGCTAAGCTCCATGATATGTTGATGATATGTTGATGATCAAGATGATGAATTGTGGAGATTGATACTCAGATTGTGGAGGAGTAATACAATAGAGGAGGTCTCTATTCATGACCAAGAAGGATAGAAGAATGCCAAATATGGAGGATTTGGGACTAAAGATCCACCAATAGGAATGAGCCACTTGTCAACTTGTGATAAGTTGAAGAATGAGTACATTTTGGTCAATGTGCCAAAGAGGGGGACATTTGAAATTTGAATATGAGACTTAAATGTTGAGTTTGACCTTTGCAAGAGACATGTAAGAGCTCATGTAAGTCCTCTTAAATGCTTTGTTGGATGTAAATGTCAATTTGGGGGGAGATTCAAATTTGGAAGAATATTCTCCTTTTATGCCATGTTGAAAGAAAATGACAAATTTAATAAATCAATAAATTGATTTATTTGTGCAAGTGGGAAAAGTTATAGGATGTGATGGGTGATTAGATTAGATTAATCAGGATTAGATTAATTAAGATGATGTTAGATACTTTTGACCCATTTGAATTAAATACTTGGATTTAAATTAAATCAAGGGGAGATGAAAGGTGATTTTGAGATTTAATTAAATAAAAGTTTGATTTATTTAATTAAAAGATGATGATAGACTTAAATTAAATAAAGTTAATTTATTTAATTTAAATAAATGACCTTAGGAGATTGAATTTAATGAATTTGATTTACCTAATGAATGGATGAATGTGAATTTGACTTATTTGATGATTGAATGAATATGAATTAATTAAGTGCATGATGCTAATTTTGCATGTCTACATTTTACCCCTCTTTGAAGAAATATACTTGTTTGTTGGTTCAAGGAATAAAATTTCCATGATCAAAATTTAAAAAAAAATATTTTTTTCAAATTCCGCATTGGAAAGAAGTAAACTAGTACATTGTCCCCTCGAGAGATTGAGAGAAAAGATTCAATGAGGGTCTATCTTGCGATAAAGAGGTTCAAGATGGACATATGGATGGTTATGATGATGATCGAAATGAGATGATTTCAAGACACTTAGAATAACCAATCTATATTATCCTAAAAAACTTAAATGATGATAAAATGCATGTGAGATGGATGAGATGAATGATATGATATGATATGATTATGAGTTTTATGTATGCTAATGATTTGTGGATGCAAGATGGATGCATTGGTGATGTTATGTTAGCGCAGAAAGAATAAAGAAGAAATGAGATGATGATAAGAGGATCCAACAAGTCCATGATTTGATGAGACTTTGTTAGAGATGATGATGGTTTTCCTATTAAGGATTGGTATTTTAAAAGGGCTACTTACCTTATGTTTGATTACACATGTAGATATGATGCATCAAGGTATAAAGAACTAGGATGGCGTTGTACCTAGTGCGATGGACTTTGACTCGAAAAATAGGTAGGAGTATTCTTGTTCACACTTGACATATGGAAACCTTTCTAGGACCTACCTAACAAAGCAAGTATTCACCAAGTTATATTTTCGAAACGTCCAACAAGCACAATAGACAAAAGGATAATGATTGATGCCCCATTCCTTTCTCTCTAAAACATTTTGAGTAGACATCATCGAGAGGTCATTGGAATCAGTGAAATAAGATAAATCAAAAGAAAAGATCAAGCCAACAAACATGCCAATGTTCTTCAAACCTGTAGCCAAAGGGATTTGTTTTGATAAGATTAGAATCCAAGGTGATATCCAAAATGATTCCCATTGCCGGAACAATATAGCCTAGGACATGAAATAAATAGGATGATGATGGGTTGACAAGTTGTTCAACAAGCTGTTAATATAAAGTTAATTAGCATGTTTGAAAATGATCAAGAGTTTTATTTTGCATTTAAAAGTTTGTTGTTTCAATTTTGATTTTGTGTTTGAAGTTTTCTTTTGTTGATTGTTGCGATTGTTTCTATTTGTGTTGCCAAAGGATGAAGGTGATGATTAGTTTATTATGGATGATTGATTTTTTTAGTGAAAGCAAGATAAGATGGATGGATTTTTTCAAATATATGTATTTTTTTATAATTTTGGAATGTTTTGAGGCTATTTTTCGTATTTTTCAAGATTTTCCAAATGTTTTGATTTTTGATTTTTGAATGTTTTGGGTTTTTTGAGATTTTATGAATGTTTTTGGATTTTTTGTTTTTTGAATGTCTTTAGATTTTGATGTCTCAAGGGTTGATCAAAGATCAACCTTTCCTATGTTTAAGCTCAAAGACGACATAGTTTAGATGCCATGTTTTTGATATTTTTTGTTCTTATGAATGTTTTTTGGATTTTCTAATTTCCTTATGTTTTTGGATTTTCACATGATTTTGACAATTTGGATATGGATATATGATGATATTAGTGCTCTGTTTGGGATTTTGTTGAAAACCAAGCTAGGGTTGATTGATGAAATCAATGGATTAATGATGGTGACATTGTTGAGGATGCACAACAATGCAAGGATAATGTTAAGCAACTCAAGTATTAGGATGGACATCACAAGATGATGATGATAACATTCTTGAGGATACACAATAATACAAGGATAGTTTTTAAGCAATAGAAGGATTGGGAAGGATATCCTAAGACGATGATGGATTGATTGGATTTGTTTGATTAGGATTGTTGAAGCTTGGTTTGGAAAAAAGGTTGATATGATTTGGTGTGATGTTGAAGCACACATTAGATGCAACTAATAGTGATCATTTTGATAGATGTTCGATGTTCGATGAAGATTGATAAGGAATGTCTTCTCGTCAAAATTTTCCACAAGCTAGTCATTTGGATTTTTGCTCACAAGTGGTGTACCAATTTTATTTCACTTTTGCTGTTAGAATTGGATATGGCTGCCAAGATCTTGAGACCAAATGGAAAGCATAAAAGAGAGAATAGAATATGACAAGAATAAACTATATTCAATTCCAATGATATGATTGTTGTTGTTTACAAATGAGAGAAACCCCTTGGTTATATAGCCAAGGTGAGAACATAGAAGGGCATAAGATTATGAAAAGTCTTGTAATCTTATGACATGAGACAACTATGAAAATTTATCACTCCACCTAAGGTGTAAAATGGATAATGTGATAATCACAATAAATGGCAGATCACCCACAAAAGGTGGAGATGTAATCACATGATGTGTCAATGAAAGGTGGATGTGATAAATTAATAACATGATAAGTCCACCAAAAGTGGAAATTCTCCAACTACCTCCTATGTGGTCTCTAAGTAAACTTAACTAAGGTGTAATTATGAGCTAGGACAAGGTACAACACTTTTAATTACACCAATAACCCCCCTTAAGTGCAACTTAGGGAGTGGCAGATTATTATGCAAATGACACAAAGATGCAAAGATGAGTCCCAAATACTAGGCCATGTTAGGTACCCACGTACATGCAATGCAATCTCTCACAAATGGAGAAAAGGAGAAAACCAAGTGGGACAAAACTCCTCCCCAAAATAGAGATGAAATACAAAATAGAAATACTCTCAATGAAGAATGAGAAGGTAAAAACCCCATGTGAGGAAAAAGACCCCCCCATAAGAGAGAAGCAAAAGAGAGACAAGGAAGCCCCCCCACAATGTTGAGTCTCCTGCAATGATGGTAGAAGCTCGACATTGAATGTTGAAGATGATCCAATCTTTCCAAACAACATTTCTACCCTTAGGAAGAAACAAAACCATGGATGTATGCAAGACGTCAGGAATATGGATGATGTATGATGTCTCTAAAGCAAGGTCAAGTGTCTCCATGCTAATATTGAAAGCTGACATACTCCAAACATGAATTCTAGGCCACACTACTAAAGAGGACAATCCAACATCTAGTAGAGATAAATTTAGAACATGATCCAAAGACAAGGATATCCCCTCTCAAGACAAAGAAACCTTCTCCAAATGTTGTCCAAAAGTATCCACACTCACACCAATCTGTGAAGAATGATCATGTAGAGAATGGACAAGAGGGTTAAGGTGTTGCCTCACAACAACTAAACAAGGTGCTTCTTCATAAAAGAAAAGATGAATGATATTGATGATTTCCTCCAAATCTGCAAGATGAGACTCCACAAACAAGTTTGAAATACCTATCAGGAAGTCATCCAAAGTAGCCATATCTAGAAGATAATGAAGATCCTGCTGCACTGAATCACAAGGAGTCAAAACTATATCAAAACAAGCATCATCAGGTACAACAGTAGATGGAGGAGATGAAATACATGGATCAAGTACTGGATATGATGTGATAATTCCCAAGTTCAAGAAGCCAAATGTCTCCTCTAAATCATGGTGTATGTGATCAAGAGTTGAAGGAACATTGTCATCATTAGAGGCAAACTGTGCAAAGGTATACAACCGAGATGAATGATCAACCACCCCATTAGCAATGATCTCTCTAGTCTCCAAGTCTCGAATGATGATCAAATCAAGTGTGAACTCCACAGTTCTTCCATCTCCACCATGTGTAATCTGATAAATGGAAAGAAGATTGTTTGTCAAATGAGGAACACACAAGACATCTTGAAAAGTGTTGTCCCCAATTCTAATGCATCCCTTCCCTATTACACTCATGTATGTATTGTTTCCCATCAAGATAGGACATAGAACAAGGTTGAAAAGAAGAGAAAATAGTATGTGTAGATGCCATATGATGAGATGCTCTTGAATCTAGAAGCCATCTCCCTAATCTTGGACCTTAAAAAGCACAAAGAGCTTGACCTTTATATCCTGATGTAGATGCTTGACCTTTGTCCTTTTTAGACTATTTTGAAGTAGAAGGAGAAGAAGATTTGGCCATTCTAGAAGGAAAATCAATGTGATTCCTTTTGAGAAGATTTTTCAACTCATCAATATCCTTCTTATAACAAAAGTGTTCTTCATGTCCATCCTTCTTGCAATATTCACAAAAAGGCCTCTCCTTCTTTGATGTTTCTCCTTTTGGTGCTGAGGATTCTTATTCTTTATGTGGCTTGTTCTTTTTCTTCTTTTTCTTCTTATAAAGATTCCCTGATTCTTTCTGTACCTTAGACTCATTAGCCACCAATGCTTGTGTCTTGGAAGACTTGATTAGATGTTCATTAACTTAGCTTCCTCTTGAATTACGAGATTTGAAAAGTCATCAAACTTAGAATCAACATATGATGTTCCTAGAGAAAGTCTATGGGCATGAAAGCCATAAACAAACAATAAATACTCATGACCAAGCTTGGATAACACATTCAGAATCAATTGTAAATCATATTTTTCAATACTGCATTCTTTCAATTGTGTTCTTAGTTGCTTAACTTTGGAGATGTAGTATTGGATGTGGTTAAAATATTTAGGATCAAGATTCATCAATTCATTATCAGTTTGATAACCCCTAATCTTATGTATTTTACCATACATTTTTTCAAAATTCTCCCATGCCTCTTTAGGTGTATTACATGATTCAATATGAAATTGCAAATCAAATGAGACTAATGAACATATGCATCCAAGTGTTTTCTCATGATCAATCTCCAACCTTTCCAATTCTTTGGAATCATTAGGTTTTTGAATGGTGTCCATTAGATGACCTATTAGACCTTTCATCATGAGATATTTCCATACTTAATGTAACACCCCTCCGTTTTGGATGTTTGGATCGACAGTGTTCTTCTTTGTATGTCTAATTATGCTTATGATGTGATTGTGGAACTTGGTGATCATTTGATCATGAATTGATTAGTGATGTGTATGTTATATTATAATGTGATGATTGTGTCTAAACATGCTTTGACTTTTGAACTTTATTACTTGCAATCATGATTGTTAAATGATGTGAAAGTTATATTTTGATGTAATGTTATTTTATTCTGATGTAATCTTTATGGCATGTTTTGGATTAACGTAGAAGATATTTGATTTAATAATGTTTTATGCTAATGATCATATCATTGATGTTAGATGCATCAGTTAGTGATACTGTATTGGTGAAAGGGACGGGATTGTATCACTCGCTTGCGAGCACCCTACAATTCTAAGATTCCCTCTTCACGGTGTGTTTGATCATATTATATATATATATGCACATTCAACATGCTCTTTGTTGTAGGTTGGCAGGTACATGACACCGACTCCACCTGGCTTCACAGGTTTGAGCGTGTCCATTGACCAACCGTATTCGATTGGGAGATAGTAGCTAGGTTTTTTGTGCCAAGTTGTCACCCTAGTCATAACGTGTTGTCGGGTTGTTGTCCGGTTAGTTGTTTTAATTTGGTCGTTTCCACCTTGAGTATTTATTTAATTTCAATTTTACAGGTTATTAAACAGCTTGCGTAGTTTAATTGATGATTAAATGTATTTAGTTGCAATGTTGAAACATTATTTATTTTATTGAATTATTTGATCTAATTAATAAAATAATTATTAGTTTATTGATTGATTTGATTAATTAATAAAAATTAAATTGAGTTTAATGATTAATTAGATTAATGGTGACATATTAATTAAAATAGTTGTTTTGGCGTTGTTATATATAAGTTTCAAATTCAAATTGAAAATGGAAATCATACTGGATATTAAGATTTAATTAAAATAAAAATAAAAATCTTGTTTGAATAGTTACAGTTAAATTAAAATAAATAAATAAATGATAATGTGTTTTTTTATCTCACTTTTGATATTGTTGATAAAATAAATTCTTTGCCTTTAAAATGCTTTTGTTTTAATGAATTTGGAAAAATGCAAGAAGTTTGAATTAGAAATTAGAAAATTATTATTTTTAAATTAAAAATTGGAAATATCCTTCAAAATGTTTTAAAAATAAACTTAGTGAGTGGGATTTTCAGGGTTTTTGACCAATTTGGGGAAAAACCCTATTTTAGAAAATAGATCTCATCTAAGTTTTAATTTTTTTCAATTTGGAGAGAAATCTTCTAGGTGGTGGCTTGATTTGGATTTGTGAAGGAGATTGAAGGTGTGCTTGAGCTGGATCCAAGGAGGAGTGGAAAACACCATTGTTGAAGGCTACAAGTTTTTGGAGAAAAATCAGGTTCCTCTTGTTCTTGCCTTGTTCATTTTGAAGATGGATTAAATCCTTGTTTGGTTGTTTGGAAATCTTTAGTGGAAAACACCATTGTTGAAGGCTACAAGTTTTTGGAGAAAAATTAGGTTCCTCTTGTTCTTGCCTTTTTCATTTTGAAGATGGATTAAATCCTTGTTTGGTTGTTTGGAAATCTTTGTTGGCTGTGTGAAAATCTTTGAAATATTGTTTGGATTCAATTTAAACCCATGAAAATTCATTGAAATCTAGCAATAGAAAACTTAGAGGGATTCAAATGAAGAGTTTTAACTTCTTGGTCAAGTTGGGGGAAACCCAAAAAAATTCATCATATTATTGTGCTTTAAACTTCTTCTTTTCAGCCTTTTCCTCAAGGAAAACTTGCCCAATCTGACTGTGATAATGGAAATAGGTATGTATATATACATATATATACATACACATATATCATATATATCTTTTGCTTTTGTTTTTGATCTGATAAAATCCACCATTCAACATAGGAGAAGTCATTTTTTTTTAAAAAATGAAATTTTAAAATAAAAAAATTTAGGGTTTCATTTTTGGTTGGGCTGGGCATTGCCCACGGCCACACCCTCCACCATGGGAGGCGTTTCCTTCACCGATAGCGGCCCCCCATGAGTGGGGGCGGGGCTGCGTAGCACTCCCCAGTAGGGGTTGAGCCCCTGTTCTAGGGGCTGCACAGCAGGGGGTGCGCCCTTTGTTTCTTTTAAAAAGAAAATTAAAGTTATTAAATTTTTGGTTTTTGTTTATATTTTATTTTAAATGTTTATATTATATGTATATTTTATAATATATATATATATATATTATATATATAATATATATATTATATATAATATATATATTATATATATAATATATATATTATAATATTATAATAATATATATATATAATATTTTAATATTAAATCAATTTTATCATATGGAAATTTTAAATGGGTGTTTAAAATTTATATTTAAATAATTTATTTATATATAGATAATAATATTTTATTTGGTGGGGGCCCTAGCTCGGTTGGCTAAGTAATGTTCGTCCTTTGTCACAGTGGGATATCATAATTCAAATATATTAAGAAGTTTAACATCGTGCTATTAGAGGCAAGAGTGGAGTTTAGAAAATCTAATGTTTTATTTGAAATATTGATTTTAATTGATTAATTATTCTATGATTGAAATATGGATTAAGTGATTTAATTTAAATGTTTAATTATTTAAATATCTTGATTTTGAATATAATTGTGAAATGCAGAGATAACAAATGATTTATTCCAATCAGATGACTTTATTTATCAAAAGTTCAATTTATTTATAAATTAGTTTTGATTATTATGGATAATTGAGACAAATGAAGTTAAATAGACAGAGTTAAAATATAGATTATCTTAAGATGATTTTGTTATGAAATAGAAGCAAAGTGGATTTTATATTCAAATGAATTATTTAGAACGTTGAATTTTAATAGTCAAATGATTTATTTTAAAAAGATAGATTTTAAATGATCAAATGTTTTCATTTTCAAAGGTTAATTTTTATTAATATATGTAATTGGAAAAATGAAATATATTATTGGTTTAAACTCCTTAAAGTTGTCAACGTGCCTTGATTTACTATTGAGTTTGTGCAATTAATGTTAATTATTTACTTAATTTCTTGTGTGATGTAATTGTTTGACTGGGTTTAGGAAACCCTAACATTAGATATTGAGTTGCCTGGAATTCTTTTTATATCATCTTTCTTTCATTCTCAATGTTGGGAAAATGGGGTTAACTGTCTAAGTAAGTCTTCTAGAGAAGTTCTCTAGGATGGGATGTTTTGTGTAGAGGTTCAATTTGTGACTCGCCTTGAGAATTGTGTGGAGTTGTATTATGTTGTTGTACCTGGTTTCCACGAACAAGAATTTGTGTCTCCTTGGGATTAGGAGAGGGTTATGTGCTTTGTACCTCCTTTGGAAGGACTGGGCTTTGTATTTTAGTTTCCTCCAGTGTTGGGAGATGGTTTTGACCTTGTTGCCTCTAGTGGTTGGAGTGAGTTTCCTTGTTTTGTTACCTCCTTGGATTGGAGAGGTCGTGTTATCTAGTTACATATTGTGGTTTTGTACCACATGTATTGTCGATAGGAGAGTGGCTCTTTGTGGGGGTCCGGCACACAAAGCGGCACCAAGGTAACTCACCTAGAGTTTAACCAAGTGATAATCTAAAAGAATTAATGGGGATTTTACACACTAATAAGGATAATGAATTTCTATCTTGTGAAGCAAGTGAATGATAAGGTTCGAGATGAGCTGAGACGTATAGTTTTGCATGAGGGTCTAGCGGCTAGTAGAGGCAAGCCAGGGTAACCCAAGATGGGGGTCTGGTAGCCTAGGAAGGTTGAGCCAAGGTAATTCATGGCAATTTATGCATAAAACTCTTCCTATGTCAACACTCAGTCAATTACTGTGTAATGTATATGATCATTGTTCTCTGGAAGCACTGTAACCTTGTGTTAAGTAATAATGTGACCTATGTCAGTGGTGTGAGAGTTTGTACCACCATTTTTTCATGTCATGAGCTCTTTTATTTATTTCATATCGGTTTTGTGTAGCCTGTGTCTAGTGGTAGATGGTCTTGTGTAGGAATTCCTTGTTACTATCTGCTAGCACGGAGGGATTGGAATCTTTGGGATTCCATGCGGTCAGGTGGCACGTGCTCCTTAATCCATTGGTTTGTCTTCATGTTTGTGTGGATGAGATTTCCAGTTGGATAGCTTGTGAGATGCAGTTTCATATCATGCTTCAATATTCATTTAAGTTAATATTGCAATTTTATTACTCCTCATTTGTTATCGAGGTGGAATTTGTAATATGTAATCATACTTATTGAATTTATCTCATTCAAGGAATGAGTGTTGTAATTGTGCTATAAATTATACTATTGAAATCAAGTGGTATCTCATATTCTTGGATGTAAATTATTATGAATGGAATGTATGTTAACTTTATTTGTTAAGTAATTATATGGTATGGTTTTAATTCATGTTCTGTGTTTGGTTTAAGTAACAAAGTCTCACAACCTTAGGGGATTAGTTGGTAATGGTTAGTGAACTTGTATGATAATTGTTCTAACTAACATGTTAAATGTTCTTATAAAAGAAAAAAATAGTTTGTTTGTTTAGTAAATTGCAACTTCCCCTAGGGTTGCGTGGCAAGGCGTTACACTTAAATTTTCCATGTAGCATAATTATGTAGATTTAGGGGTTCAATTTAATATTTCCCCATTGCGAGAACACAAACCAAGTAAAAGAATGCAAGAAATCACTTCAATATTACCCCCCCACAAATCACTCAATCAAGAAACTCCCCAAGCAATATCTAATTTATCACTTTATACTTAGTGCGTTTGCAGTTGCCACTTGCCAAAAATGACAAAGTGGTCTTGATCTTGGTACATTCAAATGCCAAAATAGGCCACAAAATCAAGTATAATTTTTGGTATAAAATGAGATCAATCTAATCATACCGCTGAAAAATTACACGAAAAATCATGCACTTTAAAAAAAAACTAAACCCAAAAATGTAACCGTAGGAGCAAGATATGAGCTCCCAAAATTCCCAAAATGAGGACAAAGCAGCAACACCTATGAAAATCTAAAAATTCTAGAAGAAAAAGACACAAAAACCAAATTTTGATTATACCACTGTGAAGAGAACAAAAAATTAGCCCAAATAAAAAAAAAAATTACACTTAAAAAGGAGTCAGAATGAGCAAGATATCACCATTTGAAGTTTTCCTCCAAAATCAAGAAGCTCAGCGAAGAGGGCGTAGAAATATTTTTAAAACTGATGACGTAGTGTTGATGCATGGCTGATGTCAACAACTCACAATGTTAAATTTGATGGCTTCAAGGCCATCAAAGATGTCATCACCACTATGTCAAAATATGCTTTGCATGATGGAATATTCACCTTAACAGATTTTTGAGGTACTTGCCGAATTTGATGTCGGATTGAACAAAAAGGACTATTAATATTCTTTTTTCCACTGATGGAAATAAATGACCACTAGGTTTTAGTGGATGCCATCAGAATTTGTTTGTAATGTTGACTGATGAACTAGGTGTGAGGCCTACGTGGGCCATGGGCCATAGGCCACGTGGCACTTGTGTACTCCGTGGATAGAAAAGTACCTATGTACTCTACAATACTTACAAAATGTCTATAGAAAATAAATTCTACCCTTCTTTTTTTTATTTTTTATTTTTTTAATAAAAACTTTACAATGAAATCTTTTCAAAATATTTAATTAGTACAATATATATATTTTTTAAATAATTCAAAAAATATTCGACAATAAAATATTTATTTTTCTGAATTATACCGTTGATGCATTGATGATGACCTAGGGGGTTGTACGACTCTCTAGGAATTTTTTGTTTGCCTCACAAGACAACTGCTCCAATTTGGATGATTTGATAGTTGATCTTAGGGTTTTTGGCCCTTCTGGATGCGATGGTAGGGTTAGATTTCACCCAAAATGCTCCAAAATTGCAGCTACTTTTTGGATCTGGCAACCACACTTCAACTTCAAATCCTCATAAATTTGGCCTCATACACCGAATTTGGAGAAAATAAAAGGCAAAATCAACTTTCTCAAACCTTCTAGATACAATGGTGAGCTTAAATTTGCACTAGCAAGCTCCGATATAAACCTATAATAAAGAGCCAAAAATGGAACACCCCCAAATCTGATAACTCTCTTCCGAAAAAGACTCTCCAATGGCACCTAACCCACTCTAATACCATGTTAGAATTGGATATGGCTGTCAAGATCTTGAGACCAAATGGAAAGAAAAAAAGAGAGAGAATAGAATATGACAAGAATAAATTGTATCCAATGTCAATGATATGATTGTTGTTGTTTACAAATGAGAGAGACCCCTTGGTTATATAGCCAAGGTGAGAATATAGAAGGGCATAATATTATGACAAGTGTCATAATCCTATGACATGAGACAACTATGAAAAGTTATCACTCCACCTAAAGTGGAAAAGTGATAATGTGATCATCACCACAAATGGTGGAGATGTAATCACATGATGTGTCAATGAAAGGTGGGTGTGATAAAGTAATAACAAGATAAGTCCACCAAAAGTGGAATTTATTCAATTGCTTCATATGTGGTCCCTAAGTAAACTTAACTAAGGTGTAATTATGACCTAGAACAAGGTACAACACTTTTAATTTCACTAACATTTGCCAATGTTTAGATCACCACATAAGTTGGATGATGTAGATCAAGATTTATTCCCAAAGGAAGATGTAAATATATACCCGGAGTGTCTAGCAATGTATGGAATGTGATGGGTGGATGCTTGGATAGGTGTATGGATGGATGGATATGTTATGCACACAAAGGATGCCAAGGATTATCTTGTGATAAGATAAGGTGTTCAAATAAAGAATGCTCATTGGATAATGCTTCATGGTTTACATAACACTGGGTAGGGTAAGATCAATGAAAATGACCCATGTAAAGATGTTTACCATAAGCAAGCATAAAGTGTGCACCAAACTTTGTCAAGATCAAGATGACTTGCACTATGGATGTAGATGGAAAAATGGATTAGATAAATGGTTCATAGATGAATGGATTTATTATGGATAAGATGGATGAAACACTAGATTTATTATGGATGGAATAATATGCTTTCACTTGAAATAGTGCATGCAGATGCTCAATTCTACACATGATGCATGTTTTCTTGGTTTTCATCATAGTACCTACCCAAAGCACTGCACATGAAATTTTCACTAGTAGATGATTTTTCTCTTTACTGTTTTCTATCCTTTTTCTTATTTTTTTTGGATTTTCATTTTTTTATTTTATTTTTATTTTTTTGAAAGATTTTAATCTCATGTTGAATCACAAGGTGTTGTTGATGTAGATTCCCTTTTCATAATTTTCAATTGATATCCTGCCTGAAGAAGTTGTTTTGAGAAGATGTGTGCACTTGAATGCAAGTTTTGAGATTCTTGATCTACTTTGTCAATACTGGAGTTAACTTTGTCTTTGTTCACACATCGCAATAGAGTGCCTTCAAAATCCTTATGATGAAGGGTCATTTCCAATACATGGTCTTGATGTGAGAATTGGATATCATGCATGGAGGCATGGATGGAGTGTGTTTAGGGATAAAAGATGGATTAGTTGAAAATTTGGAATCTTTGACTCTCCAAACTTGGGAATATGAGCAATGATGGGTGGATATAGAAGTGTGCATGGAATTAGGACCAACTGCTTGATACACTTTGTACATTGCTTGAGAAGCCTGCTTTTGCCTTTGTGGACATCATTGATGGATACTTTTCCCTTTTTTATTTTTTCCCATAGTTTCTTTAACTCGTGGATTTTGATAGTGATAATATTTCTTTGTATTCTTTGGTATCCATTTGAATTTGATTTTTCCTTCATGCTTTGTTTCTTTTTCTTTCATAACATTCTTTGTGCTTTGATTCAAATCTTTCTTTTGATGTTGGTCCCAATTCATGAATAGGGTGATGGGTGGATGAAGATTCATGATGTGGCTAATTGTAGTATTGACATTTGTTTCATCATAAGGAGACTTCATGCTCCCTATGTTGATGTTTGCTTGAAACATAGTTTCCCCCAGTATTGTGGAAGTAGTACCTTCATGCTTTAATTCTACCTGTTCTGAGCTATTTTATTCAGTAAGCACTCTCTAATAAATGACCATTGTAGATGGTGTTGTTTCAATTTTTTTCTCTACTAACTATGGATTATAGTATTCTATCTAACTTGTTTCCTTGAGTGGATAATACTGGATATCTGAATACCTGATGTCCTCAATCTAAATTTGGGATATATCAGATCCTAATGTTAATAACTCTATTTGACTATAGGAACTAATTACTTGCTCTTTTTTTTGTAATAATGTCAGGAATAAAGGGATCCTATTCTAAATGAAGATCATCTACATGTCCATCCATAGAAAGCATCTCATGGGTACATGGAGTATGTACTATGTGGATATGATAATTATTTGTGACATATTGTATAGATAGGAGACTATCCATTAGATCATTGTAGTATCTTGGAGATACAAATTATTGATCTTGATTAATATAAGAATTTCTTTTGACATGCTTTGGATCAATTTCTTGACATGGGTCAATTTCAAAGGATGGATTGCTTATAAAGGGTTCTTGGACATCGTCATTAGACATGGTAAGTGGTTCGATATCCTTTTGATCTTTGAGTGGACTTAGATCAAGTGTCAAGTTGAGGATTATTTTGGCATTTGTAACCATGAGGTCAAAGGGTGTTGACATGTCTTGGAAATGACCATTGCTAGACCTTGGTGAAATATGTTGATCATGATTTGGGATAAATTCTTGACATATGTCCTCTAACTCATAAGGTAATGTAGAGACATTTTCAACATGATCATTGGTCGCTGGATTGTAAATTATGTCAATGGGATCAAATAATTCTAACACTCCTTGCAATAGATTACTAAAAAGTGGCTCTTGATGTATGGTGAGTTGATCATCGGATGGAGTAGAAACATCTTCAATATGATCCTTAATTGAGAGATCTTGAACATTGTTTTCAACAATCATGGTAGAGAGATTGTGAACGTTTTCAACCATAGGGTCAAGTGATGTTGATATTTCTTGAATTGGATCATTGTTGGGTATTGTTGGTGGATTTTGATCATAATTGAAAAGTGACTCTTGACATATGTTGATTTGATCTTTGGATGAGGTAGAAACATCTTTATCAATAAATAGATTTTGATCATTATTTTAAACAATTGCGGTAGAGAGATTGTGAATTCTATCACTAGTGGTTGAATTTTCATTGTTATCCCCAATAGTGATTATCTTTCGATCAATGAGGTCTTGGATGAGACTTTTGAGTTGAATACAACTTGATGTTGTGTGTCCCTTTTTTTGTGAAAATCACAATGTTGCTCCTCATTATACCCTAGTGATTTGACAAGGGGTTCTTGATAGTTCCCATAGATAGGGAGCTTGTTGAGATTTTTCTTATGCCAATTATTGTGGGACTGATTTGATTGGTCTCCCAAGTGGTGTGCATTTTTTCTTGTTACTTTGTGAGATTTTTGTCGTAAATTGACCTTGTGGTGATTGATCTTCGAGATGTAGGAGTTGGATTTGTTGATGTGGTTGATCTTGATGTCTAACTTCTTGACATTGGAGATATTGTTCTTGATGTGGTTGTGGCCACAACTTACTACTTTGATAACATGGTTCCATCAATGGTAAAGTACATTAATTTTGGAGTAAAAATGTCTCTTGTTTGAAGGCTTTAGCTAGTTTGTCAAGTGAACCAATTTGGTCTAGCAAAACTTGGTCTTGATTGTAATCTTGGCACCCTTGATTTGGCTTTTGTTCAAGTAGATTTGGGATGAAAACTTGTGTTTTTTTCATGGGATCATCAAAAAATTGACTTTAGACAATGATCTGATTTGGGATGGTGTTCAAATTTGGCATTATAGGGTTAAATTGAACATTGTCTTGATTTAGGTAACTTTGATTTTGCATGGTGTTACCTTGATTTGGAATAATACATGGAGTTGCTGACATATTTTTTAGAATTTGGAAAACATTCATATGATTTGCAAACATATCCATCCCAAAGTTTTCCAAGTGTGGATTTGAAATGTTCATGTTTGGAAAAGTTGTACTTGGTACATTCACATTTGGCATGTAGGGATTTGATGGAATGATGTTGCTCACTTGAAGATTCATGCATTTATTTTTTGGTTGATAGATTTGTAAGTTTGGAATTGGATTTAAATCTACCATGAAAAAAGGTGTTACAAACTCTTGAATGGGCATACTCACATTTTTTGTGCCATTGAGGTTTGCGGGAGATAATCATCCCATGTACAGATTGTATAAATGTGAGTGTTGAAAATCAATTGGTATTGTAGGGCTTTGATAGTTTGGTTGGTTTGGATTACTCATGATGTATGAAGCGAGTTTATATTCCATGTTATTTGTGTGTTTTGACCTTGTTGTAAAAGTGACGTCTAAGGTTCTTAGGACCAATGATGAGATGAAGGATGAAAAAGGCTAAATGATATGTGTTGAACGTTTAGGAACTTTGGATCAATGCTAGACTTAGGGTTTGATCTTGATTTGTTTGATCTTTGGATAATGAACTCCGAAACCCTAAGATGTTAGATGCGATCTTAGGATGAATTTGTTCAAAGGATTGCTAATTCAATCAAATGCATGTGAAAGGATGCATTCCCATACACCTAACTAAACAAGGTGATTTTGATTTTGAAAATTTACCCAAGTATAGAATGATGTTTCCAAAAGCTCTAAATTTGTTGGGTGGGATGGGTTTTGATAGATGTTTGGGATGGATGAACTATTTTATTTGGTCCTAAATGAACCTAAGAAGGCCTTTTTTACTAGACCAAGATATTGAAGAACTTTCTTTTCTCTAAGAGTAGTTAAAACAAAAAATCCAATGTTTGCATGCAAACCATATGACCAAAAGAGACCAACCACATGTGTGGCGTTGAATTTGAGTTAACTTTTCTTAATGAATTCTTTTTATCACAAACACACTTCTTGCTTAGTTTTTAAACCAAATGTCTATGTTTTAAATCCTTTTCATTCCACAAGGTCCATTATGTGAAAATCAAGGTTTCAAGAGCATAGCTTCCTATTGTTGACTTTGGAATGAACAAATTGAGATATAGGTCCTAGTGTTTATAAGCCTTCCAGGGATAAGAACCCCTAGGGACAAGTAGTAACATGTGGACTTCTCAAAGGTATTTGTTCCTCCCAAAGTGTTTGAAAGTTTGATGATTTGTTGGATGCTGGTTTTGATGTTTTGGATCCAAGCACTATTTTTTCAAATAAACTCATAAGAAATATAACATCCTAGCTCAATTGGTATGTTTTTCTTGGTGGGATTGCCTCATGCCCTTCATAGTAGAAGAGATGATTTTACATGAACTGAAGGAAAAAATATAAAGGTATGTTAAGAATGAAGTCTTAACCTCTATATTTTAATTGAGATCAGACATGGTATGTAACTTCTTGGAATCTAAGTTCCAATGCACCACTTTGATAAACTCATTGGATGGACTGGTTGGCTACTACAAACAAGGTTCTTAATGATAGGACATCAGGGACATGGCACCTTGCAAGCATCCAACAAGACACTAAATGCTTTAATCAATCCTACTAGGGGTGCTTACTTTTTATAGTAGTACCCTATTCTAAAAGACATTGTATGGATAAGGCCTACATACCATGAGGACTTGATAGTTTAATCTTATCCATTTATATACTGGCCTAAATGAAAAACTAGTTTGAGTCACCTTTGAGTTCTCTTTTTAAATGTGTCTCTTAGGTAGGCTCCTCTAAGGGTAAACAATAGTGATCAAGCGAATCCATAGTTCGATCAACCTTTGTTTAGAAACAAAGGGAGAACACGTGATATACCTAACTCACACTCACAAGCTTTGTTCAATTTTAGTTCCCAAAATGAACTATGGAGGCAATTTTTATGCAATTTAATGTCATCAAAAAGACTTTTGATTCTCAAGATCATCGTGAAGCACGAGAAAAGTGCATACATGTTTTTAGATGAGATTATTTTGCAAAAAATATTACAAAGCATAAAAGACAAATGTTCATTTTAATCTTTCAAAGAAATTGTGAGTTCTTTTTAAGCACCAAAATTGAGGTGTGAGATTGATTGTTCAATTTTAGACCTCAAAACCCAAATACTAGTGAATTTCTAATGTTCAATTTTAATCCATCTTTTAAAAAAATGATGATCTAGTTGGCTTAAAGCATAAGATGGAAGCTCCAAGCATTAAAAAAAATGCTTTGTGAGTTTGAATTTTGATGCTCAATTCTTCAACTCCAACCTTGCTTTTGTCTTTGCTTGATTCCATTGCTTGATTTTGATGTCCACCTTTACCTATAAACATCACAAAATAAAATATTTAGAAATGAGCTTTATTGCAAGGAATCATTTAAATATTTAGCATTAAGAATCAAAACACTCTTCCCCACATAAAGATAGATAAAATAAAAAGAAATAAAGAAAAAAAAACACAAGAGAACTCTCCTAGCACCAAGTTAATCAAGTAAAAAGGAAATGAAGAAGTATGTGTTTAAGACATTTGAGCACTTGAGGAACAAGTTATTAAGTTTGTCAAAGAATGAAGAAATCTTAGTAGCTTCAAAGAAATTAATACTCTTATTTATAGCAGCCCTACAACAACTATTTTTCTCTTTTTTTAGAAAGATTTGATTGATTTGCAAAAGTGCATTATTCACGTGATGAAAACTATAGCTTCGCAACCTTAATGCCCATCATAAACATCAGTAGAACTGATGGCTCCTTTATTTTGAGCACGAAGATTTGATTTGGGATATCTGCGTGAGGATAAGTGTGACAACCTTTCATGTTGTCTACTTGCCACAGAAGCGAAAACAATAAATATTAGCTTTTCAACAACCAACAACAAATGGATTCTACACAATATTTGTCCTTTTATCAAATGTTAGTATATAATGGTAGAAAGAAAATAAATAACATCAACCATACAACATTGAGTGATGTGACTGAAAGTAAACAAGTGTTTCCTAAGAATAATCGTTATCATATCTAATAAATTTTTGACCAGATTATTTTCAACTTTCTCTTTAAAGAATTCATAGTCTAATTTTAGTACTTATGTTAAAAAATCACTAGAAAAAGGAGGAGTGCTTGTCTTCAACTGTATTGCATGGAATAACATAGTTTTAACTCTGACTTCAACATATAAGACAACAATGGGTGGTGATTCGTAGCCTTGAAAATTTATTCAACACACACTTGTCTCCTCTCCTAAAATTTGGTTCCAAGTGGCTACAAACATTATGTGAAAATTTTCATGCTACTTACCTACTTTTATGAACATACAGGCCAAAATGGTTTGTCCTTTTTGACTCCATGCCTCCAAGCATTATCGATGTTATAGGGTATCTTTCCTCACTAAGTATGAGCACAACATTTCATGTTTCCTCCACATGGTTTCCATATGTTTTCCACAAGGTTCTAGACACAAACTACATGTACTCACCCTACTTATCCCTTACTCATGCCTAGTGCTTTCCCTACCTCAAAATTGAGCATGTTTTCATTGATTTTATCTCACATAATAGGTAGCATGTAATTCTATAGCCTAATTTTCATAATCCATAGGTATTGTGGGTATTGTAGACTATCTGTGGGGGCTTAATAGGCACTATGTGGCACTGCAACGACTTCTTTCATGTACAATATGGCTTACTTGAAAAGTAAAGGCATAAATGAAATTTTAAAAAGAGGCCACTTACCAAAATGTTGACCACACAAGGCTAAAATAATCATTTTGATAGAAACAAAGACAATAGGAATAAATTATTTACCTTCCCCCCCTTTTTTTAAAATTTTCAATTGATAGACAAGACACAGTCAATGAGTAGACAAGGCATGTGAACATAGACAAGGCACCTAAATTTATTGGCAAAGAGACATAGACTTATGATTGGAAAACTTCATATATTACTAGTGAACTCCCTAGTCTTGATGCTTTGTAAAAAACCTTCAATTTAATGCAACTAATAGGTGTAAAGTGGGCAAATAAATGGCTTACAAAAATTCTCTAGATAATTCAATTGGAAAGTCATATGAAACTGTAGGTAAAGGTGTTTAAATTCATGCAATCAGTAGTTGTAAAACTGATTTCCACAATCTTTGACCACCATCCCACTACCTTGCACATTTCACAAAATTTCTAAAAGAAAATGTTATCTCATGGAATGCATTGATTGCAAGATATGTGCAAACTACACTTGTTAAAAAAAAAGGCATAACAAACTCTTAAGCAGATGTATTGGCAGTTGTAGAGTCGTATCCTACAGTATTTGACTAGCACAAAATGATTGCCTAACCTGCATAATAATTACATGTTGAAAATCCGTAAGAAGCTTTCAATCCAATGTTATTCGTAGGTGTAATTAAAACTCTCAAACCTTTACCAACATCCTTGTTGCCTGTGCCAATAATGCAAATGAATATGTTTTAAAAATCTTTGAGGGGTTGTTTTGATTATGATCATCTCATAAAACTTATATTCCTTATAGATAGTGGTGTTGGGAAAAAGGATATCTCCTTCTCAGAATTTTGAATGACTCCTTTACCATAAGTTTAATAACCACTATTGGTATTGGCTTCAAAATTAAAACTATTGAACTAGTTGGGAAGTGCATTAAATTCTAGAAGAGGAAAGGGAAATTATCTGACACTTGGTTGATGGAAAATGATCACTAAACCAACACAAGCTATTCATTGGCAGTTATTGATCGCTTCCCCAAGAATGACGTATATAATGAGCAAAGCTTATTTGAAAAGAGACCTTACCACTTCTTTCAATGTAGCAAAGGGAAATAATTTTTTTAGTAAAGATAAACCTAAAGTTAATCACTCTAGACAATACATGAAAACAAGGAAAACTTCTAAATGTTATATGATAAATTGCAAACAATGGATTTAATAAACGGTTGTGTAACAACAGATGGGAATAGAAAAACTTTATCCCATAGCAAAAAAATCATCTTTAAGTACGTTCCATATAATAGGTCCCCTATCTTGAATTAAAAATTTAGTAGCTCTTAAATTGGGAGCAATCTATTCTTCAACCAACCCACGAATTAAAAATGTTTGGAAAAGTTCTATTGAAATTTCTCGGGGCAATCCACATTGATACAACAAGAGAAGGGGACCTACAACAATAAAACTAAATCATGATGACAAGGACTACAAAAGACCACATAAATAAAATAGGCTAGATATAATCATCCAACCAAACCGTCCTCATTTAGCTATCTAGTTTAATAAGGGAGCATAAACAAAAAGTAAGAAATGACAACATAATTTGAATTGAAATATGAATTTCTTCAAATGAAAAGGTTACAACATTTTGACAGAGGTTCCTCAGAGAATAAAATTAAAAAAAAACAAAAGATTTATCTATTTAACCAAATGGGCATGTCCTAGTACAGAGGGTTCAAATGAAAATTCATCATAACCATCAATAGTAGTTGGAGTTGTGGAGACAAAAGTCATTGAATAGTTAAGTTACAAAACTAGTAACAACTCATAATCATAATAATAAGATGTTGATGAATAGCCCTCCTTCTAGCACCATTTTGTGGATGCCAAAATCTGAAAATGGTTAAAATATAACATAAAAAGCCATGGTTAGTGTTTATAAACAAAACAAACCTTCAAAATCCATATGAAATAATACATCATGGTTCAAAAATGCAAACAAAAGATAAGATAACTAAAGCAAAAACATATGAAAACATGCTAAAAAATCTATCTCATATTGGATTGGTGCTTCTATGGAAAAATCCCTTTCCCAATCCTTGCTAAGCTCCATGATATGTTGATGATAAAGATGATGAATTGTGGAGATTGATACTCAAATTGTGGAGTAATACAATAGAGGAGCTCTCTAGTTATTACCAAGAAGGATAGAAGAATGCCAAACATCAAGGATGTGGGAATAAAGATCCACCAATAGGAAGGAGCCACTTGTCAATTTGTGATAGGTTGAGGAATGAGCACATTTTTGTCAATGCGCCAAAGAGAGGGAGATTTGAAATTTGAATTTGAGAGTTAAATGCTGAGTTTGACCTTTGTAAGAGACATGTAAGAGCTCATGCAAGACCTCTTAAATGTTTTATTGGATGTACATGTCAATTTGGGGGGAGATTCAAATTTGGAAGAATATTCTCCTTTTATGCCATGTTGAAAGAAAATGATGAATTTAATAAATCAATAAATTGATTTATTTGTGCAAGTGGGAAAAGCTAGAGGATGTGATGGGTGATTAGATTAGATTAATTTGGATTAGATTAATTAAGATGATGTTAGGCTGTTTTTACCCATTTGACTTAAATACTTGGATTTAAATTAAATCAAGGGTAGATGAAAGGTTATTTTGAGATTTAATTAAATAAAGGTTTGATTTATTTAATTAAAAGGATGATGATAGGATTAAATTAAATAAAGTTAATTTATTTAATTTAAATAAATGACCTTAGGAGATTGAATTTAATGAATTTTATTTACTTGATGAATGGATGAATGTGAATTTGATTTATTTTCTGATTGAATGAATATGAATTAATTAAGTACACAATGCTAATTTTGCATGTCTATAAGGATAATTCTAGTTCAAGTTATGAGATATCTACCAAAGATTGTGAAGCCTATCTATGATGTTTGTAACGAATGTCAAGTTGGAAAGCAAGCAATAAGAAGTTTCAAATTCAAAGAACAATCTTGTATCATACTATTGTAATTGGTGCATATAGATATTTGTGGCCTATTAGAGTAAAAAGTCTTCAAGGTGATAATCATTTCATGCTATTGATTGATGATTATTCTAGAATAACATGGGTTAATTTTCTCAAAGAAAAATCAAAAGCTCTAGATAATTTTAAAGAATCCAAAGTTATCATTGAGAATGAAATGGATATGAAAATAAAATGTTTGAGGTTTGATAGAGGTGGAGAGTTCACCTCTAATGAGTTTAATTCTTTTGTGAGAATCATTGCATAAAGAGGAACTTTTTTACCTTTGGGACTCCTCAAAATAATGGATTGGTTGAAACAAAGAATAGGATTGTTCAAGAAGCTACAATGAAAATGATGAATGAAGAAAATATACCACAAGTTTATTAGAGAGAAGCAATTCATACTACTCGTTACATACTTAATAGGGTGCAAGCAAGAGAAAACAACACAAAGATTTCCTATGAGTTGTGGTATGGAAGGATCCTTATTGTTAAATACTTCATACTTTTTTGAAGAAAATTCTATATAAAAAGAGATGAAGAAAACTTATGAATGTTTGATGCAAGCTCTGATGAACATATCTTCCTTTTATATTCCACTAGAGTAAAACCTTATAGTTGCTCTAATAATTTGGAGGCTAAGAAATATTTTTGAGATTACAAGTGTTAAGGTTGTTGAAGACTTATAGAAGAAATTAGTGGTGATAGATGGATATGAATCAAATGAGTTGAGAAGAAGAAGAAGATAAAAAAAGAGATATGAAAATTTAAGAGGAAGAAGCTTCAAAAAGGATCCATAAAACTCCTAAGTATATGTAGAGTAATCATTCTAAAGAAAAACCCATTGGAGATAAGAGAAGAGGTGTATTGACAAGAAGAAATTTTTTTGACAAATAGGAAAATATATGTTTACTTTCTAAAGTTGAACCTAAAAAAGTGATTGAAGCATGTAAGGATGAGTATTTGATCAAGGCTATGGAAAGAGAACTAACTCAGATTGAGAAGAATTAGATTTTGGAACTTGTCCCAAGACCAACAAAAAAGAATGTGATTGGAACTAGGGTATGTGTAGGATCATGATGGGCCAAAAAGTGTTGATATGATGGGTATGTGTAGGCTATGTGGCTGACAATTTTTTTTACAAAAAATTGATGAAATGAAAAGGGTTTTTTAAGTAGATTCTTAGCTTTCTACCAATATAAATTATGATTTACTTTGAATTTAACAAATAATTATTATTCATTTTCTTATTTGAATTATGACTAAAGTCTTGATTGATAGGTTGATGGAAAAAAATCTACAGCTTTCAAATGGTATCATATTTTTTGAATCTAAAACATGCACCACATTCTATGCTTCACATACTATATGATTAAGAAAAGAAAAATTGAATTTCATGAAGCTTTTACCAAGTTAACGTGGTTAGACATATGATTTTTTATATTTTAAAAAAAATTAATAAAAAAATCATAATTAATTATTTACTTGGAATAAAATTATAACCAAATATGCATCACATTTGGATATGAGTCCTCTAGTCATATCTAAAATATTATAAAAAAATATCATCATTTTATTGTGGTTAGGGTGGTCAGATAGACACCCACTTCTTATTTTTTCCCTGAAATTTAAGTACTACTGCATTGAAATTTGAAATTTTCACCAAATAGATTTATTGATTTTTTAATTAAACCTAGTAGTTTAGAAACTACATTCAATTTTCTATAGGTTCTATTCTTACATATTTTTGAAATAATATAGATAACTTATTCAAATTTTAAGGTGAAATTGCCTAACTCTAATTTTTCTAAAAAATTTTGCCACTTAAGGGCCTATTTTTTCCATGATGATCCTGCACATAGCCACTAAGTGGATATTTCAGAATGAACTAAATGAGAGTGGAAAATTGGAAAGAAACAAGGAAATAATTGTTTGTAAGGGCTACTCACAAGTAGAATGACTAGATTTTGAGAATACATTTTCTTTGACCTTGAAAGAATGAAAGCTATCAGGATTACTTTGGCTTTTGCAACACATAAGGATTTCAAATTTTATCAAATTGATGTGAAATCTGCTTTCTTCAATGGAGAATTAGAAGAAGAGGTACACATAGAATGACTAGAAGGATTTTAGTTATCAAATAAACCAGATATAGTCTACGGATTGAAGAAGGAATTATATGGATTGTAGCAAGCTCCTTGAGCTTGGTATACATAGTTACATAAGTACTTATGACAACAAGAATTCAATAAAGGTATCATAGATAGCAATCTTTACTTCAAAGATGAAAAAGATAAAATCTTGATTATGGTTGTATATGTTGATGACATAATTTTTAGAGGAAATGAAATTATGTGTAAGAGATTTGTAGAAGAGATACAAAAAGAGTTTAAAATTCCAAAATTTATGGAGATGAATTTCTTCCTTAGGTTACAAATTTATTTTCATTCCACAATCAAAATATATGTCAAGTAAATATTGAAGAAGTTTGGAATGGAAGATTCTAAACTAGTATGTACCCCTATGGTTACTAGTTGTGAGCTAAGTAAGAATGAGGAATTTATTAAAGCTAATCAAAGCAAGTATAAATCAATGATTAGAAAAGTTCTATATCTAACTACTACTAGATTGGATATCATGCATGCAATTTATCTTGTGGCAATATTTTAGAAAGATCGTAGAGAGTCACATGTTGTACCAATAAAGAGGATATTCATATACTTGAAGGGAACTCTAGATCATGGCTTGTGGTATCCAAAGGATACTAACTTTACTCTAAGTTCTTACAAAAATGTAGATTAAGCTAGTTGTGTACATGATAGGAAATGTATAAGTGGTGGTGCATTTTTTCCTGGATGCAGATTGGTCTCATGGATAAGAAAGAAATAAGATTTAGTATCTTTATCTACTACAGAGGAATAGTACATTCAAATAGAATCTTGTTGCACACAAGTGTTATGCTTAAGGAAAACATTAAAGGATATCAAATTAGTATATGATGAACCAATCTCTATCTTTTGTGATAATACAAATGCAATCAATATTTCAAGGAATCTAATAATGCATTCAAGGACAAAGTATAACTTAATCCAGTATCACTTTTTAAGAGAGAAGGTTGTAGAGAATGAAGTGAAACTTGAATATGTTCCTACAAAAGATTATTTACTAAGTCTCCTCATAAGGATACTATTGAGTATTTTTGGGAGAAGTTTTGTATTTTTTCCCCTCCTATTCTAAACTAGATGCATAAGGAGATGCATCAATCCAATGGGTCTCAATATTCATTCTTTGGTTTGGATTGATGTTAATGGCTACTTGTTAGGGGGACTGGGTAGTGGAATTATTGGTTGTTGCACTCAAGCAGAGTGAGTGTTGTCATTATGTAATGGTTGTAGACATGTGAAATTAACATTATGCACTTAATTAGTTCATTTTCATTTTCCCATTAAATAAATCAAGCTCATCAAATCCATTCACCAGGTAAATTAGGTCTATTTAATTCATTCCTAAGGTTATCCATTTAAATTAAATAAATAATTTTTTTTTAATTTAAGTCTCACATCACACTTTTAATTAAATAAACCAAACTTTATTTAATTTAAATCCTAAATACATATTACATTCATTTTTATTTAAATAAAATCAAAGTATTTAAGTCAAATGGTTCAAAAGAATCTAACATCATCTTAACTAATCTAATCCTAATTAATCTAATCCAACCACCCATCACATCCTCTAGCTTTTCCAACTTGCACCAATAAAGTATTTTAATTCATTTATTAAAATTAGAATTTTCCCTCAACAAAGCATCTTTTGAGAATATTCCTCAAGTTTGAATTTGAAAACAAGTTGAAATGTACATCCAAAAAATAATTTAAGAGGTCTTACATGTCTCTTACATGTCCCATTTCAAAGGTCAAACTCAACATTTAACTCTCAAATTCAAATTTCAAATCTCCCCCTCTTTGGTACATTGACCAAAATGTGCTCATTCCTCAACCTATCACAAGTTGACAAGTGGCTTCTTCCTATTGGTTGGTTTTTAGTCCCACATCCTCCATGTTTGGAATTATTCTATCCTTCTTGGTCATAAATAGAGGCCTCCTCTATTATTTGAATCCTCCACTATCTGAGTATCTTTGTCCACAACTCATCATCTTGATCATCAACATATCTGGAGCTTAGCAAGCATTGGGAAAGGATTCTTTCCACAAAAGCACCAATCCACTATGGGATAGGGTTTTTTCATGTTTTTATGTATTTGTATTTAGTTGTCTTTGTCTTTTTAATTTGCATATTTTAGAATGGCTGAATATTTCATAGAGATGCTAGTATTACTTGCTTTATATAGACTAACAATACTAACATGGTTTATTGTTTGAAGTTTGTGAGAATTAGCATGAGCTAGAATGGTTACTGATTGATACACTACAGTTTGTTCTCCTAAGTGGGAGTATACAAAGTTTGAAAAGAAAGGGAAGTTGAAGCAAAGTGGTGAGAAGTATGTCTAATGTCAAAGGGGGAGAATATGTGATACAAATATTTTTTCATTTTCCATTGATGTCAAAGGGTGAGAGAAAGTCATGTGAAAAAGATAAGTCATTCAAGGGGAGAGAGTAATGAGTTATTTGTGTAAGGGAGAGAAGAGAAATGAGTTTTTATGGAGCAAAGTATTGATGATTAAAGTTGTTATGTTTGCAATTGATGGATTTTTACATCATATGTTTCCATCAATGACAAAGGGGTAGATTGTTGCAAGTATGTGCAATTGGTTTTGACATTGATGTGAACAACCTTTAATGGTATTGTAATTTATCAAAAGGATTTTAAATTGTAAGGATGTGTAGATAGTATTGATTTGATATTTTCTTTGTTGATGCTTTGATTAGTTGCATTATGTTGTCATTAGTAAGATACTAGTGTCAACCTCTAGTGTTTCTTTGATAATATTTTGCTTATAGATATATGGTTAACTTGCTATATTATAGTTGATGAGGAGATTTTGAACAAATTGACGATATGTCTCTGGTGCTTAGTTTCCAAGTGCTTTTGAGAAAATTTAAATAAATAGAGGAACCAATGTGTTGCAATGGTGTTCTATGTTGTAGGGAAATGCTCTAGTTTTTCTTCACATTTCTTCTTTGTTGAAAATCTACTTGTATAGTTCAGACATGTTTATTTGAGGTGTTCAAAGGTGTTAAATTTGTGAGCATCTGTAAAATCTGCATACCTATTAAACTTCATGATGAAGGTTAGCGCATGTAAATTTTTCAAATACTCCTATGAAATAACATGCCAATGCTCAAAATATGCAACAAATGACAATTAGTAAAAGAAATATAAAAAGAATTTGCATGTACCTATTCCATATTGGAATGGTGTCACTTGTGCAAAGTGACCATTTCCCAATCCTTGCTAAATGCAATGATAGATGCCTTGAAGATGGAGTGAAATGGACAAAATCAACTCTCAATTGAATATAGTAACTTTGCATGAAGGTTGTAGATGGATTGTTGAAGACTGTGGCTTCTATTTATAGATTTTCAAATGCTACTTGTGCTCAAAAGGGACCAATGTAGGATAATGTTTTAGCCAATGAGATGGAGCCACTTGTCACCTTGTGATTGGTTGGAGTATGTGCAAGTTTTTGTCAATGTGCCCATAAATGAGATTGGTTGGCCTTTTAAAATTTCAAATTTTGCTTGTTGGAGGGAGGAAAAGATAATTAAATGCCTAGTGGGGGACATGTAAGAGGGAAGTTATTTCCATGTTGGAAGGGAAAAGTCAACTTGCTTTCAAATTCAAACTTGACAAATATTCTCAAAAGCTGCTTTGTTGAGGGAAAATGATGATTTTAATAAATGAATTAAAATGATGTATTGGTGAAACTGGGAAAAGCTAGAGGATGTGATGGGTGATTGGATTAGATTAATCAGGATTAGATTAGTTAAGATGATGTTAGATGCTTTTGACCCATTTGACTCAAATACTTTTATTTATTTAAATCAAAAGGGATGAAATATGAATTTGGGATTTAATTAAATAATGTTTGGTTTATTTAATTAAAAGGGTGATGTGAGAATTAAATTAAACAAAGTTGATTTATTTAATTTAAATGGATAACCTTAGGAGATTGAATTTAATGAATTTGATTTACCTAATGAATGGATGAATGTGAATGTGATTTATTTGATAATTGAATGAATATGAACTAATTGAATGAACGATGTTAATTTCACATGTTTACATTTTTCCCCTCTTTGAAGCAATGTACTTGTTGCACTGGTTCAAAGAATAAACTTGCCGCAATCAAAATTTCTAATTTTTCTTGATGCCCCACTGGAATGAAGTACACTAGTACATTCCCCCCTCAAGAGATTGAGTGAAAAGATTCGATTTGAGGGTCAATCTCATGATAAAGAGGTTCAAAGTGGATGATTATGATGATGATGCAAATGAGATGGTTTTAATATGCTTAGAATAACCAATCTATATTATCCTAAAAAACTTAAATGATGATATGATGTGATGATGAATGATGCGATAATGCCTATATGATTATGCAAATAATGTTTTATACAAATGTATGATTTGTGAGATGCTTAGACTAACAGATCTATATTATGATGATGAACATGCATGTCAGATGATGTGTATAATGCATGTGGATGTAGGATGGATGCACTAATGATGATGATTAACTATTCATGATGTGATGTTAGTGCAGAAAAGAAGAAATTACATGATGACAAGAAGATCCAACAAGCAAAATTTATGAGAGATGATGGTGAGAAATGGATGATTTTCTTACCAAGAATTGAGATTTTAAAAGGGTCACTTAACTTATGTTTGATAACATGCCTAAGCATGATGCATCAAGGTATAAAGAACCATGATGGCATTGCACTTAGTGTGAAGGACTTTGACTTGAAAAATAGATAGGAGTATTCTTGTTCTCACCTGACATATGGAAACCTTGCTAAGATGCACTTTAGAAGATTCAAATAGCTCAAACCAAAACACAGAAAGGTATATCCTATCAATGCAATAGTCAACAAGTTGACCAAAACCCCCTCCATACATATCTAACAAAGAAAGTATTTTCCAAGCTTATTTCACAAGAATTTCCAACAAGCACAAAAAATAAAAGATAATGATCATTTCCCCATTCCTATCTCTCTAAATCCATTTATTTGGACATCATCGAGAGGTTATTGGAATGACCACAAAAAGATTACTCGAAAGACAAAAATAAAGTAAACAAACAAGTTGATGTTCTTCAATACTACTAAGCAAAAGGAAATGTGTTTTTAAGGATAAGAACTGAAACTATTGCCAAAATATAATGCCCATTGTAGGAAGGATATATCCTAGGACATGTTAGTGAATGGTGGCACGTCATTTTGTTTATCCAAAGTATTATTTGTGATAAATAAATTCCCATTGTAGGAAGGACACATCCTAGGACATAATGTTATCAAACAATTGAAATGTGATTGATTGGATGATGGACTATTGACACAAAGAATTGACCAACTTGTTTACATACTCACCTAGACTTGAGACTTTGACAATTGAGTTTTCACTTTTAACCTACTAGACTTGTTTCCAATTGTTTCACCAAAGGTTGAGGATGATGATCATTTATGACGAGTGATGTTATTGTGGGTTTAAGTGAAATGGGACAGATGAATTTTTTCAAATATTTGGATGATTTTGGAGTTTTACAATGTTTTGAGATTATTTTTGGTATTTTTGAGATTTTGCAAATGTTTTGATTTTTTATTTTCCAATATTTTTGGGTTTTTTTGAGATTTTTACCAAGAGACTAACCTAAAGACATATCTACGGGCCTCGGGGGCTGATCCATAGATTAGCCTTACCTAGGTTAAACATGTAGAGACCACATAGTTTGACTGATGAATTGATCGATTAATAGATGATGATATACTTGATGAAATGTTAGCTTATTTTGACAGACTCCTAAAGGACTGACCTAAGTGTCTTAGGGGATGGTCAAAGATCAACCTTGCCTACATTTAAGGCTCAGAGACCCATATTTTGGAAAGACAACTTTGTTTTTGACTTTTTTACTAACTTTTTGACTTGTTTTGGGATTTTGATATGTTTTGAATGTTTTTGGATTTTTGTGATTTTCTGATGTTTTTGGATTTTTTGATGTTTTGATGTTTTTGGATTTTCTGATGTTTTTTATGTTTTTGGATTTTCTGATTTTAGGAATTCAAGAATATACACGAATCTAATCTAATAAGAACATGCCCCCAACATGATGCAATAGACTACTCTGATAAAGGCAGGACAAACTGACCTTGAGGATGGGTTAAGTAGTATTAGGAGGGATCATGATATGAATATAGGACTAAGGTATGGTGCAAATGCAGGTGGATGAGTGATGGATGGAGATTTGAATGCAATGGATGATGGAAATGTAATGGATGGATGGTGTAGAACAAGGCATGAAAATCCTAGTGGATGGAAAGTGCTTATTTACACAAGGTGCCTATTTGCTAGGTTTTCACCAAGGTACTTGTCCAAAGTGCCACCGAAGTAGTTTTCACTGAGGACGATTTTTCTCTTTACTATTTTATAATCCTTTTCCTAATTTTTTTGGAATTTTTGATTTTTTAATTTATTTGTTGTCACCAAGATGCCTATTTACTAGGTTTTCACCAAGGTAATCATTTCTTCAGGACATTTTCTGATTTTTTATTTTTTTGGGTTTTATTCCTTGAAAGACTAGGCATAAAAAATTTTGAGATGAGAGACATTCATGGGTTCTTGTAGAGGTTCCCCTTCAGGTGTTGATAACTGATGTGCCCCTAACTTATAGCTTGTTGTGATAGCAAATGGTCCCAACCAGTTGGGTTCAAATTTTCCTTTGTTTCTTGGATTTGAGATGTTCTTTTGATTCTCCTTTACTATCAGTTCTCTGACTTGGAAAGTCTTGTTTCTAATTTTATTGTTATAGCTCTTTTGAGTCTATTTTGATAAACTTGCCAATGATTTAAAGTGTCTATATGTTGCTTATCCACTAGCTATAGCTCATTTAGTCTTCATACTTGGTACTCTTCATTTGTGATGAGGTTTTGCAGTGATATTCTTAGTGACGAGAGATCAATCTCAATGGGGAGTATTTATTCTGATATGTACACCCGAGAGAAGGGGGTGGTGCCAGTGGGTGTGTGAATACTAGTTCAGTAGGCTCAGAGGGTAGGATTGAGCTGTAAATGTCAGTCATGACCTACGTCATTGACTATTTTCTTGAGGATCTTTAAAATGGTTTTATTTGTGGCTTCTGCTTGGCCATTGGCTTGGGGATGGTATGGGGTGGAGAAGCAATGTTGGTTTTTTAATTTTTCACACAAGTTATAGACATCCTGATTCTTGAATGGTGTCCCATTATCTGATATAATGGCTTGTGGGACACCATAGCAACAAATGAGATAGTTTAGGATGAACTTTGATATCTACAAGTTTCTTAGTTATATATGTCATGGGTATGGTTTCCACCCACTTAGTAAAGTACTCAGTGGTGGTTATGATGAACTTGTGGCCATTAGATGAAGTGGGAGCAATTTTTCCAATGAGATCAAGTCCCCACTATGAAAAAGACCATGGTGTGATGATGGGATGAAGTTCTTGAGATGGAGCATGGATAATGTCCCCATGCTACTAGAATTGTAGACACCTTCTAACATAGTCATGTGCCTCTCTTTCCATTGTAGGCCAATAATACCCCATCCTCAAAAATTTCTTAGCTAGGGTCATTCCACTCGAGTGTGAACCATAGATGTCATTATGTACTTTAGTTAAAGTGTTCAATGCCTCCTCAGCATTTAAACAACATAATAAGGTTCCTTCTATGGTTCTACAATACAAGGTATCTCCTAAGATGATGAATCAAGACACCTTTTTGACAAAGGTTCATTTCAATGTTGAGGGTAATTCAACAAGTATGACACCTATTCATAAGTAGGTATAAATGTCATGGTACCATGGATCATCAGGACCAATGATTTCACACACAAATTCTAATTCTAGTAACTCAAATGTGGGCATGAGAATCTGTTCTACTAAGAATTCATGTTTTGGGACATTGTAAGGGATGTCTAGTAAGGATCCAATCATTTCAATGGTATCTGTTTCTCTATTGTTTGCTTTGGGAATTTTCTCAAATGTGATCTCAATAAAGGATTCTTTGAGAGTCTCCACTAGTTTCTTATATGGAGTGAGCTTATCATCCCTAGTTTGGTACTCATCATTCACTTGGTTTATTGTTAGTTGAGAGTCTCCATACTCTGAGGGCCATCATGTGCCATTGCACTGCTATTCTAAGACCTATGGTTAAAGCCTCATATTCTGCAATGTTATTAGTGCAGGGGAACACCAATTTATATGATCTAGGTATGCAGTCCCCTTGTGGGGTGATAAATAAAACACCAAAGCTTGATCCATGTTGCGTGTATGAGCCATCAAATTAAAGTTTTCAATGGTCAACTATGTTGAGATTGAAGATCGATTCATTTAGAAACTCTGAGATGAGAGGATTCTATGAATAGATAGGTGCTTCTACAAGCTAATATGCAATGACTTGGCCTTTAATTGATTTCCATTCCACATATTCAATGCAATACTTAGATAGTATCATGACCCATTTAGCCATCCTTCCAATGAGCATTACTTTTGATAGTAAGTACATGAGGGGATCAATTTTGGCGATGAGTTTGACTTTGTCTGCAAACATGTAATGTATGAATTTTTGTGAAGCAAACACTACAGCTAAACATGCTTTCTCAATGAATGAGTAGTTTAGCTCATCAACAACCATTGTTCTACTCATATAATAGATATCCCTTTCTATCTCATTTTCATTGTGCTAAGCTAGAAGAGCTCCAAGGGTTGTTGTTTTAGACATAGAGAATTAATTATTTTCTTGGGATTAGTGGCATTAAGACTATTGTTATGAGCAAATATTCTTTGATCTCATTGAAGGCTTCTTCACACTTGTTATCCCACTTGTACGCTACTCCCTTGTGAAGTAGGTGAGAATAAGTATTATATTTATCTACCAGCTGGGCTCTGAACCTTCAGATGGACTAAAGCCTTCCTTGAAGAACTCTGAACTGTTTCAATGTTTTGGGTGCCTCCATCCCAAGGATTGCTTTTACTTTTGCCGGATCTACCTCAATACCTCTCATTGATACTATGTATCCTAGCAACTTTCTTGATTGTATGCTGAAGACACACTTCTTTTGATTTAATCAAACATTGTATTCTTCTAGCCTATCAATAATGGCACTTAAGGTTACTATGTGATCCTTCCTCTTTCTAGATTTGGCTAGTATTTCATTGACATAATCTTCGATAGTTTTATGGATAATGTCATGGAAGATCAATGTCATGGCTCTTTGGTATGTTACTCCATTCTTCAAGTCGAATGGCATAATATTCTAGTAGTAAGTCCCCCACAGACAAGTGAAGGTCATTTTGTGTTGATCTTCTTTAGAAATCATTATCTAGTTGTACCCTAAGAAAACATCCATCAAGGAAAGCATTTCATGTTCTGCAATCATGTCTATAATCATGTCAATGTTGGGTAATGAGAAATCATCTTTTGGACATGCCTTGTTTAAGTCCCTAAAATCTATGTAGATTCTGATGCCCCATCAGGTTTTGAGACAGGAACTAGGTTTGACACCCATTCTGGATAATCTATCGATCGAATGAATCCTACATCCCATAGCTTCTTTGATTCCATTTTGATTAGTAGGGTGATCTGAGGGTGCATTTTCCTAAGCTATTTTCTAACAGGCTTTACTTATACCTAGCTCCATGCAAATTTGACTTGTCTTTCTCACAAGAAGGCTGCAAGGAGTTATTTTTCTTCTTATAGTAATGATTCCACATAGAATGTGATGTGTGAGGTCTCCTCTATTCCTAGGTTAACTGGATTGCACTTTTCTACTAGGACTATTGATTTTTCCTAATGAAGAGCTCTGAAAGGAAGATTGAATCCCCCATCCCCAAGCACCTTAGAGAGGTTTTCACCATTTGATGCATCCTTTCTTTTTACTTTTTTCATGTCAGAAAGTGCCACAATCTGGTTTTCACTCAAGGACTTAGATATTATTCTTAATTTCTCACTTTTGAAACTAAGGGATTCAATTGTTTCCCCATAATAGGCTTGTGTATCTAGCTCAATGATGTACACTTCTTTGTGATCCCCACATGGAATGTTATCCCATAGTCCCATGAATTCTGAAAGTGCTAAATCATTTTCAAATGTGTCAAGAACTGGTGGTTCTTGTTGGTCATAATCGATGAGTTGGGGGTAAACTAGATGGATTTCATGATTTTGATGGTCTGACTCAAAGGATAAGGCACTAATCTTGAGAAGGGTGGTATCCTCGAAGAGCCTAGGTAGGTTAGTTATGGGATCCTTGTCATCACTACTACTACAAATGCCAATTATATCAAATGTGAAGTTGTCTTTGACTCAATCTATAGATACGGTTAATCAAAGTTTAGCCATGGATTGCTAAGGACGATTATTGACATTTCTAACTGAAGTACCTTGACCACATACGGTTATACTCAAAGGGGTACATCTAAGGCCAATATTTCTCATTCGCATCTATAGAATGATAGGTATTATAATTATATTGTCATTTTGTCCAAGTCTCTGGTTTCTATCATAGCCCATTGTGAGCATCATTTGTAAACCTTTGCTTTTGTCATCCATTGGCAGATTGGTTGCTGGTCTATCATCTTGGTATAGGAGATGAGATGGGTCCTCCTCTATGACTTCTCATCCAAGATATCCCAAACTTATGAAGTTGGGATAGTCTTTAGGAGATGTTTGACATGTGCGGGCTTCATTTGCTTGTAGATGTCCTCGTGATCTAGGAGATTGTGGTAACTCTCCTACCACAAAAGCATTTTTTGGAAATTGTGTAGTTTCTGCATCCATAATCTTGGATGATGAGTTTGATATCAGAGATGGTGGGAATGGCGAGAGTGGCAGGTGTGTCTATTGCAGAAGTGGATGCAAGGGTGGTTGCGTCGATGTACGGTGTTGATGGGCCTTCATCATTTTTAGGTACTTGAGGGATTTTGTAGTATTTTTCCTCAAGGTTCTTGCAATAGGAGAATGGTTTAAAATCTCCATGGATGGTGACCTCTTGTCCTTCATATGTGAATTTGACACATTGATGGAAAGTTAATGCTACTGCTTGCATTGTGTGGATCCATGGATGTCCTAGAAGAATGTTATAGGGATTTCCTTGGCACATGCTTTCCTAATCATCATATGCTCTAATTGTGATACCTTTTCCTTTGTCAATGGAATCCTCTAAGATTTTTAACTGCTTAATGAGTTTGAGGGTACAAATATTCAACCCTACACCTCCATCCACCAAGACTTGTTTGACTTTAATTTTATGTACCAGGACTCCAAGTGGAGTGCACGGTTATGAGATGGTTGAGTCAGAAAGTCCTAGTTCAAGAATGTAAGGAGGTTTGGAGTGATGATGTTGTTGACCATAGCTTGGAATTTTTTTGTATCAAGATATGTGGGGATGGTGGATGAAGCTAGTGCTTCCTCAAGGATTTTCTTGTGGGTGAATGAGATTTTTAATAACTCCATGATGGACATTTGTGTTGGCGTTCTTTTTAGCTTATCAAGAAAAATTGTAACCATTGGTGATGAATTTTGAATTGGACATGAAAGTTCTATTTTGTTGGGTTGATTCTGTGATAGTAACTTTTCTGCCTCTTGTGGTGACTCCATAATCGGCTTGAGCTCATTTGATAGTGATTACCATGTAGTATTCATCTAGGGAGGCAATGATAGTTTCATACACATGATTCACATTTGTGAGGGTGCCTTTCTCCTTATCAGTGTTATTGTTCCCTTTATTGTTATGGTTAGGCATTGGATTCATGTATATTTTAAGGTTCTCATTTCCTGTTGGCTGCTCCACATTTATGATTCTTTGATCAATGAGTTCTAGGACTATGTTTTTTAACCTTATATAGTTGTTCATGGTGTGCCCTTTTATTTTATGAAATTCGTAGAGATGATTTTCGTTATACCAAGGAGGTTTAACATCTAGTTCTTGGTAGTTTTTGTAAGTGGGAATCTTGATGAGGTTTTCATTTATCAGTTTCTTCATGATGACTTCAAGTGGTTCCCCAAGAGCGGTGTACTTTTGTTTGATGGAATTCTTTTTTTGCTGGGTTGATCCCCTTTGATCATTGACGTTATTGATTTCTTTTTCTTTTTTTTGATGTGTTGTGTTTGCATGATGGTTTTGGTTTTGTTGTGGTGCAGGTGTGTTTTACCAAGGGGCACTGATAACAACCTTGGCATCGATGATACCATCATTTCTAACATTTTGTTTCTTTCCCACGTTTGAGGTTTGTCATTGTAATGGGTAGGTGTGTGATTGTTCTATTGTTTAGGATATAAAGTTGATCCTCCAGGTTGTGTCATAAGGGCTCATTCAATGCTGAGTGCCTTGGAAATCAATTGGTCATATATGGTGATCCCTTGAACCTTGAGATGGAATGCCAAGAGGTCATCAATGTTGGATATGATAGCACACTTGTTGTTCCTTGGGCATGGTCCATTTTCTCTGACTAGCCTTGGATCACCATCATTGTAAGAATGAAGCAAATGACTCATTGTTACCTTGTTTTAGAGCTGATAGTTCTTCAAGACTAACATCCATGGCAATATTGCATGCATAGTTTTTGATGAATGTGTCTATGATTTCTTGGAATTTCTTGATGCTTGTAGGTAGGTGAGAGAACCATTCCGTAGCATGGCTAGCCAAACTCCTAGGAAATAGCTGCATTATATAAGTATCATCATACGCGACTTCCATGCAATGAACCTGGAATTCCCTAATACTATCTTCAGGGTTTCCCATCCCACAGTACTTGTCGAATTGAGGGATCTCAAATCCCTTCAGGAATGGTTTCATTAGAAGGATTATATCGAATGGATAAGGGCACAAGTTGCTAATTTTTTTCATGGTTCACCCTAACTGAAGGTCAAGCACTTGTTGCAAGAGTAACTTGATTTGTGTTGTCACATTGTTTTTTGTATTAGGGGATGGGATGAAATTGTTCTGAGGTGGTTTGTTCATTGGTGGGATGGGTGGATTGGATGATTTTTTCATATTTTGTTGAGCCAAGTATGCTTGCAATAATGCTTGTTTTTTTCCTATTGTAGTTGTGCTTTAGTGCATGTTGTTGAGCATGTTTTTATGCTTGTTGTTGAGTTGGTAATTGAGTTGCTTTGTGTTGTTCTTGATATTTCTTTAAGAGTTGTTGATATGCTTGTTGTTGCATTGTGTCTTGTTGTGCAAGATACTACACTTGTGCTTGTGCTTGTTGTGCTTGATATTGGGCTTTGGCTTGAGTGTGTGCTTGAGCTTGGGCCTGAGCTTGTGCTTGAGCTTGTGCAACTTGAGCTTGTGCCTAAGCTTGTGCTTGAGCTTGTGCTTCAACCTATGAAGCTTGTGCAGCTTTAGCGACTTCTTCTTGTTTTTCTTGTTGCAATAAGGCTCGGGATTTTGAAACTTTTTGCACTTGTTGTGTGATTTGGATAGCTTGAGCATCCTACATCACTTGAGTGGCTTGTTTAGTAGCTAGTTGTGTGGCTTGCTGAGCAGCTAATTGTAAGGATGTTGTTTTTGTACTTGTAGAAATGCCTTTTGATAAGAAGCTTGTTGAGTGGCTTGCAATGCCATGCCATACTTTATTAGCTTTATATATTAGAGCTTGGTGGTGGTGGAGGTGGAGGTAGATTCAAAATGGTGATCATTGTGGTGGTGATAGGTGTTGTCATGTTGGTGATTGAGATTTGATTGGTAGATTGTGTGATCAATGTGGTTGGTCCTTGAGAGACCATGCTTTGAGATGTTAAGGGGGTGGTTGATGATGTCTTCATTGCTTGTGTAGTTGTCATTTGTTATTGTGATGTCGATGAAAAGTTTTGAAAGTTTGGTGTGATGTTTTGATTGACATTTGGAATGTTGGTTTGATTGATATTTGGTAAAGGGGGGAGCCCTAAGCCAAGGAGTGGTTTGGATGATGGTAGTAATGGTGGAAATGTGAGAGATGTTATCTCTTAAGGGAATGGTGTAGTGTCGAAGATGCCCCTTAGTCCAAACATGTCACCCTCTCCTTACAAAGTTATGGGGAGAGAGGTTTGGGGTGTTGCACGGAATGATGATGATGGCAGATTGTTTGGATCATAAAATGTATGTAATGGTACAGTTTTTCCCAAGATGGTGTTTACATCCAAGTGTTGATTATTTATAAGAGGATGCATTTGCAATGCATTGAGAAATACACTTCCTTTGTTTGCAATGGGCTACCTTGGAGCAATGGATGATGTCATTTGTGGGATGTTTTGAGTGATGCTTTGAAATGAGGGGGTAGATGAAACAAGAATGGTAGATGATATTGGAGGCATGACTCCAAAAGATGGTTCCACAATAGTGATCACATCAAAATCGAAGGGGATTTTAGCCCATTGCTCTGCTAATTCAAGCATATATAGTGAGGGATTGATTCTCATCATGATTTTGATAATCTTATAGTTTTCTGGATTCTGGATTATTTCATTAATTTCCTCATGTGACATTCTGAAGGGATTATTGGTGAGATTCTCTATTTGAACACCTTCCTCATGATGGTCTTGCAAAAGTAGAGGAAGGTTAACCATGAGACTGTCAAACCCAATGGGATTCATTTTAGGAGTGGTTTGACTTAAGTCACTCGAAGTGGAGGTTTCTTTGTTGGCTTCCATGTTCTTCTTGAGTTGTGATCTAGTTTGCACCATAAAATAGGGATCAATCTTCAAGAATGTGGAAGGTGAATTCTCTAATTCTTTGGATTGATCTAACTTTAGGTACAAAAGAGAAATTTTAGGATGATTTAAGGATTAAAGGGTGATAATGATATGTATGTAAGATGGATGTTTGATGGATGGTTGGGACTCTTGAGAAAATCTTGAAGGGGTATGTTAAACTTTAGGACTTAATTCAAGATTGATTTCTTTCTGATTCAAATTTTGGTGGACTTATAAACTCTAAGAGGTTGGATGTTGTCCTAGAGTTAAATCATTCACAAGATGATAACTTTTCTAGGTGTGAGAAGACGAATTCATCTAAACACTCCTATGTAAACAAGATGATTTTCATAATGAACTCCTCAATCCCTAGATGTCAGATGTTATCAACAGATGAATTTGTTCACAAGTTTTGATAATTTGATCAAATGTGCGCAGAAGGATGCATCAACACACATTTAATCAAACAAGGTGATTTTGGATTGATTTCAAATGCATTTCCCAAAGTTTAACATGAAATTTCTTTTCTAATATTTTCAAAGAGTTGGTTGATGAGATGATTTTGGTTTTGATGTTCAAGGATGGATGAAATTTTGATTTTGATCTAAGGATGTACCTAAAAAGACACTTATTTACTTAGGCCTCGGTATTGAAGGACAAGATTTTCTCTAAACAAGATGTTCAAACTCTCTAAAAAGATATTTCTTTTGATAGTAATAGAATGGGTACAAATCGGGATTGTTTCTTGAAGCCTTTCTGTAAAATTTAAAAAGAAATCTTCATCTGAATTTGTATAGTGTTGAGAGATTCTTTTGATGGGATTTCAGACTAAGGGCTTTTACCTTTGGTTTCTTGATCTTGACCTTGCCTGAAATTATTGGAGACAAATGTGTGGGGTCCAATTGTTTTTAGTCTTTGCTTAGTGACTTTGTTTTACCACAAACACTTCTTCACTAGGTTTTCAAACTGGTTGTCCAATGTCTCAACTTCTTCTCATTTCACAAGGTATATTATATGAAACTTTGATGAAATCAATGTTAGGATTTAGGTGTCATCAACCATGTAAATCTTTTAATTTATTAGTCTCCTAAATTTTTTTGTACATTTACCCATAAAAGGTGAAACTATTTGACCAACAGTGGTGAAAAAGACAATGTAAATGCAGTGTTGCCATTACCATTTATCCTTTTGGAAAAAGGAAAAAATAGCTAGGCATCCCACCTTGGAATCTTTTAAAATAAGGTTGTTGGGTCAAAATTAGGTGTTGTAAGAGCATCTATGACATGCATGCAAGTTGTCATAAGATGCTATGATAGTATGACGGATTCCCTATGATAGAATATGCTATTTTTAGACCCCACATGCCCATGCAGGAAAGATGCCTTATGACAGCTATAAGAGCATTTGTAAGAGGCTATTTTGTATTTTTTGACCATTTCAAGGAGGGAGGCATGGGTTTTTCTAGGTGGTATTGTTTCCTATTGTTTGGTACAACCATGGTGTTTTTCATCCTCACAAATCTCTATATATTGGGGCCTTGAGCTAGGGTTATTAAATCCAGTTTTGCAGGGTAACAGGGTGCTGCCGGATTTTATAGGGATTGACAAGAGAAGCCTATTGCTGCATGTAATATTTTAGATTATTATTAATATACTTTCCTCTCTTTCAGTGGTGGAGTTTTTTCCCTTTGGGGTTTCTCCACATAAATTTGTTGTTAGATGTGTTATATTTTTCTATATCTCTCTCTCATTCTTTCTTCACACTAAGGCTAAGGTTAATCTATATATTTCATATTTGCATTCACACATTTAAGTTCATATTGCAAGATTTATTCACCTTTATTTTCAAATTTTGGTATCAAAGCTAATGGTTATGTTAAGGAAGGGACACTTTCCTTTTAAAGTGTTGAAGGTTTTTTGCTATAGTGGGAGCTTTTGTGTTGTGGGTTTTGCAGATTTGTGAAAGATTGCATACCATGGCCTCCACCTCTCGTCTAGATATTGAGAAGTTCAATGGAACTGGTTACAAGATGTGGAAGTTGAAAGTGGAGGATCTTCTTGAGGAAAGAGATCAGTGGTTACCAGTTTCAATTGATAAGAAGCCATCTACTTCAACCTTGTCCGATGAAGATTGGAATAAGTTAGACAAGAAGGCTCAAGGGACTATTCAGTTGTATCTCACAGATTCTATCCTCCTGAATGTCTCTTTAGAAGACATGGCATACAAGCTTTGGAGGAAGATAGGTGAAATCTACCAAATTAAGAGTTTGTCTAACAAGTTGTATCTCAAAAGATGTTTGTATTCAATAAAGATGAAGGATGGTGAATCTATTGTTGAAAGTTTGAATGATTTTAATTTGATTATAAGTCAACTTGCATCTATTGACGTTAAAATAGAAGATGAGGATAAATGCATTTTATTGATTTTCTCTTTGCCAAAATCTTGGGAAAATTTAGTTATTGCTATAACAAGTGGTGGTGCAAAACCTAAGATGGATACTATTATTCCCATACTTCTTTCAAAGGAGATAAGGAGAAAGACCATGCGTAGTGGATCCCAAGATGCCTGGCATGTGTGAGGTAGGCCCAAGGAGAAAGAGCGTAAAGGGGATAAGAAGAAGGATAAGTCTGAAGGACGATCTAAGATCCCTAGAAAGAGCAGAGTGAAGTGTTGGAACTGTGGTAAACAGGGACATGTGAAGAAGTAATGTAGAAACAAGAAAACGTATGCAGATTCCTCCATGGAAAATTCCTCTAATAATGGTGATTCTGATGCTTTGATTATTTCAGCTAACATAGTTTTTAATGATGTTTGGCTTATTGATTCAAGTGCTTCCTTCCATATGACTCCTCATAAGGAGTGGTTTTCTACATACAAAGAATATGATGGAGGAGAGATCTTCATGGGTGACAATAGCTCATGAAAGTTTATTGGTAAAGGAAAGGTAAAGTTGTCTTTCAGTGATGGGAGGGTTAAAACCCTTGATGATGTTTTACATATTCTAGGACTTACAAAAAGTTTAATTTTGGTTTCCAAGTTGAATGATTCCGGGATGCATGTGACATTTGACAAGTTTGGTTGTAGGATGGTAAGCGGAATTTTGGTGGTTTTTAAAGGATCTCAGACAGGGAATTTATTTACGCTACATGCCTCTACTTTTTGTTACTCCTTTTTTGTAACTAGCACTGAAAATGCATGTATGTTGTGGCACCATAGATTGGGTCACATTGTTGAAAAAGGTCTTAGGATAATACTTGATAAGAAACTAGTAGATGGTATTTCTCATTATTCTATTGGTAAAAATGATTTCTATGAGGATTATGTGTTTGGTAAACAAAACAGGTCATCATTTCCTAAAAGAACTAATAAAGCTAATGGATTGTTAGTACTTATTCATTCGGATGTGTGTGGTCCAGTGGATACAGATTCTTTTTGTAGATCTCATTATTATGTTTCCTTCATTGATGATTACTCAAGATATACTTGGATTTATTTTATGCATACAAAATATGAAATTTTCACCAAATTTAAGGAATTTAAGGCATTGGTTGAAAAGAAAACAAATTATAAGATAAAAGTATTAAGATCTAACAATGGGGGTGAATATTGTTCTAATGAATTTGACGAGTTTTGTAGATATGCAAGAATTGCTAGGAAAAAGACTACACCTTACACACCCCAACAAAATGGGGTAGTAGAAAGAATGAACCGTACATTAATGGAAAGAGCTAGGAGCATGTTAAGTAGTGCTAAGTTAGATAAATGCTTTTGGGTAGAAGTTGTTGGTACTACTTGTTATTTAATTAATAGATCTTGTAAAGCTCTTATTGATAAAAATCCTTATGAAATGCAGTTGGGTAAAAAGCCTTCAGTTTCACATTTAAGGGTCTTTGGTTGTGAGGCTTTTGTTCATGTGCCTCAAGAGAAGCAGTCTAAATTGGATCCCAAATCTTAGAAATGCATCTTTGTAGGTTATGGTGAAAATGTTAAAGGTTATAAACTTTGGAATCCACTAACACGAAAGATGATATTTTCTAGAGATGTTATTTTTAGGGAATTTAGAGATAACTTTGAAGATGTGCAACCAAAGGAAAAATCAAAGATAGTACATTTTGAAACTAAGGAAGAAGATCCACATGTGGAAGAACATAGAGATGGACAAGAAGATGGAGAAGAAAAAGAGAGTTTTGAAGAATCTATTGTAATAGAAGAAGTTGAAAACAATGAGGATGAACATGAGGAGAAACCTCTTACTCCATCTTTGAGAAGATCCACAAGATAATGAAATCTAGTTGAAAAGTATAGCCCACCTGATTTTTGTTGTAAATTTGCTTTGTTATGTACTGATGATGAACCTAGATCTTTTAGAGAGGCTCTCTCTTTAGAAGAATGTGAGTCTTGGATGTAGGCCATGCATGATGAGATGATGTCTTTGAAAAACTGTGACACCTGGGATCTTGTTAGTTTTCCCAAAGGAAGAAAGGCCATTGGTTGTAAGTGGATATATAAAAAGAAGTTTGGTGCAGACGAAAAGTTGGAATGGTACAAGGCCAGATTATTGGCCAAGGGCTACTCCTAGAGAGAGGGAGTTGATTTTGGTGAAATATTCTCTCATGTTGCTAAGTTAACCTCTATTAGATTCCTTTTATTCATTTCTCCTACTTATGATTTAGAAATAGAACAAATGGATGTTAAAACTACTTTATTGCATGTGGATCTAGAGGAAGAAATTTATATGCAATAGCTTGACGATTTTGTTGTGAAAGGAAAATAACACTTGGTATGTAGGTTAAAAAGGTCTCTATATGGTTTGAAACAATCACCTAGGATGTGAACAGTACTAGAATTTTGATGCATTTCATTAAATATGGGTTTTGTTAGAAGTGATGAGGATCACTGTGTTTATTTTAAAGTTATTGATGATCAGATATTGATTATTGTATTAGATGTGGATGATATGTTGTTCATTGGTAACAATAAGGCAATGATTAGGGAACTTAAAACTCATATTTCTGGTAGATTTGATATGAAAGATTTAGGGGTGGCTAAATATATTCTTGTGATGGAAATCATTAGGGATCAGGTTCACAAAAAGCTTTGGTTAAGTCAGAGTAAGTATGTTAACACTATTTTGCAAAGGTTTAATATGTAGGGTTGTAAACCAGTAAATATTCCATTTCCTATTAGTACTAAGTTGAGTTTAGATATGTGTCCTAAATCGGATGGTGATATTGATGAAATGTCTAAAGTTCCTTATTCTAGTGCTATCAGTAGTTTAATGTATGCAATGGTTTGTACTAGACCAGATATAGCCCAAGCAGTGGGAGTTCTAAGCAGGTTTATGTCTAACCCTGGTAAAGAACATTGGACTTTTGTTAAAAGGATATTTAGATATTTGCAATGCACTTATGTTTACTATTTGGTTTATCATGGTACTAAAAATGTTGATAAGTCATTGGATGTGCAAGGTTTTGTTGATGCAAATTGGGTAGGTGACTTGGATAGTCAAAGGTCCACTAGTGGCTATGTGTTTACTTTGTTTGGAGGAGTAGTGAGTTGGATGATTAAAAGAAAAACCTATAGTTTCTTTTTCTACCACTAAAGCAGAGTAGATGGCTGCTACACATGCCTCTAAGTAGGCATTTTGGTCACAGAGACTTGGTAATGGTATTGGTTTTGATTGCAATATAGTGAGGATCATATGTGATAGTCAGAGTGCCATATGTTTGGCTAAAAATCCTATGTATCATGCTCATACTAAGCATGTTGATTTTTAGTATCACATTGTACGAGAAATGATTGAAAATGGACGGGTCTTGATTGAAAAATTTGACACTTTGGATAATGTTTCATATTCTCTTATGAAGCCAGTCACCACAAAAAATTTCTCTTGGTGCAGAAAGGCCATGGGCCTTGATCACTATACTTAATTCTACGTAATTGTATCTCTATGGGTGTAATTTACAATGTATGATGTCAAGTGGGAGAATGTTAGGATTTAGGTGTCATCAACCTTGTAAATCCTTTAATTTATTATTCTCTAAATTTTTTTTGTACATTTACCCATAAGAAGTGAAACTATTTGACCAACAGTGGTGAAAGAGAGAATGTAAATACAGTGTTACCGTTACCATTTATCCTTTTGGAAAAGGACAAAATAGCTAGGCATCCCACCTTGGAATCTTACAAAATAAGGTTGTTGGGTCAAAAAGGGTGTTGTAAGAGCATCTATGACATGCGTGCAAGTGGTCATAAGATGCTATGACAGTATGATAGATTCCCTATGAAAGATTATGCAATTTTTAGACCCCAAGCGCCCATGCAGGAAAGATGCCTTATGATAGCTGTAAGAGCATCTGTAAGAGGCTATTTTTTGTTATTTTTGACCATTTCAAGGAGGGAGGTGTGGGTTTCTCTAGGTGGTATTGCTGTCTATTGTTTGGTAAAACCATGGTGGTTTTCATCCTCACAAATCTCTATATATTGGGGCCTTGGGCTAGAGTTATTGAATTCAGTTTTGTAGGGTACACAGGGTGCTGTTGGATTTTATAGGTATTGACAAGAGAAGTTTATTGCTAAATGTAATATTTTATATTATTCATAATATAATTTCCTTTCTTTCGGTGGTGAAGTTTTTTCCCTTTAGGGTTTCTCCACATAAATCTATTGTTGCATGTGTTATATTTTTTTTATCTCTCTCTCTCTCTCATTATTTCTTCACACTAAGGCTAAGGTTAATCTACATATTTCAAATTTGCATTCACACATTTAAGCTCATATTGCAAGCTTTCTTCACCTTGATTTTAAACAATTAAGGCAAGGGTTACCTATTATTTAACTTTAGTGAGAAAATTGAGATACAATTCAAGTGTTTAGAAACCTCTAAGGATGAAATCCCAAGGGTAAGCAATAACACACGAATTAAGAAAATTGTATTTATCTCCTAAAAGGTTTGATATTTTGATGATGATGTTAAATTTTTGTTTTTAAATGCTTTCAAACAAGCACAATCCTATGGATATGAAAGAAATAATTTGTTGAGTCCCCACTTGGACAAGTCTAGCTACACTTATCTTTAGTGAATGGTTAGATGCTTGACCCCACTGGCTCCGCTCCACGACAATCACTTATATGAGGCAGCCAAGATTCAACACCCATGAAACTCCCATGGAATGCTTTCCATTTCTACTAAATACTGTAAAAGTGTTGGGTAGCTTCAAAATGACCATTCTTGCACCAACAAATAAATAAAGGATTTTGGAAATTCTAAAAAATGGGTTTTAATTCAAACTTTCCATTTGTAGGAGTTGACCATGTGTGGCAAGAGACCATTGCTGCCCTTCTAGTGAGAATCAACCATGTGATATTGGCATTTACTCTAGTACCCACATTTATATCCTAGTTGGAAATACTCTCGAGTTCAAAGTGTTACCAGTTGAGTTATTCCCTTTGGTGAGTACTTTTTCCCCAAAGTAAGCCCTCTAAGATAGACAAATGCGAGTAAACATATTTATAGTTTGATCAACCTTCATTTAGAAACAAAGGGAGAACACATGCAATAGGTTTACTCACACTCACAAAGTGTTTTGCTCAATTTTTAAACCCAAAATGAAATGTGGAGGTGATCACTTTATCTTAACCTAAGATCACAAAAAAGGCCTTTTGATTCTCAAGATCGTTGTAAAGTGTGAGAGAAGCACATACATCCTTTTTGATGATGTTAGTTTAAGTAAGCAATCACAAAAACAAAGTTGCACATGTTCATTTTAAATCCACAAAGCAATTATTTTGATTCATTTTAAAGCACCAAAATGAGATTTGAAAGTTTCCTTGTTCAATTTGTTAACCTCAAATGAAATCTAGTCAATTTTTCTAAAGTTCATTTTAACCCCTTTGCAATGAAAATTGAAAGATTTTGAAATGTTCATTTTAAAGCCCCAAAACAAGTGAGTTAGTCTAAAATAGAAAATTAAAGCATACAATGGAATCTCCAAGCATTTTGAAATGTTCATTTTAAAGCCCAAAATCAAATGAGTTAGCCTAAAACAAAAAATTAAGGGATAAGGTGGAATCTCCAAGCATTAAAAAAATCTTTTAAGTTTCAACTTTGATGCTCAATTTATCTCCAAGTTCCTTCAAAGATCTCTTGCAAGCTTCTTGTGCAACAAAATGCCCCTTTCTTTTCCTTCCTCACTTTCCTATTAAACAAAAGACACTCATGTGAGGATCAAAATATTGAACTCATTTGGATCATTACTTTCAAACAATAACATGATACCAAATGAAAGGACAAATATTTGGTTGATAAAAGGATGATTTAGAAGTGGATCATGCTTTGATATTGACTTCATTGAAAAGATATCACACTTGCTAGACCCATTCTTTTCGTTATCATAATCCACATTACTAAAGGTATTAAGCCCACAAATCAACCCTAAATAATAATTTTTTCAAAAGAACCCTCCTAATCTCAAATGTTGACTATTTCAAAATAATCAACATGATGTGATAAACTTTGAAAGATCATAAATTTAATCAAACCGTAAGGGTACATCTTTCAAAAGAACCCTTCCAATTTCAAAAGTTGACTATCATAATAGCCAAAATGATGAGATAAACTTTGCAAGCTAAAAAAAACTTTATCAACCATAAGGAATGCATCTTTCAAAAGCATCACCACAAGCTCAATTTTAGCCACAAGTTTATATTTTAACTATGTCCATAATGATGAAAATGATTTACAACTCAAATCCAAATAAATTGAATCAATAAGTCCACCTCAAAGAGAAAATCCTTCAAAAAGAATTATCACAAATTCAAATTTTAGCTATGACCATAATGATGAAAATGATTTATAACTCATAGCCAAATAAATTGCATCAATAAGTCCACCTCAAAGAACAAATCCTTTAAAAAGCATTATCACAAATTCAAATTTTAGCTATGACCATAATGATGAAAATGATTTATAACTAAAAGTCAAATAAATTGCATCAATAATTCCACCTCAAAGAACAAATTCTTCAAAAAGCATTATCACAAATTCAAATTTTAGCTATGAACATACTGATGAAAATGATTTATAACTCAAAGCCAAATAAATTGCATTGAGATCATTAGATTGATTACCACAAATATGTATTAAAGACATCAACCATAAGCATTTAAAGCACCCCCCAGCTCCCTAACACTATCATTAATGAAATTACTATGGTACAAAATGGGGAAGAAGGGGATTATGGGTGGAGGTCAGCGAGTGAAGGTCAAGTGGAGGATTTGAATTTTACTGCTGCCATTGGTCATTATTTCCATTTCATGACTCTGATGGTATTTCTCACACCCTTTTTCTTAGCTTCAAAAACCTTCTGATAAATTGACCTAGCCAAACAATAGGACGTCCTTTGCAACTCTCCTTTGTAGGGGTTGCTTATAATGACTATTTGCAGAATTTTTTTGTCAAAGCCAAGATAAAATTTTGTTAGAGAAAAAATAAATATGACATTAGATCTCACATTGATTATGGATATGGTTGGATGCAATGGATCAACACATTAATGTGAGGATGTACGAAGTGAATAAAAAGAGGAAAGAAAATTAAATACATTCATAATCAGCGCAAGAAGTGAAAGTCAGAGGTGTACCAAACAACCATTGGAAAATGTATGTAGTTGTCACCAACTATAAAGTAGAGACAACTTGGATTATAAAAAATATGCAAGTAGAGCAGAAGTAATTGCCTACAATAATCTAAGATTTGGTTAATAGTCACTAGGAAGGGAATATATCACATTACTGATCTTTAACAAGAAAAGGCACAACCAAACACAACTTCTTCTAATATAGAAATACTTACACTAACTTTGAAAATGGAAAATGATGGGCACAAAAGAAAGGATCAGCTAGTAGCAACACAAATAAATCGCCATTCATTCACTCCCTTTGGTAACCATATTCACAACTAACACTAAATTTATGAGTAGCTCACATGGACATTTTTCTTCCTCTATGATCAAATGACCTTACTAGAAACATATCATTCCAAATTTTGACAACCAGTGAAGTGAACTCGTTCTACAAAAGTCACATGGATCAATACATAATGGACAAAAGTTGAGCAAACTACTACTACATTTCCCATCACCATAATTGCAAATACATTGAGATACATGCTAAGAAGATAAAGAAGATTAATGCATTGAATTCAATAAGTTTTCTTATTTCTATAATCAAATCAGAGTGGACTGATTGAACTACCTGTCTATTTACAGATACTGGTTGAAAGAAATCTCAAATTGTAGCGTAGTTAATAGTAGGATGTGTACAAAATGGGATAGTTGAAAATTCTTTAGAAATTTTCGAGATAATGAAATTTGTAGGAATAAAGTCAAATTCCACAACCTTTGGGTAGCTTCCTCATAGCAAAAGTAAGACACGCATCAAATAAAAAGCATACTTCCTATTATGTTCATGCACTGTGGCACTTGGGTTTCAGAATTTGTAGATGTAGACTAGTAACTCCAAAACACAGAATTATTCATCGCTTCCTACTGACACTATGGTTGATAAGGATAAAGGGCTTGAAAATGAAACTTGTGAAGCTCCAAAGTATACTTTGATGTTGCATACTCATTCAATGATGATGATGAAGAAGGGGTAGTGAAATAAAAACCCAAGGATAAGGTAAATGAAGGAGAATCAGGCATATCAGGGAATGGGACACAAAAAAAAAATTATAGAATGTGGACATAATGGATTTTGTAAGGATGCCCTAAAAATATTTGAACTAATGAAGCACTCAAGGACATTTCCTAACATTTGAAGTTTTGCTTGTGTTCTAGGTACATACTATCATGCAAGTTTAGACATTTGTAGCACATTGAAAAAAAAAGGCAGCATGCTCATAGGTGATCCCATAATAGTGGTTTACAATTTTGGCCAAACTGGACATTGAAATTATTATTTTTAACTAAATCTTCACATTCGGACACCTATAGCTGACTAAACTGTGAGGAATTTGAAGATGGTGAAAACTAGAGTCTCATCAAATTTTGTAGATTCTAAAAATATTTTTTCAAAATTTTTGGAATCAAATTGCACTTCTTTTTCCATCTCCCATGAAAATAGATTTTTAGAAAACAACATTTTTAAAAAGTGACGCACACCAATAACACATAAACTTTTTTCCATGAAGGATAAAATTCTAATTCTTTCAAATTTAGATTTGTAACTCTGATATCTAGTGCTTCCACTTGGTTAGATGGTTTTTTATTGAATATTTTTTCCTCAATAAAGTTTCAAAGTCAAACAAATTACAATTCAAACACAACACGACTGTATAAAGCATAACTTTTTTTGTATACGTCAAAATTTAATTTAATTTTTTTTGTTGGATCAAGGACTTCAATATCTAGTGCACTCATATTTTTCAATTTTTTTATAATCTTCTATTTTTCCACATGTGAAGAACAAATAAATTCATTTTTGATGAAAAACATATGTTTAATAAAACTTAAAAAAAAATACATAACAAAACCAAAACATATTAAAATTATATTCATTGGATAGCTTGTTCGAGGAATACCATAATCATTTGAAATAAATTTTAAATGAATTCATTTGATCCCCCAAAATCTAAATCAAAAGTGATTTTTTATCAGCATTTTGATAGGTGTAAAGGAGACGCATTTATAGGTATGGTTTAAAACTAGCGAGGTTCTATCTAAGGGGTTTGATCTAAGGTGATTTGATCAAACCCTCTTCAATTGGAATCCTTAAAATGGAACTTTTTAAGGCTTAAATCATTATATTTTCTAAAAATATGTGATTTTAGCTAAAATTTGTTCCTCTCAGGAATTGTAAACCACTATTATGATAGCACCCTCATTTTTCTTTTTCTTTTCTTTTATCACCAAATCCATTATCACTAAACAGTTGTTTGAAAATCCATTATCACCAAATCTACAAGAATTAGTGACAATGTAAAATAAAGGATGATAAAATGGATCAGATAACACAAAAAAAAACAAATTGAGTCAAATCTATATCATGTCAACAAAAACATAAAATTTCAAGTGGCATGATTAAGTCAAGGATAAAAAAAATTCCCAAAATAAATTTCCCTCCTTCTAGCGCCACATGTGAGCATCTGTAAAATCGACATACCTATTAAACTTCATGACAAAGGTTTTTGCATGAAAATTTGTCAAATACTCATATGAAATAACATGCTAATGCTCAAAAAATGTAACAAATAACAAGAATTAAAATACATATAAAAATAATTTGCATGTACCTATTCTATATTGGATTGGTGTCACTTGTGCAAAGTGACCCTTTCCCAATCTTTGCTAAACTCAATGATAGATGCCTTGAAGATGGAATGAGATGGACAAAATCAGCTCTCAACTAAACAAAGTAACTTTTCATGAAGGTTGTATATGGATTATTGAAGAATGTGGCTTCTATTTATAGATTATCAAATGCTAAGAGTGCTCAAAAGGGACCAATGTGGGATAATGTTTTAGCCAATGAGATGGAGCCACTTGCCACCTTGTGAATGGTTGTAGGATGTACAAGTTCTTGTCAATGTGCCCATAAATGAGATTGGTTGGCATTTTCAAATTTCAAATTTTGCTTGTTAGAGGGAGAAAAAGAGAATTAAATGCCTAGTGGGGGAATGTAAGAGGGAAGTTATTGCCATGCTGGAAGGGACAAGTCAACTTGCTTTCAAATTCAAACTTGAGGAATATTCTCAAAAGACGCTTTGTTGAGGGAAAATGTTGTTTTCAATAAATAAATTAAAATGCTTTATTGGTGCAAGTGGGAAAAGCTAGAGGATGTGATGGGTGATTAGATTAGATTAATCAGGTTTAGATTAGTTAAGATGATGTTAGATTCTTTTGACCCATTTGACATAAATAGTTTGATTTATTTAAATCAAAAGGGATGGAATATGAATTTGGAATTTAATTAAATAAAGTTTAGTTTATTTAATTAAAAGGATGATGTGAGACTTAAATTAAACAAAGTTGATTTATTTAATTTAAATAGATAACCTTAGGGGACTAAATTTAATGAATTTTATTTACCTAATGAATGGATGGATGTGAATTTGATTTATTTGATGATTGAATGAATATGAACTAATTGAGTGCACGATGCTAATTTCATGTGTCTAGAAAATCCAAAATTTTGTGTGCTAGATCATTGTGTAGAGAAAGTTGTATTCCCCAATTTATAAACTATATTTTGCATAGGTCTCTAAGAGAAATTGTTTTTCTTCTCATTTCTCCATGGATTGGTTTGAGGTATTTTGGATCAAGAAGTGTACAAATAATGTTTGTATATTTCTTTAGTTGATGTTGTTTGAGTTTTTGTGCTCCAAAATCTGGTTTATTCATTTACAATGTATGGCAGGATTGTCTAAGTGTATTGGGTGTGTATATTCATTAGGTGAAATTTATTGTGAAGGATGTTTTGGATTTTGGGGTGTTCATGGAATATTCTTGATTGTGTTTAAGTTAGTCTTTTTTTCCATAAGTTGTCTTAAGATCAAAGGAAGTGTGCAGTTAGAAGTTTAATGGTGTTTGCATGATTTTAGTTGAACTTGGGTGTTTACATTAATTGTGAAGTTGCTTCAATGTTTTTGGAAGAATGGAATGGCATGTATGAGTGTATTTAGGTCCTAGATAAGATTATTTGTGGTTTTCCTTCATTCCTTTCCTTTGTGAGAACTTTTTAGTGCTAAACTAATTTGAATTTTTACAATTGAGGTGCATAGACAACCTTGGAGAATGTTTTCAAGGTTGAAGATAGTATACATATTATTAAGAGATGTCAAGATATAAATGTATAATGTGAATAATGAAAATTAAGGAGATGTAAGATGTGAATTTGTGAGTTGTAGTGCAAGCTTCCATGTCTTTGATTATTGAAGATAGTGAGAAGGTGTCTATAATCTTTAGTAAGGTTGTGAAGGTGTTAGTGATGGTGGCATACTTTTTCATTGCATTGATGTGGATTTCTCACTATAACTCTTTTCTCTATCTTATTTTCTATTTTTGAAGTGAGATTTTCTTTTTTATTGGTAGTGAGCTCTTTGGTAGTGACCAATTTGTAATCAGTGTTGATATTACTTTATATTGTGAAATAATCCTCACTATGCTTTTCCCTTTATTGGTTTTCCACATAAATATGTTATTTCATTATGTATGGTATTGCTTTGATTTTAACTGTTTTATTGTTGATGTGAAAATTTGCAAATGGTTAAAATCCTAACACACAAAGCATGATTTCAAAACAAAGCAAATTTTCAACATCCGTATGTGATAATCTAGCATGCTTTTAAAATGCAATATAATAACAAGATAATTAAAGGATCTATAGAAAAACATAGAAGTAAATGGACTATCTCATATTGGATTGGTGCTTCTGTTGAAAGAAGCCCTTTCTTAATCCTTGCTAAGCTCCATGATGAAATGATATGAAAATGCTATGAAAATGATCAAGATGAAATGCCAATTTGAATGAGTTGTGGAGATGAAATGCTAAGATTGTGGAGGATTAATACAATAGAGAAACTCTCTATTTATAGCCAAGAAATATAAAATAATGCCAAACATGGAGCATCTGGGACTAAAAACCAACCAATAAGAAGCAACCACTTGTCACCATGTGAGTGGATGGAGGATGTGTGAGTTTTGGTCAATGTGCCGATAAATGAGATTGGTTGGCCTTTTCAAATTCAAATTTGGCTTGTTGGAGGGAGAAAAAGTCACATAAATGCCAAGTGGGGGACATGTAAGAGGGAAGTTACTGCCATGTTGGAAGGGACAAGTCAACTTTATTTCAAATTCAAACTTGAAGAATATTCTCAAAAGATGCTTTGTTGAGAGAAAATGAGGATTTTAATAAATAAATAAATTGATTTATTGGTGCAAGTGGAAAAAGCTAGAGGATGTGATGGGTAATTAGATTAGATTGATCAAGATTAAATTAGTTAAGATGATGTTAGATACTTTTGACCTATTTGACTTAAATACTTTGATTTATTTAAATCAAAATGGATGGAATATGCATTTGGGATTTAATTAAATAAATTTTGGTTTATTTAGTTAAAAAAAATGATGTGAGACTTAAATTAAACAAAGTTGATTTATTTAATTTAAATGGATAACCTCAGGAGACTGAATTAAATGAATTTGATTTACCTAATGAAGAATTTGATTGATTTGATGATTTTCTTTCATAGTAAATCATTTTAAAAGATTAAAGGTTAACTGAATTAATGTGTACTTGAATGCTTGTGAGGCTTTTGAAGTTTCAAGGTACATATGATTCAACCTACCTCTTAGTTTTCTTGTGCATTTAGCATTTTCAAATTGATAATATGCTTGAGCTTTCATATTTAGAAGGTATCAATTTGGATTTATCATGTTTCTTTTAATTATTAGATCCATTTGAATTCTTCCTAATGTTTGATATCAGGTTGTTATGATTTATCGATAACTATTGGTCACATTTCAAAGAATCTATAGGACTAATGAAAATTACTTCTTTAGTGCCTATGTGGGAGGGAAATATTATGGTTGGAATGAGTTTCTAAGTTTAGGCTAGGGTTAGTATGGAGTGTTTAGATACATCAACTTGTAATCCGTGATAGGGTGTAGCTATTAACAAGTAGTAGCATTCTTACGATTTGGGTTTCTAAGTTTTTAGACATATCGAGTTTTAGCACTATTGTTATATTCCTCTTTTTTTGAGTAATAAGGGGTTGTTTAAATCTTGCATGCTATATATGCTTTACCTCTCGTTGTAGCTTCTATTCCCTATGTCTTCCTCCATTTGCCACCCTTCCAATTCTACCACCTACTTTGGATTTGTTTCAAGTATAATCACTGGTAGAACTATTCATTTAAGATAAAACTATTATGTAAAGGTCATTCCAAGTTTTTGCTTGACTATCAGCTTTAATCATTTTAGATTGGTCAATTCCATGATTTTCAAGTAGATGTTTTTCACTATTAGCTTGTCAAAAAATATTTCTTATTGAGAGTATCTATAATTTTTGCATCAATTCCCTTATTCTGATTACATTGGGCTATAAATTCCAATCGCCTATTTTCTCATTTATAATGACATTTGTGCTGACTATTGAATCACTTTCTAACTCTATATTTTTCATATCTCTTTCTTTTCATAATAATAGTGTCCCCCTCAATATCCCTTCTATCTCTATTGCATTGTTTATTGATATCGATATTTTGGCTGATGAATCTAATTGTCCTTTATCATTTCTTATGATGAATCTAATTCTCGACTTCTATAGATTTCCGCTAGAGGCCCCATATATTTTTAGCTTCAATCTTCCCCTTGGTAAGAGGTTCTATTTTTCCTTCAATATTTTCAACTTAGGGCCTGAAGCAAACTAGAAGAATGGGGGAACCTCGAGTAAGTTCCATCTCTTCATAAAGATCATCATCCCATAATGTGAATTTCATTTAGTAACATAATGTTATCCCGAAATATTCTTCTATTTTTTTCTTTCCTTATATTTCATATCATAATTTATGGAACTGTCAGCATATTTGTCATCAATATGTTTCATTTTCAATGATGGAAAGCTTATAAAAATTACCCGTAGTATATTGCTTCTTGGAGTAGCCCATCCCATGTTTACTAATAGCCAATCCCAACATTGCACAACATAGGGAAAATCTAAGAGGAGGTGATCTGCATTTTCTTCTTTGTCTTCGCACGACACGCCAGTTGGGGCCTTCCATTCCAATTGTTTTCAATCAATTACTTTTCAGGATCCTTCCATGGAGTGTCATCCACTTAAAGGATCTTATCTTAGGTAGTACCCATCGTCTCGAACATAGTTTTTGAAGTCACATTTTATCATTTGAAGAGAAATAATTTTAAAAATTTCTAACGTTAAAATATTTTACATTTTTATTTTAGAATTTTTTTTTTATAGAAGATCAATATTTAAGTATTTAATTGGTTCAAAACTAATTTATAAATAATTAATTAACAAAACCCATTGCAATATTGTTGAGGGAAAGCACACATAAGATAAATATTTGTTAATTTTAATTTCCATCTCTCTTAATAGTTGTGAAGCCTTAGATTGTTATTAAAAAAATATTTATTTTATTTATTTAAGAGTTATTTTATTTTACATTAAAGTGCATTTTTATTTTGTTTTCTAATCTAATCCACCATTTTTCAAATAATTTATTCATCTCTTATGTAAGTTTTTTATATTTATAGAAGATTATATAATGTGTATATATATAAGTTTATGATTATATTATCTTAAATATAGTTATGTAGAAATAATTATTTTTAATTTATTTAAACACTTGTTTTTTTTACTTAAGAGTTATTCTATGGTTAGTTTACATTAATAGCTACTTATTTTACAATTATTTAAGAAATATTTTTGGAAACACCTAAAATTTTACCTTATCTCACCATGTCTAATTTTAGCCTATCTTAAGTCTTTAACTTAATAAATAATATTTACTTAATTAATTAATTAATGACCAATCATCTCTATCCCCTCTTTTCCTAGCCCATTTACTAAATAAATATTCATTAATTGTTTAATTAATTAATCCATTACCCTTATCTATCACCTTTACTTAAATAAATATTGTATTAATTAACTAAGTCTAGTATGTGAAAATCCTCCAAATAATTCAATTAATTAATTTTTAATTGATTAATCAATTTAGGCTAATTAATTTCCATTATATTTTCCTTCATTATTTAATTCCACTATATTCTTCACTTGTTTTCCATTTAATTCTATCCATTAAATTTATTCACATGAATAACAATCTAAACTTGTCATCATTTGACAAGTGTCCCTCTCAAATGTGTAATTAAGACATTTCCTAAGCTCAATGAACCTAGACACTTTCCAAAAGTCAAACTAACTTTTCATGGCATCCATCCAATTCAATCTCGCCTCTTAATCCTAGCCATTCTCATAAGGATGTTTTCATAATTCATTCCTAACCCTAGCCCTTATCCCTTATGTGAATTTGCCACATGACTACATCTTTGATCCTAGCCCTCATCCTCATGCAATCCTAGCCATCGATTATCCAATCCATCTTATCCCTTGATTTCTCTCATGTAATTTCTATAAATGAGAGGTCTCCCATTTCATTTGCAACAATCTTCCATATCATAGCCTTATGTTATTGCATTTTATATCTACATCTTCCATAGCCCAGCTAATCTTCATCATATCCTCATCTTATTCATTTGATCATTTATCATAGCAATACTATCTTCATGCTGGTGATTTCATAACCTACAACATTCCTTCATCAACAAATCAAAAGAGAAAAATCAAGTAGAGATAGGGTGCACTCTACTTCAAGCTATTCCTAGAGAAAGAAGGGTTTTAAGTGAAGGTATTGTTTGTGTATTGCATTATTTTCTATGTTATTTACCTTCAATCCATTTTCTCATCCTCAATTTTATTATACTTATTGATATTTAAATAACTAGTTTATCATTTAAAAAAAAATTGTTCCTTATGTGTTCATCTTTATTTGTATTGGTAATGACATGAGATCTTTGATGTTTTAATAACATCAATAGGCATAATTGGATTAAAATATGGAAAGAAAACTTTTATCATATTAATTATGAGTCATGTAAAATATTTCTTCTAAAAACCTTGTACCTAAGTGTTGTAACCACTAAAATTTTGAGATTACATAACTCTTAATTATGGAAATTACTTCTAGAATCCTCCAACTAAAAGTTGTAACCACTCTTACATTTTACAAACCCTAAAATGTGAAGTTATTGAAAATTCGTACTATTAAATTTTAGGTATTTTTTATATCATGATCCTTAATAAGATAAATATTTATTTAATTAAGAACATTAATGTTAATGTGAATTTTATTATTGAATACCATAGGATTTAGAAGAGGAACGCATTTTTTCATTGCATTCCCCCCTCTAATGGAAAAGTTGGTAACTAGTCTAAAACATGATCATGCAGGTCATGGAATGGTAAAAGGTTGTAGGAATTCTGCAATAAATGATTTTGACCGAATTCCAGATGAAATGGTCACCTGCATTTTGTTTAAACTCAGCTCCACTTCAAACCATTCGAGAGATTTCATTGGAGCACTTCTGGTGTGGTCACCTGCATTTTGTTTAAACTCAGCTCCACTTCAAACCATTCGAGAGATTTCATTGGAGCACTTCTGGTGTAAGAAATCTATTTTTGTTTAAAAGTAGTCTTAATTATAAGAGAGTTTTTTACTTCATTTATTGAGTTTTTTTTTTAAATTTATGCAGATGCAGAAGGTTTAACATGCTAGGCAGGCAGCCAATAGTGTTACAATGTGCCTCTCAATCCTTGTGTACTTCACGGAATATTGATTTCGTCAAAACATGTGCAGATTCTGGAAACATGGAGGCGTGTTACACGCTTGGCATGGTAAGAGGCCAGTTTACATGCACTACTCTCTCTTATTTTATGATAAAAGATATTGACCATATTTCCTTATTACATTTTTCATGGTTTACTTTGCTCAAAATATACTAGTCTGCACACCCACACATTGTATTCATTTAGTGATGTACTTTGGGATTCCAAGGCAACTGAATACCACAGATGCCCTCATTTTCAGATCTATTTGTCTATAGGCGTTTTAAACTCTTAGGTTGTTTAAAATTTTGTTAGATTTTTTTTCACCCTCCTAGAAATCCAAGATTCGAGCCTAGACACCTTTGTAGATTGTCACCCTTCTAACCTAAACCCTAACAGCTATGTAGAGTAGGTATATTTATTTAAAGCACCTACCCAGAAATAACAATATCCCTCTTACACAAAAAATCAGTGTCAGTAAAACAGCTGAGTAAAACCAGTAAATTATTGCTTACTTTAACCCGAAACCTGCATCACCATATTCCTTGGACTTAGATCTGAAAAATGTTGATATGTGATGTTGATGTTTAGTTCTACGTGCAGTTCTACATGCCATTCACCGTCATACACTGCCTTACTGTTTGCCTTATCTGGGATGCACAGTTAAAAGAGTTTCTGCATGTGATCATTGTTAGACTATTGCTATTTTTTGCAGTCTCTTGATCTGTTTAAGACCTGTATATAAAGAGGCATCTGTAACCTATTTTCATTATCAATGAATAAAAAAACCTGCAGCTTTCTGTGTTGAATGTTTTTCCTCTGTTTTAATTTATCTCTGTTTCAGAATCTACAAGGAAGGGATTAGGTCAGCACTTCCTTAGGGGACATTATCAGGTATAGTTGTGGTGTTGATGTCTTCTGCATTCTGTATGATTTTACAGTTGACAAAATTACTACATAATCTCAAATTATAGAGCAATAATAATAGCACTACTATATAGTAAAGACACGGCTGTTGATTATCAACTTTCTAATCTTAACCTAAACTATTGAGATATTCCTTTGCCAGTTATATATTATAGTTGTCAGTATCAGTTAAACAACTGACATTAAAAGCATATTACAAGAACTAATTTAGATTCAAGATACCTCTGTTGATTATCAGCTTTCTCACCTAGCTCTAACACTTCTATGGAATCAACCTATTTCTGTAAAACACCTCAGTGGAAATAATGATGTCGAAATTTGGATTTACTGTATCACCAACACCTTCGGTTGTATCAGGCCAGCCCTTACAAGAAATGTCTTACTCACCCAAAGAACCATGAGCCTTTACTTTAGGAACATGATTAGGTCTAGTTGTGGATGGATAAGAGCTAATGATGTTCCAAATTTAGCTTTACTGCATCAGCATTAGATTATGTTTGGCTGGCTTTAACAGGAAATATCTTAGTCACCAAAAGAATCATAAGCCTTTCCTTCAGGAACATTATCAGGTCTATTTGTGGATGGTTTAAATCTGTGTTACTATTGTCTTGTGCATTGTGGATGATTTTAAAGCTGATCAACTCGCTTGACAAACCTAAATTATTATAGTTATCCTCTGTCGATTATATATTGTAGGTTTTATTGATCTGTTGGCAATAACTTGAGCGTAAAACTAAACATGATATCAGTATCAGTCAAACAGTTAGGCATAAAAATTACATACTTCTTGATAAAAAAACTGTGGCTGCTTAAACTTCTGTCGATTGTCACTTTTCTAACCTAAACCCTAACACCTTTAGAATCAACCTATTTCTGTAAAACACCCCGTGTGAAACAATGATAGCCAAATTTGGCTTGACCATAAAACACCCAGTACGACGGCTTTTTCATGAAATGCCTTACCCAAAGAATCATGAGTCTTTTCTGTAGGGACTGTCGATGGACAGAAAATAATAATGTGACAAATTTAGCTTTACTGCATCAGCATTAAATTGTACTAGGCTGGCATATAAGTGTTTCCTTTAGGGTCATTATCAGGTCTAGTTGTGGATGATTTAAATCTGCGGTTGTCTCCATGTCTTCTGCATTGTGGATGATTTAACAGTTAACCAACCTACCTCATAAGCTGATCAACGTACCTGCTAAGCCTAAATTATTGAGCTTGTCCTTGCCAATTTATATTGTAGGTTTTATTGATCGATTGTCAATCACTTAGTCGTAAAATTAAACACGTTATCGGTATCAGTCAAGCAGCTGAGCATAAAAATTACATGCTTCCTGATAAAAAAATTGTTGCTGCTTAACCCTACACTCATAGGCCAAATAAATCCAACCAACATTTTATAAACCAAACTATTCAAGTTCAAGTGACATCCTAAGGCACTAGATATATTATGTCTCCCAGATCATACTAATGGTGTGTTTATGTGTTTGCAGCTCAATTTCTACAGCCTCAAACGAAGGGAGAAAGGAATTTCTCTTTTCGAAAAGGCTGCCAATGCATCTCACTCCAATGCCACATTTGTATTGGCTATAATAAAGTTCAACGGTAGTGGAAGAGGAGAAGAGAGCAAAGATCTCCGGGCAGGAATTAAACTCTGTAAGAAAGCTACCCTTCTTTTCTCATAAAGGGTGTATAAGCTGAATTAGTAGTGTGTACCGCCTTGGGGTATGGCGTTGGAAGAAATAAGCGAGTATGGCCTTTGATAAAGCGATTACGAATATTCGATAATTATCTCAATTGTGATTCTACGAATAAAGTTATAAAATTTTTATCCAACTGGTTCAGTAACCACCCTCCAGGCAATGGACTAAAGTTATGCGCAAACATCGGTTGTAGACGGCCTGAAACAAGGAAAGATGAGTTCCGCCGATGCCCACGCATTCGTTGCGGAAATGAGTTTTTCTGATCATATATTTGTTCGTTACTGTCTTGTAGCTTGGGGTACACTTGCACTGGCTAAATGTCCAAACATTTTGACTTTTCCTTTTCTTTGAAAACCCTAGCTTCTTATTACCGGCTCTTTCATTAGCATTGTACACATTTTGCTTGACTATTTGTCTATATTTACGTAACCAAATAAGGCAATTCTCATCCTTTTTTATGTCTGGTTCATTTGATTTCATGAAACAAACTAAATAAAAACGTGATTTTCAGATGGCAATATTAACATAGAATCTATTATGTTTTGTTTGCATATATTCTTTTATACTATTATTTTGTTACTGTAATTTGTCAAATTTTGAATATTTTTTTGTTTTTTATTTAAAATTATTTTTTCATTTTAATATGTGAAATTTGGAAATATATTTATGTATAATTTTGGTTGGTTAATTTAAATTACATAATTAAATATTAAATTATTTAAATTCAATTTGTAAGTTATTGAAGTGAAGCAGATCAAATTAGGTAATATAAGACATAAAGTACAATCATGCTATAAATAGTGAAATGAAGGGAGTGATTGCTTAGTTTTGTAATCAAACAATGATTGTCTCTTGCTTAGAACAATGAGATTTGTATATGTTGGAATCTGAAAATGTTCTAGACAATTATTTATGTTGCTCAAAATTAAAACATTTATTCTTATTCTATGCATCAAGTGAACTTATCTATTCTCATAACCTTGATCTCTATTGAATTTTGAATATTTCTCTATGAACTTTCAAATTAATAGATGTCTACCTAGTAACATCCTTTTTGTACTCTTAGGTTGTATTTTTCTTAAATAAGTAGTATTTAAAAATGCAATGACATCCATCAATTTTCAAATCTACACATGAAGTGTGAAATGATTGCTAGGCTATTATCATGAAGTACAATAAGTATGATAATATATTATAGGTAATGACTCAATAAAATGAATCATGTTGATAGATATAATTATGAATGTACACATGAAAATTGAGATTCCTAGAAATGGGAAAGATAAAACAATGAAGATTATAAATGAGGGTAAAGAAGGCATGATGATAAGGTAATATTGACTCAATTTTAGAACTATAAAATTAAAATAAGGTAATGTAGGAGAACACAGTGATAAATTAGTAAATGTGTATGACACATGTCATATAAGTGTATGATTAGTTAAAATTAGATCCTATGTGATTAAAAATTGCGTCTATGAATTGAAAGAAAAAAATAAATTAAATTATCATTAGGCTAATATGCACAATATGACAATAGGTGTTCATTGGATATAAAATTTATGGTCCTCAAATCCTAAAGAAACTCAAACAAAGGGATATGCAAAGGTAAGAGATATGCTTACACAGTTGACAACTATACATCAAGTGATAAGAAAGGCCACATTTTCTTTTTCTAATTCCTGTAAACCGAAGATGGTGCTTCTCTAAGATCATTAAATAGACTAACTAAAAATAATTACAAATTTATAATCCTAACTTTGATAAACCTATTCTTTTTGAGAATTATAAATAGAATTGTGAGACCTACTTTAACACAAATACAAATATTACACACAAAAAAGATGAAAATTAATGTACATACCAGTCCACATGAACCCCATTAACTTTGCATACAAATACACAACATGCAAACACATTTCATATGTTAGATAAATGAAACACAACATACAGTAAGAAGATTAAAATAGAACAAAGTTTTGTGTTAGAAACTAAACAGTGTTTTCATTGATGCCAGAAATAGAGCTGCCGATGCTCTTTGATTCATACATTCATCCCCAAACAGAGTATCATTTTCTTTTTTACAAAAACAGATTCTTTCATCCAGCTACGGCGAAGCTTCCAGAATACATCTATATTTATGGAGGTCTACAGACATTAGAAGGAGGTTCGAGATAGTTCCCATCGCCGACATACAACATTTAATAGCATTCCCTGTTTCTTATCAGTTGGGTGGTAGAAATCCCCAGAACAACTTAAGCTTGTAGAATTCACTAGAACATTTATTTATTATTGTTGCCAGTAACATTTAATATTTGCCAATGCTGTAGAAATTACCGTACTCCAACATCATAGAGTTTATTAAAATTTTAATCAGCTCTATTGTCATAAAATATTTGACAACCACCAGGCGATGGATTAAAGTTATACTCAAACATAACTGGCACTGTCTGGCCGTGCCACAAAATGCACTGGACGGATCCGTAACCGTCATAAGCCCTGAAGCCTGTAGCTGTCAGAAGGCTCGTATCCGTCAGAAGCTCTGGGAGTGTTTTCACGTGTGTACTGGGAATTTAAATCCTACAATTTTTTAATATTTTCTTTTCAAATGTCAAAAAAATTCTAAGTTACTTCACATGCACAACAATATAAATATATAGCGCTTGCCTCAATGAGTTGTTTTCACGCGTGTGTACTGGGAATTTAAATCCTACAATTTTTAATATTTTCTTTCAAATGTCAAAAATTCTGAAAGTTACTTTCATGCTATAAAATGGGGGAGAGGGGCTAATAGTGGTGCACCTAACTAGCTTCTAATTGTATCCTCATTCGAAATTTCAAATCACTCCCATTTTTTTATAGCAGCTTACTTGATAAGTTCTCTGCTTATAACTAAGTTTTCAGGGCCACATCATCAAATATGATGCCAGATCAACATGTTTTTTGTCAAGGTGTCCAAAAGGCCCAAAAAAAGTGAGACCAATTCTTGTGCATTACATCATGAGTAGTTGAGCGCTGATGTGGTATCACATGATTGGTTGCTTTTTAGATCAAAAGCATACATTTTGTTTAATTATGGGTAGTCAAATCACAACTATTGGATATTATATAAACAACTATTGGATATTATATATTCCCGATTGGGTGCTGCGACTATTGGATACACTTGACTATTGGAGTACCTCTCCCTATAAATATTATACTAGTGCTTGCCTCCAATGAGTGCAATGGTTCTGCTCCCGATAGAGATATACTCTCTGTAATATATATTGAAGGCGGGGAGTTACACAGAAATTAGAATGTTACATGACAACCAAATTTATCAACTGAAAATTATGCCTGCCAATTGCATTTGCTTGAAAGTTTCAAAGGCTTTTTAAAATAATCCATTTTTTGCATTTCCTGCAATCATTGCATTCCATGAGATAAACTTTCTTTGAGGCATTCTGTCAAACAGTTCTATCTCTATTGAGCTTACTAAGAATGTATTCGAGTGCACGATGCAAATTCCATATGCTCAATGTTTTGTAATTTGTTTCTATGTACAGGAGATGTGTCAAATTCCACTTACAGTACAACTAAAGTATCTCTGACCATAAATACAACATCAAATACCCCAACCCTACATCATTGTAGGGATTAGCCAAATTGAAAACAAACCTAAATCGCTAATACTCATCCACCAGATTCCATCTCTGTGTAGGTCTTTGATTGTCAGTTGTGTGATGATTTTCAAGAACTTGTTTTTCCTGAAGATAAATTTATCCTTTGCTTACCTATGTTCTCTTGATTTTATTACCTTTCATTCATTGTTCTCTGAATTATAAAGAACCAAGTCATTTTGGATAGTAAAATAGCATAAAAAATCAATAGATAGTATCAACATAAGAGTATATAGGAGTATAAGATCAAGTAAAATCTGCTAATGATATGCATATCAACTAACTATTTTCCAAACTCTTAAGATAGAGAAAAACAAAAACTATCTATTGCCAAAGGATTTATTCAACATGCACCACCGAAGACTTTCATCAAATAGATTACAACAGCTAGAAAAGCCTAATCTTCAAAAGTGGAGGTAGAAAAGACCCCTCAATTTGGATCAACCCAATATTGGCTAAATATCTGTTTAAAAAATTAAGAGAAAATAAGCAAAGGGGGAGAAAAGGGTGAAAGAATAACTAAATGCATGTGGTTTACTCTACAAGATTGTTGTGTAACCTTGAGAAGGTTGGGTATTCAAACAATGAGGGGCCTTCTTGTTGTTTCTTGATTTTAAGAAGTTTTTTGACAACATTTGGAAGAGTTGTGAAGGAGAATGCAACAAACAGGGATTCCAGCTATATAGATTTCAATAATAGATAGATCATATGAGAGTCAAAGTCAAGATAAATACAAAATTTACTGTGTGGCAATAATAAGAAAATGGAACGAGGCAGCCCCAACCTCATGCACCTTCTTCAGGATCTACATTGATAAACATGATGTCTGATTAATCTAAGACTGTAGTTGGAGGCGTCACTATCACATGATATGTTACCAAACAGTTCTTTATGCAAATGATGTGATACTTGTGAGTAGGACCACACATAACTTGAAAACAAGTGACTATCAGCTCCAAAGTCATCCAGTAAGGAAGCAAAAATGAGTAATTTACCACTGGAATAGAAGTAATTAAATTCACTCTAAAAAGCTAGGAAAAAAGGAAAAAGGAAAATGTTGCCCTCTTATTGCAGATTATAACTCTCCCTTACAATTGACTATAACCATTATTGCAGATTATAAGTCTCCCTTACAGCTGACTATAGCCAATATTAAGATGCTGGTTAATAGATACTTTCTAGAAGAGTTGCAAACTAAGGTGGTTTCAAGAAGGATGGGGAGACCTTTAAACCTTGGAAACTTGGGGAAAACAATTGAAATAGACAAAATTGTGAGATTGAAATGTAACTAACCTGAAAATTATCGTAGCACCAATTTTTTCCTATAGAGTGAAGTACAAGAGACCATGTACCTGAGAGAGTCAGAAATACAACAAAGGTCAGAGATAACATATAGAAAATATACACAAAACAATCAAATTTGCATAGAACAGTTTCAATCAGACCTTAGCACAAGTTTTAAGCACTTGAAAGCAAACATCCCTTTGAAAAGAGAAATAGACAATAAAAATGATGCCACAAAGAAGGATCCATGTAACTATGCTGCAAAGTTGGATCATGGAACCAACTAAAATGTGAGTGGATCAAAATATTGTCAATTTCCTGTGTAGGGTATCTAGAAGATTTAGGATCTGATGAACAAGTACAAATAATAGTAAATAAATCTAATGAATATCAACTCAGGGGTTCTCAAACCATCTTGCACCAATTTCACTATTATGAGCAACAACTGTTGTAGGCATAGAGACTTTTAAATTTTAACTTGCCAACCCCATCCACTGAGACCATGAGGATCTCTCTCATGCTCCATTTCAAAACAAGTTTCAGTATTTGAGTAATTATAGTATATGCTTGCAGCAGCAGATACTCTGCACAGTGTGTCGGTGCCCTGGGGAAAGCTGTCTATATTATATAATCTTATACATCTGGAAAGATAAACATAAAATTAGATATATTGTTTGGAAAGTAGGTTATTAAATGTAGGATTTTATAGATAAGAGTATAAGATAATGAACAAAAATAATGAAGCAGCAAAAGTGAAGCTTTGAAACCAAAAGCTATTTCTAGCTATTTGAAGTTTCCAAAGAAAGCAATAATGGGGTTTCTCCAACTATTACCGTTGTTACAGACTAAGCAGGTAGTGGCACCAAAAAGTTAGTCTCTATTGGGTAATCTGTCATTCCAATGTAAGTGAATGCCTCATATAGCCAGTCTCTTACATGATCTACACTTTTGAGTTTTGAGATCTATGTAGAGCATAAAACATTCATTTTACTTTTTTTAGTAATTATGGCCAAAGGTATTATCAGAAGCAAAAACAATTATCCCTTTTCTTTCCATGAATTTTTTGATTCCTCTGATATGTAGGAGATATTTACCTGCAAGTTCTGAAAGTTCTACTAATATTTTGAAGAACCCCTTCTTCTCTAGACTGAAATTGAAGATCATTCCATGAATCTCTGATCACATTGAAGCAGCTATGGCTTGCTTGCTGCAATGGGACAATACATAGTTTTAATTATTCGAAATCACATACAACAACACATGAATTACAAAAATCTATGTAAAAAATATATGCAACCTTGAAATCATTTGAAACAATGTCATAAAAAGTGTTTTCTGGCACAATATTTTCAAAATGAAAGATAGGAGCAGATGATGCCATAGCCCCAATGTCTAGATGGGGATATTTCAAATGGAACCAAGCTGCTAACACTACAAAAATAAAAAACAAAATGCAATCATGAAATGTAGATTCTAACAGTAAGAAAATGATAAAAGTGGCATAATCAGCTAAGGCTTGCTGAGAATTGAGATATCCCAATGTCTCAACGCTCTTGTAAGAGTTATTCCTATTTCTAAATGGCATTGAACTTCCATAGAAATGGTGTTGGAGACAAAAGCAAAAATAATCCAATTAAACAAATATTACTTACCATAAATCGTTGCTTAACCTTAACATCTCTAAAACAAACTCAGGTTGATATGACTGTTATTGGTCTTTGGAAAAGAAGAAAAACTTTAAGGCATTTATCCTCCTTAATCTATGTTTGAATTTTATGAAAAAAGGGCATTTAAAAAAAGCATCGAAGTTAATCCCAGTGCTTCAGATCATTCCAAGGTTTGTGCTTTAAAAACTAAGCCTATGTTCAATTCGATGAAAACTACCTTCCTGAAAATTTGTTAAAACCAAATTCACAACTTTAAAAGAAAAGGGCAATAGTTGCCTATTCCAAACATGAAATTAATGGCTCTGTAGCTCTTTTACAAAGTGTTTAGCACCATGTCCTACATACCAAGTTTTCTAAATATGATATTTTCTCCATAAGCCACAACATAGCTTGGCTGCTTTTTTTCACAATATAATAGAACATTCATGATTAGTAATTCAAACTTTGAAAACATATCTGTTTTCTAAAAATCATTATCTTCAAACCATTTTACTTTTCTGACTATGAGAGTGAAGAATTCAAAAAAAAAATGGAATAGAAAGAACAGAAGCAGGAATTTTTGAGAACCTCGTGGAAAGCAATTACCATAGAAATTATGGGCTTTCCAATCTATTTTCTAGAATCACAAATTAAGTCTCTCTGTTTTAGAAGGAGAAAAGGGTATTTTTGGTTTCAAAGTGGTTTGATCCCCATTTTTTTACTTCGCTAAATGATTATGAATCAAACTTTCTCTCAAGCATAAAATCTCAACATTTTGGGTCGAATTTAAAC